>OY482675.1:42712985-43157985 GCA_960531455.1 Urophora cardui | reverse complement strand
TCGATCCACCAAGCCTTCGAGCAATATTGGTATCAAATGAAAGGTGTTTAACAGGCCTTCAACATAAAGTTATTTTTATTGCGATACCTAGGCCGGGTTCCCAGATATGGGTTAAAACGTGGGACCAAGTGACCCTGGAAAGTTTCTGAGCGATATTGGTATCAAATGAAAGCTGTTGAGGAGGACTTCAGCAAAGAGCTTTTTAAATAGTGATGCCTAGGCCGGGTTCCAAGATTTGGGTCAAAGCGTGGACCCGGATAACCCCTGAATGTTTTCGAGCGATATTGGTAGAAAATGAAAAGCGTTGAGCAGGCTTCCACATACAGCTATTTTCATTGTGATTTCTAAGGCTGTTTCCCAGAGATGGCTAAAGTAGTGGGCCCGGATGGTGATGGACGGTCCCGGTAAGGTAAAGGTAGGTAGCTATAGGGATAGGGGTAGGGATAGGGATAGGGATTGGGATTGGGATAGGGATAGGGATAGGGATAGGGATAGGGATAGGGATAGGGATAGGGATATGGATAGGGATAGGGATAGGGATAGGGATAGGGATAGGGATAGGGATAGGGATAGGGATAGGGATAGGGATAGGGATAGGGATAGGGATAGGGATAGGGATAGGGATAGGGATAGGGATAGGGATAGGGATAGGGATAGGGATAGGGATAGGGATAGGGATAGGGATAGGGATAGGGATAGGGATAGGGATAGGGATAGGGATAGGGATAGGGATAGGGATAGGGATAGGGATAGGGATAGGGATAGGGATAGGGATAGGGATAGGGATAGGGATAGGGATAGGGATAGGGATAGGGATAGGCATAAGCATATGCATAGGGATAGAGATAGGGATGGGGATAGAGATAAGGATAGGGATAGGGATAGGGATAGGGATAGGGATAGGGATGGGGATAGGGATAGGGATAGGGATAGGGATAGGGATAGGGATAGGGATGGGGATAGGGATAGGGATAGGGATAGGGATAGGGATAGGGATAGGGATAGGGATAGGGATAGGGATAGGGATAGGGATAGGGATAGGGATAGGGATAGGGATAGGGATAGGGATGGGGATAGGGATAGGGATAGGGATAGGGATAGGGATAGGGATAGGGATAGGGATAGGGATAGGGATAGGGATAGGGATAGGGATAGGGATAGGGATAGGGATAGGGATAGGGATAGGGATAGGGATAGGGATAGGGATAGCGATCGGGATAGGGATAGGGATAGGGATAGGGATAGGGATAGGGATAGGGATAGGGATAGGGATAGCGATAGGGATAGGGATAGGGATAGGGATAGGGATAGGGATAGGGTTAGGGATAGGGATAGGGATAGGGATAGGGATAGGGATTGAGATAGTGATAGGGATCGGGGGAAGTAGGTTTGTCGCGGCTAATATAACTATAACTTTTATTCAGAGAATAGACAATTTTTTGTTATTCGCAGTCATTAAGATGGACTCTAAGATAATGGTTAGCAATACGGTAATCAAAGACTTTTCTTTAGGCTTCATAGGAATAAGTTTTAGCAGAACAACGTCTGCCGGGTCAGCTAGTAATAATAATAATAATAATAATAATAATAATAATAATAATAATAATAATAATAATAATAATAATAATAATAATAATAATAATAATAATAATAATAATAATAATAATAATAATAATAATAATAATAATAATAATAATAATAATAATAATAATAATAATAATAATAATAATAATAATAATAATAATAATAATAATAATAATAATAATAATAATAATAATAATAATAATAATAATAATAATAATAATAATAATAATAATAATAATAATAATAATAATAATAATAATAATAATAATAATAATAATAATAATAATAATAATAATAATAATAATAATAATAATAATAATAATAATAATAATAATAATAATAATAATAATAATAATAATAATAATAATAATAATAATAATAATAATAATAATAATAATAATAATAATAATAATAATAATAATAATAATAATAATAATAATAATAATAATAATAATAATAATAATAATAATAATAATAATAATAATAATAATAATAATAATAATAATAATAATAATAATAATAATAATAATAATAATAATAATAATAATAATAATTTTTTTTTTTTTTTTTTTTGTGGCGTGAGGAGGTTGAAAAATCCCTTCGGACTTCCCGGTAACACGTTATCACCGGTTCGAGTGGTGATGCCACTAAAAACAATCCCCCTCTAATGTCAAACACCTTACCCTGGAACTGCGGTGGCATTACTTCAGAGTAGGTGTCGTTCATACGTCAGCAGCTGACTTCTACATACGTAGCCTGCGTCCAGGCCTCGCCTTTATGCAATCTGCATGTTACGCTTCAGCAACGGAAGCAACGTGTCACTAAAGGGGTGTGGTAACTCCCCTGTCTATGCGGCGCGTTTATGGCTCACTGCGATTAGTGGTATCGCGATCAAGATCGACTTTCTTCAGCCTTAGCACTTTTTCTACATAAAAAGCAATCAGGTTCCACTTATCTTCGTTTTCTGTCATTTTCCGTACAATATTTTCTGCAGTAATGACGCCAATGGCATTAACCAACTCTGAGCGCAGTGTCTGCCATTTCACACATTCAAAGAATAATAATAATAATAATAATAATAATAATAATAATAATAATAATAATAATAATAATAATAACAATAATAATAATAATAATAATAATAATAATAATAATAATAATAATAATAATAATAATAATAATAATAATAATAATAATAATAATAATAATAATAATAATAATAATAATAATAATAATAATAATAATAATAATAATAATAATAATAATAATAATAATAATAATAGTAATAATAATAATAATAATAATAATAATAATAATAATAATAATAATAATAATAATAATAATAATAATAATAATAATAATAATAATAATAATAATAATAATAATAATAATAATAATAATAATAATAATAATAATAATAATAATAATAATAATAATAATAATAATAATAATAATAATAATAATAATAATAATAATAATAATAATAATAATAATAATAATAATAATAATAATAATAATAATAATAATAATAATAATAATAATAATAATAATAATAATAATAATAATAATAATAATAATAATAATAATAATAATAATAATAATAATAATAATAATAATAATAATAATAATAATAATAATAATAATAATAATAATAATAATAATAATAATAATAATAATAATAATAATAATAATAATAATAATAATAATAATAATAATAATAATAATAATAATAATAATAATAATAATAATAATAATAATAATAATAATAATAATAATAATAATAATAATAATAATAATAATAATAATAATAATAATAATAATAATAATAATAATAATAATAATAATAATAATAATAATAATAATAATAATAATAATAATAATAATAATAATAATAATAATAATAATAATAATAATAATAATAATAATAATAATAATAATAATAATAATAATAATAATAATAATAATAATAATAATAATAATAATAATAATAATAATAATAATAATAATAATAATAATAATAATAATAATAATAATAATAATAATAATAATAATAATAATAATAATAATAATAATAATAATAATAATAATAATAATAATAATAATAATAATAATAACAATAATAATAATAATAATAATAATAATAATAATAATAATAATAATAATAATAATAATAATAATAATAATAATAATAATAATAATAATAATAATAATAATAATAATAATAATAATAATAATAATAATAATAATAATAATAATAATAATAATAATAATAATAATAATAATAATAATAATAATAATAATAATAATAATAATAATAATAATAATAATAATAATAATAATAATAATAATAATAATAATAATAATAATAATAATAATAATAATAATAATAATAATAATAATAATAATAATAATAATAATAATAATAATAATAATAATAATAATAATAATAATAATAATAATAATAATAATAATAATAATAATAATAATAATAATAATAATAATAATAATAATAATAATAATAATAATAATAATAATAATAATAATAATAATAATAATAATAATAATAATAATAATAATAATAATAATAATAATAATAATAATAATAATAATAATAATAATAATAATAATAATAATAATAATAATAATAATAATAATAATAATAATAATAATAATAATAATAATAATAATAATAATAATAATAATAATAATAATAATAATAATAATAATAATAATAATAATAATAATAATAATAATAATAATAATAATAATAATAATAATAATAATAATAATAATAATAATAATAATAATAATAATAATAATAATCATAATAATAATAATAATAATAATAATAATAATAATAATAATAATAATAATAATAATAATAATAATAATAATAATAATAATAATAATAATAATAATAATAATAATAATAATAATAATAATAATAATAATAATAATAATAATAATAATAATAATAATAATAATAATAATAATAATAATAATAATAATAATAATAATAATAATAATAATAATAATAATAATAATAATAATAATAATAATAATAATAATAATAATAATAATAATAACACTGCTCTACAGCCAAAAAATACTCTGAACGCAACCGTCCTTTCTATATGTAAAATCGGTCGCTGATTCCGAAAATCGGGTTCATTTTTAATTCTATGGGAAGGTTTTTGAGATATCGGCAATTTACCGTTATTTGGCCAATGTGTCCACTTAATCCTGTATATCTCTTTAACACAGTGAGTTATATTCCTTAGGGTGACACCAAACGAAAGAAAATTAAATTTCCTTTTCACGGCTCCTATAACATTTTTCTCTAACTCTTATAGTTTCTGAAATATTGACGATTAAATTTTAATTTTTTCGATTTTTTAAGATTTTTTGAAAAAAAAATTGACTTTGTCAGGCAATATCTTTAAAACCAATATTTTTACCTTCGGTTTTACTCCTTTTCATGAAGCTCCATTCTATTACCAAAAAAATAAGCTATCAACGATGAAAATCCATTGTAAAATGGAAAAGTTATAGGCGATCAAGTAAATACAGCCAGGTCGCGCAATGCCTCTGCATAATAATAATAATATTAATAATAATAATAATAATAATAATAATAATAATAATAATAATAATAATAATAATAATAATAATAATAATAATAATAATAATAATAATAATAATAATAATAATAATAATAATAATAATAATAATAATAATAATAATAATAATAATAATAATAATAATAATAATAATAATAATAATAATAATAATAATAATAATAATAATAATAATAATAATAATAATAATAATAATAATAATAATAATAATAATAATAATAATAATAATAATAATAATAATAATAATAATAATAATAATAATAATAATAATAATAATAATAATAATAATAATAATGATAATAATAATAATAATAACGCATACAAAATTTCATCGATATATCTGCTACGGTTTCTGAGTTATGACCTATAAAACTTTCAATGTTCAAATTTCTTCATAAGGGCCTGAGCCCAATACGTGGGTGAAATTTTATCACTCTAGCTATAATAGTAGCTGAGATACCAGATTTCCAATTTTTTCTATATAGGAAAAGTGGACGTGGTCATGGTCCGCTTTCGCCCATTTTCAATACCAACCGTCCCAGTCCCGATACCAACTTTCATTCCAAATTTCATCAAAATATCTCAATTTTTGCGCGAGTTAGATTGCGTACGGACGGACGGACGGACATGGCTCAATCGATTTCTCTTTTCACCCTGATCATTGATATATATAAGTCCATATCTATCTCGATTATTTCATTCTGTTACAATCCACCGTTATTTGATTAAAATTATAATACTCTGTGGACTAGTACAGCTGAGTATAAAAACTTTGAATTTTACAAAGGCAAACAAAAACATAAAATTAAATTATTATTTTTATTCGTATTGCGTGGCTTATTTGCACGCCGTTGCACTTGTGTGCTGATTTGGCTAAATGGTTCAGTAATATTGTCTGCCTTCAGAAGACTGGGCACCAGTGCGGCATCTTTATGAATGTCCGGATGCTTCGTATTTATATAAGCTAATTCTATAGCCACCAAATTTTCCACCATCACGTTGGTGGCTGGTAAGCGCCGACGTAGAAGCTGTGTAACAACATAAACGATCTCATGCAATTTCGGGAAACTAAATGAAAAAAGTAAATTATTTTATTTGATTCCATTCTCCGGTTGTTTTCTTTTTTGTTTTAACTTACCGCAGCATCTCCTGTTGCACCTCATTGCCATAATGTTGCACTGTGCGTTGCATTTGTTCGTGTATCAATTCAACACAACGCAATGACGGCTCTTCTAGGCGTCGTATTTGCCGTTTTACTAGCAATTCGAATGATAACGTATGCGGAAAAAAATCTGCACAAAGTTTAATAAAACATATCTTTTGAAGGAAATAGTTTTATTTTATAACTTTTATTTAGATATTTAGGTATATATGTTGTGTTAATGTAAGAAAAGATTGGGACCCATCCGAGCAGCTTTGCGACAGTTTTCAGAAACTTTCTTCATGGCTGGTGTGAAATACGATGTTGGCATATTTTTAGCCCGTTCTTGATTTTTTTATACTCAGCTGTACTAGTACACAGAGTATTATAGTTTTAATCACATAACGGTGGATTGTACCAGAGTGAAATAATCGAGATAGATATAGACTTATATATATCAAAATGATCAGGGTGAAAAGAGAAATCGATTGAGCCATGTCCGTCCGTCCGTCCGTCTGTAAACACTCTAACTCGCGCAAAAATTGAGATATTTTGATGAAATTTGAAATGCAAGTTGGTATCGAGACTGGGACGGTTGGTATTGAAAATGGGCGAAATCGGACCATGACCACGCCCACTTTTCCTATATAGAAAAAATCGGAAATTTGGTATCTCAGTCACTAATATAGCTGGAGCGATGAAATTTTACCCACGTGTTGAGATCAGGCCCCTAGGAAGAAATTTGATGACATTTTGGAAAATGGGCGGTGCCACGCCCACTTATTGAGGGTCAAACCTTGCAAGTTTTATATGTCATAACTCAGAAACCATTTGAAGATATATCGACAAAATTTGGTACGCGTGATTTGCTTACTTAGGCAAACGTTTGGACCGAAAATAGTTAAAATCGGTTGACGGCCACGCCCACTTTTATATATTTGTATTATAAAGTGACCTAATAAAAACATTTTAAGCCATATCTCTGTCAAATATAAAGATCTATCATTGAAATTTTGTCGCATGAGTCCAACTATGGACATAAAACAAAAAACAAAAAAATTTTGGAAAATGGGCGGTGCCACGCCCACTTATTAAGAGGCAAACATTGAAAGTTTTATGAGTCATAAATCAGAAACCGTTGAAGATATATCGATGAAATTTGGTATGCGTGATATACTTACTTAGTCAAATATTTGGACGAAAAATTTCCGAAATCGGTTGAGGGCCACGCCCACTTTTATATATGGGTCTTATAAAGTGACCTAATAAAAACATTTTAAGCGATATCTCTGTAAAATATAAAGACATATCATTGAAATTTTATAGCAGGAGTCCAACTGCGGACATAAAACGAAAAACACAAAAATTTTGGCAAATGGGCGTGGCACCGCCTCTTTTTATAAACAGGAATATACGAGATTTCTGAGCCCATAACTCGACAAATGATTTATATATAATGACTAAACTTGGTGTGTACGCTTTTATTACTTGTGGTAATACATTTTGAAAATTTTAGCGAAATCGGTTGACGACCACGCCCACTTTTTAAGAAAGATATATCTGGAACACTCTTTGGGAATTTGTAACGTGACATCTTTATAACTAGAAATCATAAAGGAATGAAATTTTGCACAAAGAATAATATTCATATGCTTAGTTGGATGACTGATAAAAATTTAGAAAATGGGCGTGGCTACGCCCACTTTATGCAGCACTCGCTTTATATTAAGTGCACCGTGTTTCCATCAAATGCAAATAAACAATGAAAGCATACAGCTGAGTATTTAATGTTCGATTCCACTCGAACTTAGGCTTCCTTACTTGTTAATTAATATTTTGGTAGTTTTCGGTCGGAAATTATTTTGGTAGACTCGAAGTTTCAAATTAGCTCAAAAATCTTCAATTGGACGTAACTGTGGGACGTTTGGTGGATTTTCTGTTTTAGGAACATAGGGTATCTGTAAAGCATCCATTGCCTCTATTGACTTTCTAGCGTAGTGGCTTGATGCCAGGTCAAGCCAAAATATCACATTTAAACCACGATGCTTTTTTAATATAAAATCTTTTACTTTTGGCAAACATTTCTCATATATCGGTCAGCGTTGACGGCCAAACCCGATTCAAAAAATATTGGATTTGACATTCCATATGGACTGATTGCCAGCCATAACAAAACTCTTTTTGGAAACTTTGTGTGCTCGATATATTTAATTTTAGCATCAGGAATCTTTCTGCCTTCAAAATAATACGACTCATCATCCGTAACACAAACCACATTGTTTTTTGCGAAGAACGTGTTTTTGACCAAATTATTTAGTCGCTTCTTTTGGAGCATTTCTTGGGTTTCCGAAGTTGTCGGCTTACTCTTTCTGGTTCTTTTCCGTATTCCCATTGACTGAAGATACTTCCTGACTGTTTTTCCGTCACATCCAAACTTTTTCCCAAGCTCCCTGTACGATTTTGCCACTTTGCCCTCAGAGTCCTT
Organism: Urophora cardui; assembly: GCA_960531455.1. NCBI lineage: Eukaryota > Metazoa > Arthropoda > Insecta > Diptera > Tephritidae > Urophora > Urophora cardui. Next base: position 43,149,137 of record OY482675.1, on the reverse strand, counting down.
CAAACTGCAAGATCTTCCAGAACCCAAATTTCTTTCGGTGGAATTTATAACCTCATACCTGGCCAGTATACTATAAATGGTTCTGCGGCTCTCTCCCTGCTCAAAAAAATGAGAAACAATTCTTGACTTTGGCCACTGCGGGTGAGAGTCAACAAATTCACATACACTTTTCCTACGTTGCTCCTCTTGATTGAACATTTTGGAAACACTACGCCTCCAATCAATACAAAATTCACTGTGGCAACTAACAAGGCAAGTATTTATATAAATCTAACGGTGAAAATGCGAAAACAGCTGCTAATTTTTATACTCAGCTGTACTAGTACACAGAGTATTATAGTTTTGATTTCCTAACGGTGGATTGTAACAGAATGAAATAATCGAGATAGATATAGACTTATATATATCAAAATGATCAGGGTGAAAAGAGAAATCGATTGAGCCATGTCCGTCCGTCTGTCCGTCTGTGCGCACGATAACTCGCGCAAAAATTGAGATATTTTGATGAAATTTGAAATGTAAGTTGGTATCAAGACAGGAACGGATGGTATTGAAAATGGGCGAAATCGGACCATGACCACGCCCACCTCCCATAACTCGACAAATAATCGATATATTATGACGAAACTTGGTGTATACACTTTCACTACTCGTAGTAATACATATTCAAAATGTTAGCGAAATCGGTTGACGACCACGCCCACTTTTATATATGGGTATCATAAAGTGGCCTAATAAAAACATTTTAAGCGATATCTTTGTCAAATATAAAGATAATTCATTGAAATTTTGTGGCATGAGTTCTACAATAGATCGAAAACAAAAAATAGAAAAATTTCGGAAAATGGGCGTGGCACCGCCTCTTTTCAGACAAAGGAATCAACGAGATTTCGGAGCCCATAACTCGACAAATAATTGAGATATTATGACGAAACTTGGTTTATACACTTTTATAACTTGTGTTAATAGACACGCAAAAATTTATTGAAATCGGTTTATGACCACGCCTACTTTTTAACAAAGATATTTCTGGAACACCCTTTGGGAATTTGTAACGTGACATCTTTGTAACTCATAAAGGGATGAAATTTTGCACAATGAATAATATTCATAAGCTTAGTTGGATGACTGATAAAAATTTTGAAAATGGGCGTGGCTACGCCCACTTTATGCAGCACTCGCTTTATATAAAGTACACCGTGTTTCCATCAAACGCAAACAAACAATGAAAGCATACAGCTGAGTATCTAATGTTCGATTCCACTCGAACTTAGGCTTCCTTACTTGGTTTTTTTCTAGCGTTGCCAAATTTGTGCAGATTTTTTTCCGCATACGTTACTCCGGGCACAAACAATGCCGGTTTTGGGCCAGTTGCATTACGCATAGCCGTCAGTATGTCCATTTTATTAAGCCAGCCAATGGATGTATGGAATCGAGCGTGCGACCGAAGGTCTCATGGAAAATGTAACAAATACACGCACCACCGCACAACTCTCTTGTTTCTATACTCCTAGCCGTGCCCTCAATTGTGCAGCAGTAGGCGCTAGCAAATTTAATTATTATTTTCAACATTTTTATCAGTCATCCAACTAAGCATATGAATATTATTCTTTGTGCAAAATTGCATTCCTTTATGACTTCTAGTTACAAAGATGTCACGTTACAAATTCTAAAATCTTTTACTCTTGGCAAACATTTCTCATATATCGGTCAGCGTTGACGGCCAAACCCGATTCAAAAAATATTGGATTTGACATTCCATATGGACTGATTGCCAGCCATAACAAAACTCTTTTTGGAAACTTTGTGTGCTCGATATATTTAATTTTAGCATCAGGAATCTTTCTGCCTTCAAAATAATACGACTCATCATCCGAAACACAAACCACATTGTTTTTTGCGAAGAACGTGTTTTTGACCAAATTATTTAGTCGCTTCTTTTGGAGCATTTCTTGGGTTTCCGAAGTTGTCGGCTTACTCTTTCTGGTTCTTTTCCGTATTCCCATTGACTGAAGATACTTCCTGACTGTTTTTCCGTCACATCCAAACTTTTTCCCAAGCTCCCTGTACGATTTTTCCACTTTGCCCTCTGTAAATTTCCGTAATTGTGACCTCTTGCCAGAGTCCTTCAAACTGCAAGATCTTCCAGAACCCAAATTTCTTTCGGTGGAATTTATAACCTCATACCTGGCCAGTATACTATAAATGGTTCTGCGGCTCTCTCCCTGCTCAAAAAAATGAGAAACAATTCTTGACTTTGGCCACTGCGGGTGAGAGTCAACAAATTCACATACACTTTTCCTACGTTGCTCCTCTTGATTGAACATTTTGGAAACACTACGCCTCCAATCAATACAAAATTCACTGTGGCAACTAACAAGGCAAGTATTTATATAAATCTAACGGTGAAAATGCGAAAACAGCTGCTAATTTTTATACTCAGCTGTACTAGTACACAGAGTATTATAGTTTTGATTTCCTAACGATGGATTGTAACAGAATGAAATAATCGAGATAGATATAGACTTATATATATCAAAATGATCAGGGTGAAAAGAGAAATCGATTGAGCCATGTCCGTCCGTCTGTCCGTCTGTGCGCACGATAACTCGCGCAAAAATTGAGATATTTTGATGAAATTTGAAATGTAAGTTGGTATCAAGACAGGAACGGATGGTATTGAAAATGGGCGAAATCGGACCATGACCACGCCCACCTCCCCTATATAGTAAAAATCGGAAATTTTGTATCTCAGTCACTAATAGAGCTAGAGTGATAAAATTTCACACACGTATTGAGCTCGGGCCCTTATGAAGAAATATGGTGAAATTTTGGAAAACGGGCGGTGCCACGCCCACTTATTAAGGGGCAAACATTGAAAGTTTTATGAGTCATAACTCAGAAAGCATTGAAGATATATCGATGAAATTTGGTAGGCGTGATATACTCACATAGGTAAATGTTTGGACGAAAAATTGCCAAAATCGGTTGACGACCACGCCCACTTTTATATATGGGTATTATAAAGTGACCTAATAAAAGCATTTTAAGCGATATCTCTGTCAAATATAAAGATATATCATTGAAATTTTATGGAAGGTGTCCAACTATGGACATAAAACAAAAAATACAAAAATTTTGGAAAATGGGCGTGGCACCGCCTCCTTTTAGAAGCAGGAATATACGAGATTTCTGAGCCCATAACTCGACAAATAATCGATATATTATGACGAAACTTGGTGTATACACTTTCACTACTCGTAGTAATACATATTCAAAATGTTAGCGAAATCGGTTGACGACCACGCCCACTTTTATATATGGGTATCATAAAGTGGCCTAATAAAAACATTTTAAGCGATATCTTTGTCAAATATAAAGATAATTCATTGAAATTTTGTAGCATGAGTTCTACAATAGATCGAAAACAAAAAATAGAAAAATTTCGGAAAATGGGCGTGGCACCGCCTCTTTTCAGACAAAGGAATCAACGAGATTTCGGAGCCCATAACTCGACAAATAATTGAGATATTATGACGAAACTTGGTTTATACACTTTTATAACTTGTGTTAATAGACACGCAAAAATTTATTGAAATCGGTTTATGACCACGCCTACTTTTTAACAAAGATATTTCTGGAACACCCTTTGGGAATTTGTAACGTGACATCTTTGTAACTCATAAAGGGATGAAATTTTGCACAAAGAATAATATTCATAAGCTTAGTTGGATGACTGATAAAAATTTTGAAAATGGGCGTGGCTACGCCCACTTTATGCAGCACTCGCTTTATATAAAGTACACCGTGTTTCCATCAAACGCAAACAAACAATGAAAGCATACAGCTGAGTATCTAATGTTCGATTCCACTCGAACTTAGGCTTCCTTACTTGGTTTTTTTCTAGCGTTGCCAAATTTGTGCAGATTTTTTTCCGCATACGTTACTCCGGGCACAAACAATGCCGGTTTTGGGCCAGTTGCATTACGCATAGCCGTCAGTATGTCCATTTTATTAAGCCAGCCAATGGATGTATGGAATCGAGCGTGCGACCGAAGGTCTCATGGAAAATGTAACAAATACACGCACCACCGCACAACTCTCTTGTTTCTATACTCCTAGCCGTGCCCTCAATTGTGCAGCAGTAGGCGCTAGCAAATTGAGTTGTTATTTTCAACATTTTTATCAGTCATCCAACTAAGCATATGAATATAATTCTTTGTGCAAAATTGCATTCCTTTATGACTTCTAGTTACAAAGATGTCACGTTACAAATTCCCAAAGGGTGTTCCAGAAATATCTTTGTTAAAAAATAGGCGTGGTCATAAACCGATTTCAATAAATTTTTGCGTGTCTATTAACACAAGTTATAAAAGTGTATAAACCAAGTTTCGTCATAATCTCTCAATCATTTGTCGAGTTATGGGCTCCGAAATCTCGTAGATTCCTTTGTTTAAAAAGAGGCGGTGCCACGCCCATTTTCCAAACTTTTTCTATTTTTTGTTTCTGGTCTACTGTGGAACTTATGCCACAAAATTTCAATGAATTATCTTTATATTTGACAAAGATATCGCTTAAAATGTTTTTATTAGGTCACTTTGTAATACCCATATATAAAAGTAGGCGTGGTCTTCAACCGATTTTGGCAATTTTTCGTCGACACATTTGTCTAAGTAAATATATCACGCGTACCAAATTTCATCGATATATCTTTAACGGTTTCTGAGTTATGGCTTATTAAACTTTCAATATTTGCCCCTTAATAAGTGGGCGTGGCACCGCCCATTTTCCAAACTTTTTGTGGTTTTTGTTTTATATCCGTAGTTGAACTCCTGCCACAAAATTTCAGTGCTAGATCTTTATATTTGACAGATATATCGCTTAAAATGTGTTTATTAGGCCCCATTATAGTTCCCATATATAAAAGTGGGCGTGGCCGTCAACCGATTTTGACAATTTTCCGTCAAAACATTTGGCTAAGTAAGTAAATCACGCATACCAAATTTCATCGATATATCTTCAACGGTTTCTGAGTTATGATATATAAAACTTTCAATGTTTGACCCTTAATAAGAGGGCGTGGCACCGCCCATTTTCCAAAATTTCATCAAATTTGTTCATAAAGGCCTGAGCTCAATACGTCGGTGAAATTTCATCGCTCTAGCTATATTAGTGGCTGAGATACCAAATTTCCGATTTTTTCTATTTCGCCCATTTTCAATACCAACCGTCCCAGTCTCGATACCAACTTGCATTCCAAATTTCATCAAAATATCTCAATTTTTGAGCGAGTTATCGTGCGTACGGACGAAAGGACATGGCTCAATCGATTTCTCTTTTTACCCTGATCATTTTGATATATATAAGTCCATATCTATCTCGATTATTTCATTCTGTTACAGTCCACCGTTATGAAATAAAAACTATAATACTCTGTGTACTAGTACAGCTGAGTATAAAAATAGTGAACAAGTAAGGAAGCCTAAGTTCGAGTGGAACCGAACATTAGATACTCAGCTGTATGCTTTCATAGTTTGTTTGCGTTTGATGGAAACACGGTGTACCTTATATAAAGCGAGTGCCGCATAAAGTGGGCGCAGCCACGCCCATTTTCAACATTTTTATCAGTCATCCAACTAAGCATATGAATATTATTCTTTGTGCAAAATTGCATTCCTTTATGACTTCTAGTTACAAAGATGTCACGTTACAAATTCCCAAAGGGTTTTCCAGAAATATCTTTGTTAAAAAGTAGGCGTGGTCATAAACCGATTTCAATAAATTTTTGCGTGTCTATTAACACAAGTTATAAAAGTGTATAAACCAAGTTTCGTCATAATATCTCAATCATTTGTCGAGTTATGGGCTCCGAAATCTCGTAGATTCCTTTGTTTAAAAAGAGGCGGTGCCACGCCCATTTTCCAACCTTTTTCTGGTTTTTGTTTTATATCCGTAGTTGGACTCCTGCCACAAAATTTCAGTGCTAGATCCAGGGTTCGGAAATTCTCACTCACATTCATTCACGTTCGCGAGCGAGAATATTTCAAACTATTTTTTTTGTTCATTTATCACGAGTGAGAAATGCAAAAAAAAAATTATGCTTCTCACTCGCGATAAGTGAACAAAAAATGGCCAATAGCTCATTTAAATTCACATAAAATAATTATTAGAATTAAAACGGCCATATAAATACAAACGTAAATATGTATATCGGAGAGCCTGCCGAAAAACAAAAATCTGGAAACAATAACAAGCATTGCCTGTACAAAAGCTTTGCTTGTTAATAGCTTTAGAACTTTGTACAAACCAAACACACAATCGCACCAACATACTAGGTAGCAAAGGCAGAGTGTCATTAAGGTACTGTTGTTGGTATGTGGATTGTAATGGAGGGAAAATTGAAATTTTAGCGAAACAAAGCTGACGGCGGTGGTAGCTCAATGGGATAGACATGTGACTACCAATCGAACGACTTAAGTTCGATTCTCGGTTGAGGCCGCTTGAAGAAGTCTGATGAGGGGATGTGGTGATCTCCGAAATGGATCCATAACTTCTACCAAAAAATTTTTTTCAATTTTTCTTCATTAAAAAAATGGCCAATAGCTCATTTAAATTCACATAAAATAATTAATAGAATTAAAACGGCCATATAAATACAAACGTAAATATGTATATCGGAGAGCCTGCCGAAAAACAAAAATCTGAAAACAATAACAAGCATTGCCTGTACAAAAGCTTTGCTTGTTAATAGCTTTAGAACTTTGTACAAACCAAACACACAATCGCACCAACATACTAGGTAGCAAAGGCAGAGTGTCATTAAGCTACTGTTGTTGGTATGTGGATTGTAATGGAGGGAAAATTGAAATTTAAGCGAAACAAAGCTGACGGCGGTGGTAGCTCAATGGGATAGGCATGTGACTACCAATCGAACGACTTAAGTTCGATTCTCGGTTGAGGCCGCTTGAAGAAGTTTGATGAGGGGATGTGGTGATCTCCGAAATGGATCCATAACTTCTACCAAAATTTTTTTTTCAATTTTTCTTCATTAAAAAAATGGCCAATAGCTCATTTAAATTCACATAAAAAAAATTCCATATTTTTCACTCACGAGCGAAAAATAACAAACCAAAATTTCTCATTCACATGTGATAAAACCGAACTAAGCCGGCTTCGGCTGTTCACATATGAGAAAAGCAATGCGAGAAATACTGATCGCGAGCAGTATTTTAGCGTTCACGAAAAGAATTTCTCATGGACATTTTTCAGCTGCGTTGTATGGAAGGAAATGCAAGCAGATTTTCGCAGTTGCCTTAGCCAAGCATTTGTGCATACATATGTGTCCACATATTTATGTATGGTTGGGTGTATGCATACAAGGGAATGGTTTCCAGGTGTAGATATGTATGTATATACATACATATTATTTATGGATACGTATTCAAAGTGAGAAGGCGACAACTCGACAAGGTCACTCCGACATATTTGGTTTAAGGGCTTGTTGAGGGGAATAACTTCAGCGTCTGTTCACCAGAAGGTGCAAGCGGCTCGCTATATAAACGTGTAACAATATACAACTCCCGCAGGGCGGGTTGTGCGTCGGGCTTGGGACCCACCACGTAAAAATCCTATCCAATGAAAACAACAACAAAGCCTCGGATGAGACCACCCCTTTCTGATGACAACCACGGCAAACGTTTAAAGGACCATGATTTGAGGGTAAGCACCTGGAACGTCCGGACCCTTAATTGGGAAGGTGCCTCTGCCCAGCTGGTTGATGTCCTCGAAAGAGTGAAAGTTGACATCACCGCCATACAAGAGATGCGGTGGAAGGGGCAAGGCAAGAAGAAATGCGGGCCTTGCGCTATATATTACAGTGGCCATGCACAGGAGCGTATATTTGGTGTTGGTTTTGTGGTGGGAAAGAGACTCAGCCGCCGAGTACTGTCGTTCACGCCAGTGAACGAGCGTCTAGCCACCATCCGCATCAAAGCGAGATTTTTCAACATATCTCTCATCTGCGCCCACGCCCCGTTGGAAGAGAAGGACGATGCGATCAAAGACACTTTCTATGAGCAGTTAGAGCATGCTTACGACCGCTGCCCCCGTCACGACATTAAGATTGTGCTTGGCGATTTTAATGCCAGGGTGGGTAAGGAAGGTATCTTTGGCAGCACAATCGGAAAATTCAGTCTCCACGACGTAACCAGTCCCAATGGGACGAGGCTGATCGACTTCGCCGGGTCACGAAACATGGTCATTAGCAGTACCAGATTCCAGCACAAAAAAATACACCAAGCCACATGGCTGTCTCCTGATCGAAAAACGCGAAATCAAATTGATCACGTCATGATCGACGGCAGACACAGCTCCAGCATCCTAGATGTGCGCACAATCCGTGGTCCCAATGTCGACTCCGACCAATATCTTGTAGCAGCCAAGGTACGCACCCGCCTCTGTGCGGCAAAGAATGTGCCAACAGGACAGCAAGGAAAGTTTGAAGTCGAAAGGCTGCACATGACGCAGACAGCCAATGAATACACCACTCGGCTCTCACTCCTGCTCTCTGAGAGCAACCCTTCACCAAACGATGTATCTGAGGAATGGGAACACATCGCTCGTTCACTTCGTATCGCCGCTGAGGAATCTATAGGATACAAGCGAGCCCACAAAAACACCTGGTACGACAGGGAATGTCGCGATGCCTCGGAAAGAAAGAACGCCGCCTACAGGGCTACATTGTGTGCGGGCGCAACGCGAAGCGTATGGGAGCGTTATCGAACGGCGAAGAAGGAAGAGAGGCGCCTTTTTCGAAAGAAGAAAAGGGAGGCTGAAAGGCGCGAGTGTGAAGAGCTTGAGATGCTGGCGGGTAGGAACGATGCTCGAAAATTCTATCAAAAAATCAGGCGGATGACTGAAGGTTTCAAGACCGGGGCAAATTCCTGCCGGAATGATAACGGTGATCTGGTAACTGATGTCCAGAACATACTTAAGTTGTGGAGGGATCACTTCTCCTCCTTGCTAGATAATGGCAACACTGACAGTGCGGAAGGAGAAGATGTACGACCCGAATCCCCAATAGCAGATGATGGTAGGCATGTTCCACCACCTGATCATGACGAAGTGCGAATAGCAGTATCTAGGCTTAAGAATAACAAGGCCCCGGGCGCTGACGGCTTGCCAGCCGAGCTATTCAAACATGGTGGCGAAGATTTGATAAGGAGCATGCATCAGCTCCTATGCAGAATATGGTCGGACGTGCGCATGCCCGACGATTGGAACTTAAGTGTGCTCTGCCCAATCCACAAAAAAGGAGACTCCACAATACGCGCCAATTATCGTGGGATAAGCCTCCTGAATATCGCATATAAGGTCTTAGCAAGTGTATTGTGCGAAAGACTGAAGCCTATCGTCAACAATCTGATTGGACCTTATCAGTGTGGCTTCAGACCTGGTAAATTTACCATCGACCAGATCTTCACAATACGACAAATACTGGAAAAAACCCATGAAAAAGGAACCGACACACACCATCTCTTTGTCGATTTTAAAGCCGCTTTTGACAGCACGAATAGGAATTGCCTGTATGCCGCAATGTATGTATGTATTTTATCAAGCAATTTTAATTGTAATTATTCAAATATTAATGTGTTGTGTACTTTTTAATTTTTACAATTTCAAATAAATTATACTCCCTGGGGAAGGCGATGGCAACGCCGAAACGTGTAGGAGAATAAAATAAACTTCGTTTGCTTTTCTTTCGACCGGCCAAAAAGCTCTATTAACATATCATAAATTAATTGAAATCTATGGCCTTAAATTGATACTATTTATATAGTTTTTTGGTAACGCACGCGACAAAAAGGATAAGCGAAATTTTAAAGTACAAAAACATATCATTACCAAACTTAGTCCTAGATAGGGGTATTTCAGCTTTACTAACAATAAAAAAATATTTATGTATGTAGGTATGTAGTTTCGGTGGATTGTACCGCCGCTCAATTAAAATGAAATCCAAGGACAAAAAAGTGCTACTTTCATGGATACATCCATATGTACATATGTATGCACATCAGCGTTGCCGTTTTGTGGGTAATTCCCCAAATTTGGGGTATTTTTTAATATTTGGGTAATTTTTGGGGAGTGCTATGATTTGGGGAATTTTGGGGAATTCGCCTTTTCATAGTTTTATATGAATAATAATACCTATAAAAAAATTAATTATTTTCATGAGTTTCTATTACATTCGCATTGTGTGAAAGTGTGCATGAGTTTTTGCAGCATTTATTTAATCTTGAATTACCGGCAGGTCGAACATGTACAAGCAAATTTCATAAGCCCATTAAAGTAATAAGTTAGCTAGGAAAAAAATAAGCAATTTTATACCTTTCATGGACATGAAATGGTATTATAACATTGAGCCAAAACAGGTTTGTCGAAAGTTCCAGAAGGAGAAAAATTAGACCCACCAAAATATATGCCGATATTATCAGAATCTTGAGCTAGTTCCTCAGTTGTTAAGATACGCTCATCATTTGTCGGAATCGGCCAAATTGGAACATTATAACATATAGCTCCCCTACAACCACCCATACATTTTGGGGTAAAACTTCTCCACTTAAATTGCTAAGATCATTTACAATATTTGCATAAACAACCCACAGAATTGGAGATACCTATAAATTAAAGAAAATCGGACTATTTAATATTTCATTTCTCTCTTATTTGTTTCTTTATAACTTTTTTTTAACCACACATATACATACATATATGCACATGAATTTAAAAATACAAACCGTTATAAAGTAAAATAAATTTGAAAATACTTGTTTATTCGAAACCTCTTGATAACACTACCCGACAAAAAAATATCCTCGACATTTGATATTTGATTCCTATGTATTTCTGCTGATTCCAAATATGTAATCAAATGGTTCAAAAGTAGAACAGTTTTCGAGATGTTTTGAAATTTCAGTTTTCGCGCTAAGAAGAAAAGGAAGATTACTAATCTGTCAATATCTCCGTCATTACCGTCTTGAGTTTTATGTTATTTCATTTCATTTTGAGAGGATGAAATACCTTTTCCAATTCCACATAAAATCGACGTTAAAGTCACGGAATTATGGTGGAAAAGGGATTTGTTTTTATGCATAAAATAAGTTAAATAAAAGATGTATAAAATGTCGAGGATATCAAAATTTTTGAAATTTTGTCGGGTAGTGTAATTTGAAAATTTGTATGGGGAATTTTGGGCAATTATGGGTAATTTTAATATTTTTTTGGGTAATCTCAAGAATTTAAAACGGCAACGCTGATGCACATACATATGTACATATATAGTTATGTATATACATACATACATATGTACATATATACTTATGTATATACATACATACATATTTAGGTATGTACATATGTATAACATTCCACGTTCAAAAACCTTGCTAAATAGGTATAAAAAAGGAGCTAGCATCCACCTACATTTGCTATGGCTATGGCTATTAAGAACTCGTCACATATGTATGTATATATTTGCAAAAAAAAAAACAAAAATTATAAAAAAAGACTCAATAATGTAATTATAATAAACAAGGAAAATTTAATTACCCGCCTTCTACTAAAGATCGCAGACAATCCGAGATAATATTGAATACCCCTGCAAAAATTCCGAGTACTCCAGTCGCTAATCCATGGAGTGCTCGCTATGGACCAACCGATTACTCCATAACTTGCCACATTTCATACAAAAAATATGGTCCATTTAACATTGCATGTCATTGCAATGGAGTATATACTCCAGCCCCGCATAACAAACAAATTAATCCATGGAGTAGCTACATTGGATTAATTGATGGAGTACCTAACAGTTAGCCGAACATAACAACAAACACAAATGTTTACCGCGACGACGACGAATGACGTGTATACATACAAACATATGTATGTATGTAGTTATTTATGTATACACATATCGTCGTCGCCGCGATAAAAATTTGGTTTTTGTCATGATCGGCTAACTACGAACCGATGCAGATACACGAATCGGTCGTTTGGGCTATGTCAGTGGTCACTTTGAAAGTACTCCAACCTACCACAAATGGAGCATATAATCCAATGATTTTTGCAGGGACGTATGTATGTATACATAAATAATATGTATGTATATACATACATACATATGTACATATGGAAACCATTCCCTTGTATGCATACATCCAACCATACATAAATATGTGGATACATATGTACACACAAATGCTTGGCTAAGGCAACTGCGAAAATCTGCTTGCATTTCCTTCCATAAAACGCAGCTGAAAAATGTCCATGAGAAATTCTTTTCGTGAACGCTAAAATACTGCTCGCGATCAGTATTTCTCGCATTGCTTTTCTCATATGTGAACAGCCGAAACCGGCTTAGTTCGGTTTTATCACATGTGAGTGAGAAATTTTGGTTTGTTATTTTTCGCTCGTGAGTGAAAAATATGGAAATTTTATTTTTGTTCACTTATCGCGAGTGAGAAGCATAATTTTTTTTTGCATTTCTCACTCGTGATAAATGAACGAAAAAAATAATTTGAAATATTCTCGCTCGCGAAAATTCTTACAAATGAATGAAAATGAGTAATCATAGATGAGAATTTCCGAACCCTGGCTAGATCTTTATATTTGACAGATATATCACTTAAAACATAGATGCTCATGCCTATGCCCTTGAATCACATTTGTTTTTGTTTTTCCCCCCAGACATAGGCACATATACAAATTCACCCTTTGAATATAAAAATAATATTTTCTTCCCCTGCCATATGCCCACAGGTATAAAAAATTTCAAATGAATGTGATTGAGTTTCTTATGGGAAGGGCGAAGCTACGTTAGCTTCGCCCTTCCCATATGAAGCTACGTTGGCGTCGCCCTTCCCATATGAAATTGAAAATTACACTAACAAATTGAAAATAAAATTTTTTTGAAAAAATTGAATTCTTGAATTGAAAAGCGACGTAACTCAAAACCCAAATAAATATAAAATAAATGGAAGAAATGCAAGAAAACCTTTTTCTTTACAAACGAAGCTTTGAAGTAAAACCTTTGGTAAGGAAGAAGACTTTTGCTGGGAGGAGACTAACATTTAGCAGTCCCTAAATACGTTATTCATGGATTCAAACAATTTTGAGTTGTGCAATTTTTTGATTTAGGGTACGATTTGTAGGCAAACGAAAAAACTGAACAAAATTTCTAGTTAATATTGAAAAATGTGTGGCAAAAGTGTATTTCAAATTATTTGAAGAAAAATAAAAGCAGATTTTAATAAGAAAAATAGGAATTAGAGCTTTTTTGCTGAAATATTATTGCAAGTCACAGTCTATGCTAATTAATTATAGGTACGTATATAAATTAATAATTAAGGTAAGTTACATATATGACAGAAATAAAATATGACAAGTATCCACTCATAAGAAATGAAATTTTGAAATACTTATCCATGTTCGGAAGCACATATGTATATTTGCGAAAAGCCTTTTCTAGCCTTAAGTTAATAAAAACAAACCACAGAAACATTTTAACACAAAAGCATTTGGAAGCAATTCTGCAATTATCCACCTCTGATTCGACAATAAATATTGACAGTTTATTAAACAACCTTGAATAAACTTATCACTTATTATTATGTAATATGTAGATACATTTTTTTATATGTACGAGTTCATATCTTTATTTAATATATAGATACATTTATATAAATAAAATATGTTGTAAATATTATACATAAGTATGTATGTTGTATGTAAAATTTCGTACAATAAAAATTTACTTGTAGTTTGTAACTTTTTTTAAATCTAATACAAATTTTTTCTGAGTGCACTAATAAATTTTTGTAGATGTATTGGAGTTTCCCCATTCAATACGAGAGCGTTGAGCACCCTTGACTTAAAATGTTTTTATTAGGCCCCATTATAGTTCCCATATATAAAAGTGGGCGTGGCCGTCAACCGATTTTGACAATTTTCCGTCAACACATTTGGTTAAGTAAGTAAATCACGCATACCAAATTTCATCGATATATCTTCAACGGTTTCTAAGTTATGATATATGAAACTTTCAATGTTTGACCCTTAATAAGTGGGCGTGGCACCGCCCATTTTCCAAAATTTCATCAAATTTCTTCATAAGGGCCTGAGCTCAATACGTGGGTGAAATTTCATTGCTCTAGCTATATTAGTGGCTGAGATACCAAATTTCCGATTTTTTCTATATAGGAAAAGTGGGCGTGGTCATGGTCCGATTTCGCCCATTTTCAATACCAACCGTCCCAGTCTCGATACCAACTTGCATTCCAAATTTCATCAAAATATCTCAATTTTTGCGCGAGTTATCGTGCGTACGGGCGGACGGACGGACATGACTCAATCGATTTCTATTTTCACCCTGATCATTTTGATATATATAAGTCCATATCTATCTCGATTATTTCATTTTGTTACAATCCACCGTTATGAAATCAAAACTATAATACTCTGTGTACTAGTACAGCTGAGTATAAAAATGAGTGCGACCGTCCAAATTGACAAACTAGATAAATTAATCAATGAAAACTATGACATCTGGTGCGTCCAGATGCGTAGCGTGTTAATCACAATGGAATTGTGGGGTTATGTCAGTGGACAGCTAGTGAAAGATATGAAGAATGAGGCCGAATCAAAAAAGTTCGAACTAAAAGATGAAAAGGCGCTTGCCTGCATCATTTTAAATGTGAAACCAACACAACTAACTCATATTAGAGCCTGCCAAACGGCAAAACAGGCGTGGGATAAATTGCATCAAATCCACGTGCCAAGTGGACCACTCCGAAAAGTGTCACTTTATAAAAAGCTCATAAATTTGAGAAAAATGACCGCAAGAGCATGTCAGTTTATATAAACAGTTTTTCGGATATAATAGATAAACTCAGTGAAGTAGACATAGAGCTTGGAGATGAGTTGAAGTCTATTCTCTTGCTCTCAAGCTTGGCTGCTTCATTCGAAAATTGTGTAGTAGCAATCGAGACTCGCGATGAATTGCCGAAATTCGATATTATCATAGTAAAGCTCACAGAAGAAAGCTCGCGAAAAGAACAACACGATGAACGTGAAGCAGTATACGGTTTGCAAACAAAACCAAATGAACGTGAGCGCGACAAGGATAAACGGAAAAACAATAATAGACCATTCGATGGAAAGTGCTTTAAGTGTAACTGAAAAGGCCATAGATCAAATCAGTGTAAAGCGAAAATGCTAAGCAAAATAAAAAACGAAAGTGCTGAGCTCCCCTATTCTGTTTTTTCTGCATCAAATCAAAATGCATTAACACAGAGTAAATATACGTGGTGTGTCGATAGCGGTGCTACTTCCCACATGTGCTGTGAAAGAAATTTGTTTAATACTTTTAGTAAGCACGACGAGAAAATAACAATTGCTGGTAACAATTTCCTTCATTCACCTGGCAAAGGAACAGTGTATTTAGAAACATAGCAATGCAACTTAAAGCTTCAAAATGTGCTATTTGTACCAGCGCTGCCGATTAATTTTTTTTCTGTAAGCCAAGCTCTCAACTATGGCAATACAGTGTATTTCGACGAAAACAGTGCCAGAGTTATGCGTGAAAAGAAAGTTTTGCTTAAGGCAGTGTTGAACGGAAATTTATTTCTATTTAATCAATCATGTGAAGAGTCATTAAACATATTATCGGCAGAGAGATGGCATGACAGGTACGGTCATCTTAACTACAATAGCTTGGAACAGATCTTTAAAAGAAAACAAGTAAAAGCGCGGCTGTCTTCGGCCGTACCGAAGACTTCATACCTTTCATGAGTGGGGAAATGAAAAGTTACCTATGTATGTACATAGCCGCATTAAGTTTAATTTATAATTTTAATTCTGTGGGTTCATTTATGGAAAGATTTATTAGAAACAAGTAAGGAAGTCTAAGTTCGAGTGGAATCGAACATTAGATACTCAGCTGTATGCTTTCATTGTTTGTTTGCGTTTGATGGAAACACGGTGTAGGTACTTTATATAAACCAAGTGCTGCATAAAGTGGGCGTAGCCGCGCCCATTTTCAAAATTTTTATCAGTCATCCAACTAAGCATATGAATATTATTCTTTGTGCAAAATTTCATTCCTTTATGACTTCTAGTTACAAAGATGTCAAGTTACAAATTCCCAAAGGGTGTTCCAGAAATATCTTTGTTAAAAAGTAGGCGTGGTCATAAACCGATTTCAATAAATTTTTGCGTGTCTATTAACACAAGTTATAAAAGTGTATTAACCAAGTTTCGTCATAATATCTCAATTATTTGTCTAGTTATAGGCTAAGAAATCTCGTATATTCCTTTGTCTAAAAAGAGGCGGTGCCACGCCCATTTTCCAAACTTTTTCTATTTTTTGTTTCCGGTCTATAGTGGAACTTATGCCACAAAATTTCAATGAATTATCTTTATATTTGACAAAGATATCGCTTAAAATGTTTTTATTAGGCTACTTTATAATACCCATATATAAAAGTAGGCGTGGTCGTCAACCGATTTTGACAATTTTTCGTCAACCGATTTCGCTAAAATTTTCAACATGTATTACCACAAGTAAGAAAAGTGTACACACCAAGTTTCGTCATTATATATCAATTATTTGTCGAGTTATGGGCTCAGAAATCTCGTATATTCCAGCTGCTAAAAAGAGGCGGTGACACGCCCATTTTCCAAAATTTTTGTGTTTTTCGTTGTATGTCCGTAGGTGGACTCCTGGCATAAAATTTCAATGATATATCTTTATATTTGACAGAGATATCGCTTAAAATGTTTTTATTAGGTCACTTTATAATACCCATATATAAAAGTGGGCGTGGTCGTCAACCGATTTTGACAATTTTTCGTCCGAGCATTTGCCTCAGTAAGTATATCACGCGTACCAAATTTCATCGATATATCTTCAACAGTTTCTGAGTTATGACTCATAATGCTTTCAATGTTTGCTCCTTAATAAGTGGGCGTGGCACCGCCCATTTTCCAAAATTCCTTGAAATTTCTTCTTAGGGGCCTGAGCTCAACACGTGGGTAAAATTTCATCGCTCTAACTATATTAGTGGCTGAGATACCAAATTTCCGATTTTTTCTATATAGGAAAAGTGGGCGTGGTCATGGTCTGATTTCGCCCATTTTCAATACCAACCGTCCCAGTGTCGATACCAACTTTATCTCAATTTTTGCGCGAGTTAGAGTGTTTACAGACAAACGGACGGACGGACAGACGGACGGACGGACGGACATGGCTCAATCGATTTCTCTTTTCACCCTGATCATTTTGATATATATAAGTCTATATCTATCTCGATTATTTCATTCTGTTACAATCCACCGTTATGTGATTAAAACTATAATACTGTGTGTACTAGTACAGCTGAGTATAAATATGGTGTCTTGGCTATTTATATGGAGGAGTTATACATCAAAATGTCCATATCTGAACAATCGGTTGTATGGGAGCTATATGTTATAATGGTCCGATCTTGACAATTTTCGGTAACCCCGGTTGGGCCCATATGGGTACAAATACTTAAAAATTTCACGCCGTTAGCTGTTAAAATGGAGAAGTTATACACCAAAATGTCCATATCTGAACAATCGGTTGTAGGGGAGCTATAGGTTATAGTGGTCCGATCTTAACAATTTTCGGTAATCCCCTTTGGGCCCATATGGGTACAAATACTTCAAAATTTCACGCCGTTAGCAGTTAAAATGGAGAAGTTATACACCAAAATGTCCATATCTGAACAATCGGTTGTAGGGGAGCTATAGATTATAGTGGTCCGATCTTAACAATTTTCGGTAATCCCCTTTGGGCCCATATGGGTACAAATACTTCAAAATTTCACGCCGTTAGCTGTTAAAATGGAGAAGTTATACACCAAAATATGTTTATCTGAACAATCGGTTGTAGGGGAGCTATAGGTTATAGTGGTCCGATCTTAACAGTTTTCGGCAATCCCGTTTGGGTCCATATGGGTACAAATACTTCAAAATTTCAGGCCGTTAGCTGGCAAAATGGAGGAGTTATACACCAAAATGTGTATATCTGAATAATCGGATGTTGTGGAACTATATGTTATAGTGGTCCTATCTTAACAATTTTCGGTAACCTTGTTTGGGCCAAAACGGGTACGTGTACTTCAAAGTTTCATGTCCTTAGCTGTTTAAATGGGGAAGTTATGCACAAATTACTTCCAAAAATTTCATGTATATCTGAATTATCGGTTGTTTTCTATATGTTATAGTGGTCCGATTCGGCCGGTTCCGACAAATGATCAGCTGCATATAACAACATACCTGTATTCCGAATATCATTCAGATATCTCAAAAACTGAGGGACTAGTTTGCGTTCACACAGACGGACGGACGGACAGACGGACATGGCTTAATCGACTCAGCTCGTGATTCTGATCATATCGGTATATATTTTGGTGGGTCCCCCACCAGGGGCGGATTTACCTCTAGAAGCGCCCTGGGCAAACAAATCAAGCCGCGCCCCAATATTTCCAAAAAAAAAACCGTACTTGCCTTCGTGTGGTGACATTTCATTACTGATATATTTTACGGATTGAAAAAATTTGATTCGATTCTTATATAGGTACGACAGTTTTTGCATTTTCTAAACTTCAAAATGATCTGATCTTAAACCCTCATTATTAGGTGGCACAGATTTCGCAATATCATAAAATTGTAGTTCATCATACCAATCTGAAAAACAATTTTATAGTGAAACTGTTTCGTACTGAAGCTAAACTCACAATTTTTGACAGTAGGGTGCCTCCCAGGTAGTGAAATCTGGCTTTCTGGTCCAGAATCTACCTGGGCTAACCTAGCTGTCGATCAATTGATTTATGCATTTTTACCTTTTTTGACTAATTTTCTTTTCGAGGAGTTTGAAAAAAAAACAATCAAGTTTAGGGATTTTCGACAGTAAATCTTTGTCTTTCTGCACTTTCTGGGTTGGACGTTTTTTCTTTGCTGCGCCGCTTAACTTTTTCATATTTGCACTCATTCTTCTATTTTTCACAAAAACATTAATTCACTGACACTTTTTTGATGTTTTTAACTAGGAACGACTATTAAGATTACATAAAATGTACGCATCGCATTGTATAGAGGCGCGAACTATTCAAATTAACCAGAAACAGAAAATATTCAGATCTTAGTTTCCTTTGAAAAGGTGAGCTCGCGCATTTCCCCGAAAAAATACTTCAATGCATACTTGATTTTTAAATTTGAAATTTCAATTAAATTGAATCTTTCACGTCATTTACTGCACACAAGCTGCTAAAACTTATGGTGTTTTCGATTCTGGCCAAAATGTCGCACTTATTGTGCACTTTTATCGGGCTGTCAATTTTTTTTGTTCTATTCCACATAATAATAATATAATATAATACAATGGCGCTATTATAACTCTGACGAGTTTTATGGCCGAGCTTCTCTCCCAATTCGAGGTGTGCTCCTTTTTGTTTTTCCTACTAATTGGGTGGACCTACAGTTTTATGCCGGCTCCGAACGGCGAATTCATTTTTTGTGAGAAGCTTTTTCATGGCAGAAATACTCTCGGAGGGTATGCCGCCCACTGCCGAGAGGTGACCGCTGCTCTTAAAAAACCCAATAATTGGATTTTTACTAATTAGAAAAATTTGTTTGGCTCGGACCGTGGTTTGAACCCGAGACCTCTGGCATAGCAGGCGAGCACTCTACCCACTGCACCACAGCGGCCACTATCTATTCCACATAGATTCCACAAATTTTTTCAGGGTTGATTGTTCTATTGAAAAAGATTTCGCACTCTCCCCGAACATAGGGCAGCATTTTCTGCCTTTAATATGAACAAGGGGTTGCATTATTTTTGTTTCATACATCACATGAAAAGTGCAACATTTTCTTAGGGCACAGGGCGCATGTTGATAATGTTGCCTTGTAATAATGTAGCATTTTTGTTCAGAATCGAAGACGCTATTAGTGTTTACATATCGCTCATTTACTGCAAGACCGGCATAAATAAAAAACGTGATTTTTGAGTTAATGCTGCAGAATAGTTAGTTACATCATACTTCATTTGAGTAAAAAACTCTTTATGATTTGTTGAAAACTAAGCGCTTCAGATACAAACCAAATGTTGCATTTACTTGCGCACCATATGGCGGTTGAATCTCAAGATTGCCCTTCCTGAAAAGTTGTGTATTTTGAAAAGTGAAAATGCAGCAAATGAGCGATATGTAAGTCCGACTGGGGCGAAGGTTAAGAACTGTACCAATGTTCTGAAATGTACTTTGATTAATTTTTTCTCTGTAAAAAAATTGAAAAAATCTTTCATTCTTGTTGTAATATTAAAAAAAAAAACTTTTTTTGATAAATAAAAAAAAAAAATTTTCTTTCTCTTAGTTTTGGCGCCCCTATTGAAACGGCGCCCTGGGCAGCTGCCCATGTTGCCCCTATGTAAATCCGCTCCTGTCCCCCACGCTTCCTTCTGGTACTTTCGACAAAAATTTTTTGGCACTAAGTTATAATACCATTTCATTCTCATGAAATGTATAATTAGTACGCGGTACAGTATATTTTCCAAAAAACGTGAATTGCGACACATGCAATAAAAGTAAAATGTGTACGTTAAAGTTTCCTAAAAAAGCGGAGCGCGTAACAACTGACATATTGGAACTAATCCATACGGATGTGTGTGGCCCTATGAATACAATGTCGATTGGCGGGGCAAAATATTTCGTTTCCTTTATAGACGATTTCTCGCGATGATTATTTATTTACTTTATTAGGTCCAAAGACCAAGTTCTTGACAAATTTAAAATGTTTAAAAACACTGTTGAATGTCAAACTCAAAAGAAAATAAAAGCGATCCGCAGCGATAATGGACGTGAGTACGTAAACAAAGAGTTCGAACGTTTCCTGAGTGAGTGCGGTATAAAAAGACAGCTCACAGTCCCATACACTCCGCAGCAAAACGGGTTTGGGGAACGAGCTAACCGCACTATTGTAGAGATGGCCAGGGCCTTAATAACACAGGCCGACAAGAAATTTGACCATAAACCAGACCATACTTTCCTAAAGGTTTTCGATGCGCTGAGTTCAAATCTGGACGCAGAATTGCTCTATCACGTCAGGATTTGAGATATCCTAACCTAAATGTGTTTAAGCTGCTCACTCCTCACCTGTACTCACTCTTCTCACTATCGCTTTAGTTTCAAGTTTTCCAAATAAAAATCTATTTACGTTTCTTCTTTTCAGTTTTATTCTTTCAATAAACTCTTTTTCTATTTATTTAATGTAACTTAAATTATTTAATATATTAGTCTTTTTTTACTTTTTTTTCACACAAACTTCACTTCTATTTTTCTGTGTTTTAGTTCTGCTGCCGGTCGGTTCAACTGTCGCGATATGACTGACTTTCACAATCGTCGGCCGGCTTCTTCATAGCCGTCGCTGCCTGTTTCCATTTTGTTTCAACACCTGTTGTCTGTTCACAATGGACAACAGGGTTGCCACAAATTGGAAACAGGTAGGGTGACGATTTGATTTTGACTACTATTTTGACTACTATTTTGATTATTTATTTATTTTGATTCTTTATTTATTTTACCATTACATCCATTGGCGTAGTAACGGGGGGGGTTTTGGGGACAAAACCCCCCCCGAAAGATTCGTTTTGTATAAAATTCATCTGACCATAAAACCACCTTTAACTAAGAGATGATTTACAGGAAAAAATCAATGAGAATATTAATTTCTCGAAATTGGTAATTCGAAATTTAGCGCTTTTTCACGAAGTATTATTTATAATTTTAGCGTTAGTTGAGCTGTAGGAAAGTGCAAGAACCGCAGGAATTTTATCACAATTTACATTCTTTGTACCCATACTCGCTCTTTTGTGTTAAAATTCCTACGGTTCCTCCACTTTCCTACGGCTCAACAAACGCTACAATTACACTACTCGACAAATTTTGATCAACTTTAACCACCAAAAATGAAATAACCAGACCCAGTTTTTGAGATATTGGTAAAAACGTGGAAAAAGCCATATATGCAAACATTGCATCACATAAGTGCATCAAAAAGTTTTATTAGACATCGTGGCGATTTGATATCTAGGAGGAGCTGGTATAGGGAGCTCCAACAGACATTTTTTGCCTTCACACTCCAAAATTGGTCAAGTAGTTTGGTTACAAAAACAAAAATAATGAAAAAAATTTGAAATAAAATCGAATTTTTTTAAAGAAATTTCAGATTCGACTGTCCTAAAATCAGAAAAAATCTTAATAATTTCCCTACAAGCTTAGGTGCTGAAAGTGATGAAAATTGTGAGAGATTTCATCAGGACTTAATAGTTTTTGAATGGTGATATCAAGGGTCTTGGTACGAGTATATGATGGGAGACTATTTTTTGGACAATCATACGTGTAACAAATGCAGAAAATCACAAAAGAGTAGTCAAAAGTACTTACTCACATCGCTCATTATTTATCAATAGCGAAATATGGATATTTTTTATTCAATTAATTTTTTTCCTATTAATCGCTGTTTTGAGAGATATTGTGCACTTCAAAACACGTAATAAATGGAATAAAATAATCTTAAGTATTACTCCTTAATAAAGTTTTATGAATAAACCCAATTTTGTTGTTGAAATTTTACTCTTCCGGAAATGCATATTATTCTTTGTGCAAAATTTCATTCCTTTATGACTTCTAGTTACGCCGATGATATCGACATCATTGGCACTAACACTCGCGCCGTATGTTCTGCCTTCTCCAAGCTGGATAAAGAGGCTAAGAAAATGGGTTTGGCGGTTAACGAGGACAAGACGAAGTACCTCCTGCCATCACACAAAGAAACAGCACGCCTTGGCAGCCACGTCAATGTTGATAGCTACAAATTCGAAACTGTTGAGGACTTCGTCTATCTGGGAACCAGCATTAACACCAAGAATGATGTCAGCACGGAGATCCAACGAAGAATCACGCTTGCCAATAAATGCTACTTCGGACTAAGTAGGCAACTGAAAAGTAAAATCCTCTCTCGACAAACAAAAATCACACTCTACAGGACGCTCATCGTTCCAGTCCTCATGTACGGCGCACAAGCATGGACAATTTCAAAATCAGATGAGATGGCACTTGGAGCATTCGAGAGAAAAGTTCTTCGTAAGATTTATGGACCTTTGCGCGTTGGCGTGGGCGAGTATCGACGGAGATTTAACGATGAGCTGTACGAGCTTTACACAGACATCAACATTGTTCAGCGAATAAAGATCCAGCGGCTGCGTTGGGCAGGTCATGTCGTGAGAATGGACGAAGGCGCTCCGGCCAAGAAAGCATTTCTATCGAAACCCGCTGAACGCAAAAGAAAAGGGAGACCTCCTCTGCGTTGGGAAAATCAGGTGGACAGCGATGCTGCCTCCCTAGGTGTTCCCAAGTGGCGCCATGCTGCACGAAACAGAAGCAATTGGGGCGCTCTGTTGGACGCGGCCAGAATCGTCTAGACGGTTTACCATTTCAAACCTCCTGGTACACCATATGTACCACTAAATTTTATTATGGGATAACTCCTAAAGTTTGCACTCAAACTTGAAAAGAATATACTCGGACGAAGCCTGCTGGTTTTTCTAATGGTACATATAAAAAGGAGCTCATTCGCGCTCACAGTTTACACACAGCTTTGAGTGAAACAGCGAAGCATGCGAACGCGTACATTTTTTGCAAGTATTAGTTATTCAAAACAAAGTGCAAAGTAGTAAAAATTATATAACAGATAAAGATATTGACTTCGTTTATGAGGATAAGTATTGATAATGACAAATTTTGGATATTTATTATTGTATATTTTGAGTTTTACAAAACTGGTACGTATACGTACCAGCAGTCCTTTATACTGGTACATATGTGTACCAGCAGTACCCTTCGTCAATCTTTACATACTTATTGTTTTTTGTTTTACAAAGAAATAATATGTCGAAAACTTGTGTGAAGATGAAATAGCAAAGACGCTGGATGTTTATGGAGATTATTCTGACGTTGGCAATGAAGGTGGGGATGAAAGTGGGGACTTTTCTGGCGGAAATGCTGATAATTACGAACCGGACTCGAATGCGGATAGCGAAAAATCTTTAATATCTTCATCTTTATCTTTCGATAGGGAATCCCATGCAGCTGAAGGTGTAAATGAAAATGAATCGGAAGAATTTTACCAAGAGCTCGAAGATAACATGATTTCCATGACTTCGAACCAAAGGTCATGGTCTTGTCCTCAGCCAAATTTTATACCTAAGAATATTACAAACGAACATCGTGAGTGTAATATAAGTCTCGAAATTCCACGTACTTCGTCACCATTTTCAGTATTTCAAAAAAATTTCCCTCGAAGTTTGTGTGTATATACCGCGAAATGTACAAACGAACGCATTTTTACATTTGGAACCGCAAAACAATCACCAAATATATCGAAAAGTGATGCTGGGGAAATAGCAATTCTGCTGGGATATATGTTTGTTATGTCCTACAAGAAAGAAACCGCGGAAAAAAGTGTTCTATCGTCTTTTAATGATTTCCGCTGCCAAATCTTCGGTCATTTATTGCGATCTCCGATGAGAAAAACTTCAATTTATCGATTTCATAATAATATTAGCAGAATCACTAATATTTGAAGATAAGAAAACTGCAACCAGACGTAGGTCTCAAGCAATGGGGCACATATCTGCAGGACAGAAGAATCTGGGCATTATATCTATGCATTTACCAGCTCCTATTAATACTAGAAGACGTTGTGAAAATTTTCGGCGCAACAAAAAGCAAACGAGAACAAAGTAAATGTGCCAGATATGCGATATACCACTTTGCATGGGTTGCTTTGCAAGTTATCAGACTAATAAATCAAATTAATACATCTCCATATTAATTTTAAAAGTATTTTTTCGTGAATATAAATACCTATATTATGTAAAATGCATTATTTGAATAAAATATAAGAAAATATATTCGTTGAAATAATCAATAACTCTTAGCAGATTAAGGACTGATGGTACATATGCTGTACCACACAACAGCACTGGTGGTACAATGGTTTACCACCACCCACACCTTGATAAAAATGGAAATAATTTGAATGTGGATTTTTTAGTTATAAGCTACTTAATTGTGGGAAACTAGTTAAATGTTATATACTCAAGCGGTTGAAAGCCGGTTCGAAAGGGTTAAGCGCCAATCAAGAAGAAGAAGAAGTTACAAAGATGTCACGTTACAAATTTCCAATTTCTGAAAAAAATTACATTTTGATCATTTGTAAAAAAAATTTTAGATTTTTGGTAATTTTTATTTTAATTCTGGTAAATTTTTTACATTGGCTGTGACCCCCCCCGAAAAATTCTCTTACTACGCCACTGATTACATCATCCCCCTTTGCGAAAAAAGATTGAAGTCGACAAGTTCATGACTCTTGTTGACTTCATCTTTTTTGGTGATGAATGGATGACAAAAAAAATTACTTTCAAATTAAACGTTGAACGTCGCGGCAGATATACCTACCTTAACCTAATTCTGCTTTAACTAATGCTTATGTCTATTATACTTATTACTAATTTTTGTTGTTGTACATGCGCATGTACATACTTATTTACTTATATATAATTATTAGTTTTACATATATTTTATTGGTTTTTTTTTTTTGAAATTCAAAGTTTGTTTACGTATTTTCTATATTACTTATTCATAAATATATCTACTTTATGTAGTTAAATAAATTCTTTATGTCGTTTTTTTTTTTTTTATATTTTGTATATTATTCTTATGTGCAAATAGGTTTATTTACTACCAGCTAAAATTGGTTAATAATATTTTGATTTTGTACAATTCACAGATGTATTCTTAAATGTCTCAAAGTGAGATTGAATATATGTATATATTTTTATTTTATAATTTTACTTTTCTTATACGGTTTTTATGTACCGTTTTGTGTTTTTTGGTTGTTTTATCAAAAAATGTTACGTTTGCACCGTCTATATTTGTTACTTTGTAGGGACCCTGATATATATTTTTGTGTTTATCACGCGGTTCTTTTTGAACTAAAACCATATCGTTTATATTTACCATTATTGGTTGTGCATTTTTGTCATATGTGTCTTTATTCCTTATTTTGTGTTTTTCTACTAACTCTTTTGCCAATGCATGGGATTTCTGCATTCGAAACTTCACTTCCTTTGAATAGTCTTCAACATTATAAATTGGATCAATTTTTTCGCTTTTTAATTCCTTTGGCAATATTGCCTTTTTGCCGAAAACTAATTCAAAAGGAGTGAGTTTATTATCGAAAACAGTGTTTGGCGTTGTGTTATGCCAAAATGTAAAGTATTTTAAATATGTATCCCAATCGTCAAAAGAATCATTTAAGTATGCACGTAAGTATTCGTTAAAAACTCTATGGTTTCGTTCAACAGTGCCTACGGTTTCGTGATGATGCGGTGTTGAAAAATTATGATTGATATTTAGCAAATTCGTTAAATTTGAGAAAATTTCATTTTTAAACTCTGTGCCTAAATCCGATTTAATAGATTTCATTACCCCGTATATTAAAACAAAACCTTCAAATATTGCTGAAGCGATTGTTTTTGCGCTTTTATCTGGTATAGCTATTGTTATTAAATATTTAGTGAGATCGCAAATCATGGTAAGTGCGAACTTGTTACCATATTTCGACTCTGGCAATGGACCGATGGTGTCAATTACGACAATATCAAAAGGTTTATTAGGGGTAGGAGTTAAAACGAGTTCCTCTTTGTTTCCTATTTTTACTTTGTTAAGAAGACATTTTTCGCATTTTTTAACATAACTAGCTATGTCTTTCGTCATGTTTTTCCAGTAAAATTTGTTTCGTAATTTGGCATATAATTTTTTCGTTCCGCAATGACCTCCAGAGATGGGATCATTGTGATATATTTCAAGTAGTTTTAATTTTTGTTCCTGATCGGTAATTGTTTGTAGTGGATCCAATAAAATAATGCTTAAATCTTTTAAAATTGTATTTCCTCTATCTTTAAAATTTGTAATTGTAATATATTTGAAAATTAAATCATCTTTTGGCCATTCTATTTGCTTAATTTTAAATTTACCGGCTTCTAATTCTAGCCTCGAAAGTAAAGTATCGAAATTCTTTATTTCGTTAGAAAATTCAAAATCAAGTAAAATTGTTCTTTTATGTTTTATATGTGCGCATATTCTTAAAAATTGTTTATTATTTTTATCATGAAATATTGTGGATCTGATACGAGGAATTTTGTTTGAAAAATTATGCGTAAATTTATCGTATACGTTTAATGTTTGTATGGTTTCATATGAATTAATATTTTGGTTTGAGCTGTTTTTCTCTTTTTTCTTAGTCATAGCCCTAGTCTGAACTGCAAGTATATTTTTTGTTGAGTCTTTTATTTCGCCAATGGTGATACGCGAAAGTGCATCGGCACCTACATTGGATTTTCCTTTTATGTACTCTATAGTAAAATTGTATTCTGCCAATTCAAGTCTAATTCTCGAAAGTTTTGAAGATGGGTCTTTCATATTGAATAAATAGACTAAAGGCCTGTGGTCAGATTTTACTATAAAATGATTTCCATATACGTACGGTCTAAATTGTTTGATGGCGAAATAAATAGCTAATAACTCTAACTCAATGATCGCTTTCTTTTGTTCTGCATTATTAAATGATTTTGAAGCATAGCAAATAGGTAAATCGTTGCCTTGATGTTCTTGGCTTAGTATTGCTCCACACCCAGTTTTTGAAGCATCTACTGTGATGATAAACTGTTTGGAAAAATCTGGGTATTGTAGTAGTTTAGGTGACATTAGGGATGCTCTTAATGCATCAAAGGCTTCATCACATGTTTTGTCCCAATTAAATTCGACTCTTTTTCTACTCAATTTATTTAAAGGTGCTGCCAGAGATGCAAAATTCGGAATAAAACGTCTGTAGTAGTTCGCAAAAGCGACGAAACGTCTTACAGCGTCTTTGTCTGTTGGTTTAGTATATTTCCTAATTGCATCTATTTTTGAATCTGGTAACAAACCTTTAGCTGAACATTTGTGACCTAAAAATGTCACTTCGGGTCTAAGAAAATTACATTTATTTGGATTGAGTTTGAGATTGAATGATCTGCAAGTGTCGAATACTTTGGTCAAGTTTTTTATGTGATGTGATTCGTTACAGCCAATGACGATAATGTCATCTACATAAAGAAAAGCTACGTTAGATGGTACGCCTGAAAATGCGATGGTCATCATTCTTGAAAACGAGTTTGGTGCAATATTCAAACCAAATGGCAATACTTTCCATCTATAAGCTCCGCGATCAGTAGAGAATGAAGTTATGTCACGTGAATCAACATGTAAAGGTATTTGGTGAAATCCAGAAAAAAGATCTAAGGTTGAGAAATATTTGGCTCTGCCAAGATTGTCTAAAATATCATCGATTCGTGCTAATGGAAATTTGTCAGCTATTAGCTTCATGTTAACTGCACGAAAATCAACACACATTCTGTAAGCTTTTTCACCATTAACTTTCTTTTTGGGAACTAGTATAAGAGGGCTGTTATAGTTCGAATAACTTTCTTCGATTAAATCATTTTCTAATAATTTTGTTACTTGTTTGTTTATTTCCTCTCGCTGAGAATATGGTAAACGATAGTTTTTCACATACACCGGCTCGGTGTCAGTTACACGTAATTTTTGCTCATAAAAATTATTTAATGTCATTTTGTCGTTGTTAAGTGCGAATATGTCAGCATATTGTATGCAAAGGTCTAAAAGTTCAGATGGATAATTTTTAGGAAATTGGTTTTTTAAAATTGAAGTGAGCTCGTTAATACGTTTCTCGTCTGCGTTTGTTTTATTAATAACATAGACGTGATAATTTGATAATTTTTCTGTCCGAATGGAATTTTTATTTATGAATTGTATGTCATTTGTGGTATTGATTAATTTTATGACTGGGTTGTCAGAATTTGCAATGCATCTTGCTGTAAATACTCCTTTTTGTATTTCTTGAGATTCAACGAAAAGTGGAGTCGTTGAGTGACCTAAGTCAAAAATTCGAAAAACTTCACACCTTGGTGGTACAATACACATATCACTTTCTGTTCCGTGAAGGATTGGCATATTGACTCTTTCATTGTTTGCCCAGAATGAGATGCTATTATTGGAATAATTTATAACGCATTTGTTATATTTGAGAAAGTCTTTACCCAGTATACCATCTGATGGGATATTAAAATCATCATTTACCACATGTAAGTTATGTCCGATGGGAATATTTGAAAAATGTAAGTCTATGTTTATTTTACCTAATGTAGAAACAGTGTTTGATGTCACGCCAGTGATGTTAACTATATCGTCTGTATTGATGGGAATATTCTTATTGAGACTTGAAACTTTAATCAAAGAAATATCAGCCTGTGTATCTAGTAAAAATGTGCATAATTTGTTAGATCCGGTTATATAAATTTCGACAAAGTCCGAGTAATTTAAATTCAAACAAAAAATATTTTTCGCATTTAATCGCTTATCTCTGCGTCGTCCCTCAGTGTTCGCTGCTGATGGGCTTCCGCGTTTAAAGCGCGAACATTGGTGTTATTTCGGGTATTTGAATTTCCGCTGTTGTTGTTGGTTCTGTTTCCTGACCTATTTTGATTGTTGTTGTTATTACGCGAGTTGTTATTACCCCTATTGTCGTTATTTTGCCGATAATTGTTGTTTTGTCTATTTTGGTTGTTGTTGTTATACCTACTGGTATTATTGATGTACCTATTAAAGTTGTTATTGTTGTTGTTGTTGAACCTATTATAGTTATTGTTGTTGTATCTATTGAAATTACTATTGTTGTTGTATCTATTCAGGTTGTTATTGTTATTACGGAAATTGTTGTGATTGGGAAATCTTGAGCGAAAAGCTAAAACTTGTCTTTCTGTCGCCTGATTATTCTGTTCTACGATCATCTTTGCTACTACGTCTTTTGCATCAGTGAAGGAAGTCGATGCCAAAATTGCTTTAACTAAGTCAGAGCGCGTATTTAATCTGCAAACATTTACTGATTGCTCGACTGCCATTTCATGCGCCTTAGCCTTTGACATGCCTTCAATTATTAGAGATCGCTCTAAAGCATCAGCTAGTTCTTCTACACGTTTGGCAAAATCTGTTAAGTTATTATTGGAGACTCTGAGTGAAGCTATTTTTCCTGCAACTACTTTGGAATTGTCCGGTTTAATACGAATTCTAAGAGCGTCTTTAATCTCCTGTATTGATGTCACATTAGTCGGAATTGCTTCCCGTGCTTTTCCTTCAAGTTTCGATTTTACAAAAGATATAAGTGTTGCCTCAAGGTTTGCTTCTGCTAGACCTTCTATTAATTCAATTTTGTCTAGGAAGGAATCTAACGCTAATGGATCGCCAGCATAATTTTCTCTTATAATCGTAGCGCAATAACTGATAAAGGACTTCTTTTGTTCGACTGTAGCCATATCGGAAAAATTATTAAATGGTTCTGCAAAATTCGATGGGAGAGCTAGTGGCTTTTAATAAATCGTCTGAAAAAGCTATTGAATCTTTAAAATCGTCTTCAGATTCGGAATTCTCTATATTGAAATCTTCTATGAGCGCCAGAGGATCTGACGAAATTTCTAACTTGATGTCTAATTTTTCGAAACACTCTTTTAATTTCTCCTTGTTACGTGCGATTCTCGATAGTACTTCTGAAAGATTTTCAACTTGACTTTTCTTAACGTGTATCAAAATAGCATTAAAAGTATTTATTAAATCTTCTTTATATTCTTTAAGCTTTAATTCGTTTGTTGTTAATTTACGATTTTGCAAAATGCGCTTAGTAACTTTTTGAAAATTCTCTTGGTTTTGCTTAAAAACTTCGACAAAGTCTGTCATAACACGATAATGTTAAAAAAAGCACAAGTCGTAATTGACAAAAGCACCAGTCAAATCTTCAAAAGCACGTAACACGATAATTGTAAAAAAATTTGTAGCCGTTTCTAGTTCACCACATTTATTGATAATTCTTGAAACTGTTGACTATTTGCATGATTTGACAAAATGTTGAATTTTAATTGATATTATGCTGCTATTGTTGTTGAAACTTGTTGAAATTTTGAGTGATTTGCCGAAAATGTTGATTTGTAATGAAAAAGCCTTTAAAATTTTGAAAAATCCTGTAAAATTAAGAAAATCCTGTAAAATATGTTTGTTCCAATGTAATTTCAAAGAGTTAAATATGTTGTACTGGCCATGTATGTTATTTTATTCGAAATTGAAAAATCCTGTATTGTGACAAAGCTGTTTTATATATATATCACGGACGCACCGCTTTCATCAAAAAAAATGTAATTGTTTTACGTGACGGCCGCACCGTGGCACAAGCAAAAAAAGTTATATTTTAACGTGACGGCCGCACCGTTGCACAAGCAAAAAAATTTTATATAATTATGAAAAACGTGTATTAAATTTTCTTAAAGCTGCATTATTAAATGCAGCCATTTAAGCTGCATGTATCTATATGCATATGCATGTACGACGCAAATTTATTTGATCCACCCTAATGTGCCACTGTATGTATTTATATAGACAAATATGTATGTATGTACACATACGGCAAACGTTATGTGATCACTATTAAGGTGGAACTGTATGTATATAACTCAAAGTACAGCACGACTGTATGTATTTAAATGCATATACATATAGCCACAAACGTTTTTGCAAAATATTAAGAATTTTAAAGTGTATTATATTGTATATTACGATCGCACTGTTTTACAAGCAAGATATTTTATAACTGAAAAAAAAATTATTATTAATAAATCTTCACAAAGCTGCATGTATATATGTATATGCATGTGCATACATATATACGAGAGATAATCACTTATTACGATCCACCCTAATATGAGGTTGTACGTCTATATATATATATGTATATATGTACACATATGGCATGTGAAATGTATGTATCGACGTTAAGGTGGAACTTTATATGTTGGAATTCATGTGCACATAGTGCAAAAGTAATATGATTTATGTTAAATTTACATGCACATACATGCATACAACTTTGGAAAAATTATTTTCTTGTTTAGTTCCAAATATAGACTGTATATATAAAATAATGTTTTATAGAAAATTCAAGCATATTAATTTATGTAGTTATATCAATTTCACTTTAATTTTGAATCAAAAATGTTTATGTGTTAATTTAAAAGTACTATTTTAGTGAACTGGGAAATTTAAGATGTTATGTATGTACGTATTTAGTTTTTATTTAAGCTGGTTTTATGCTATGTACTTGATTATTGCATTGCTTAAATGTCGTACGTATATACTAAGTATGTGAAATATATGTACATATGTATTTGTGAAACTATTGAGAATTTAGAAAAGTTTGAAATGTATGACAATTTTAATTTTGATTGAATATGGAAAGAATTTAATATATTTTAAATCAGATTGGCAAATATTGAGTGAAATTTGATGAAAAGCTTATATTTATATATTTTAAATTCGAACATACCTAAATAAGTACATATGTATGTCTATACATGCATTGAATATTTCATACGTACGTACATAAATATACATATGTATACTGTATGGCTCACCGCCGCCGCCGCTGATGTTCTGCTGCTACCGTCGCCAGTCCTCTGCTACCTCCGTCGCCTATCCTCTGCTATCTCCGTCGCCAATATTCTGCTGTTGTTGCTTTCTATGCCAAATCTATGGCAAATTTGTATGTACTGATTTTCTGCTTCACCTGTTGTTTGCTCTTGTTGCCGTATGCCTTTTTGTATGCAAAAATGTATATACCGCTGATTGAGTTGGCTTGGCGTTTCTTCTTCAAGGTGGCTTAACGGCATAAAATACGTTAGAAATGCTTGTTGGTTCGTTGCCTTTCGTTTTTTTCTCAAAGTGGCGTAACGGGACAAAATATTTTATAGACGCTTGGCAGTTCGTTGCATTTCGTTTTTTTTTTTTTCAAGGTGGCGTAGATACATACGATGCTGGTACAGTTGCGTACTTTTAGGGTAGTTAGAACTTATGAAAATTTTTTTTTGTTGTAGTTTTTGTTCTTTTATAATTTTTTTCGAATTGGTTTTTAAACTGTTTTATACTTTTTTTGAATTGGTTTTTGACTGTTTTATACTTTTTTTGAATAGGTTTTTAAACTGTTTTATACATTTTTTTTTTGAATTTCTTCGGGTTTTTAATGTTTTTTTTTTGAATTTCTGAACTTATAATAAATTTTTTTTTTGTAGATTTTTTGATTGATTTTATACTTTTTTTGTAGATTTTGTAGATTTTATATTTTTTTTTTTGTAATTTTTTTGATTTTATGAATTTTTTTTGTATGGGTTTTTTTTTTTTTTGTATGGGTTTTTTTTTTTGTAGGTATTTTAATATTTTTTTTTTTGTTATTTTAATTATTGTGTGCTGCTCAGCATTTCGGGGTCGCAGACGCTCCCAGGTGGCTTCCTTTTGATGGTGGCTCTATTGGCCCAATCTTGGCCACTCTGCACGGTCGCCATTTAAGCTGCTCACTCCTCACCTGTACTCACTCTTCTCACTATCGCTTTAGTTTCAAGTTTTCCAAATAAAAATCTATTTACGTTTCTTCTTTTCAGTTTTATTCTTTCAATAAACTCTTTTTCTATTTAATGTAACTTAAATTATTTAATATATTAGTCTTTTTTTACTTTTTTTTCACACAAACTTCACTTCTATTTTTCTGTGTTTTAGTTCTGCTGCCGGTCGGTTCAACTGTCGCGATATGACTGACTTTCACAATCGTCGGCCGGCTTCTTCATAGCCGTCGCTGCCTGTTTCCATTTTGTTTCAACACCTGTTGTCTGTTCACAATGGACAACAGGGTTGCCACAAATTGGAAACAGGTAGGGTGACGATTTGATTTTGACTACTATTTTGACTACTATTTTGATTATTTATTTATTTTGATTCTTTATTTATTTTACCATTACATGTGCAAAAAACACCGTTTTTGCCCATTTTTGAGGTTATATATAAACGACAAATAATTTTTTAAAAAAAGTTCACACATAGCATCTTAAAGAAGAAGTCTTTCTCTTACGAATGGCGTTGAGTTTGCTCAAATATCTTTTTTTTTTCGCTAAGATAGAGCAATTTAAAGTTTATATGAATTAACGTAGGTATGATGCAGTAGAACACATACCTCTTACGATAAGTCTGCAAATTTCAATTGCTCCATCTTAGCGGAAAAAAAATATATTTAAGCAAACTCAACGCCATTCGTAAGAGAAAGACTTCTTCTTTAAGATGCTATGTGTGCTTTTTTTTTAAAAAATAATTTGTCGTTTATATATAACCTCAAAAATGGGCAAAAACGGTGTTTTTTGCACATTAAGGTTAGGATATCTCAAAATCCTGACGTGATAGAGCAATTCTGTGTCCAGATTTGAATTCAGCTTATAGAAAACCTTTAGGAAAGTATGGTCTGGTTTGTGGTCAAAAAAATCGGTCTCATTTTGTCGGCCTGTGTAATTCATTCGGGAGTCGAAGAAGGACTATGGGCTGAAGCTGTGAATACTGCGTGTTACTTACGAAATCGGTCTCCGTCAAGAGTTTTAGAGAACGTTACCCCTTTTGAAATGTGGTGCGGTAGAAAACCGACGATTAATCATTTACGTGTTTTTGGTTCGCGTGTTTTCGTGCTCGATAAACAGCAGCATGCACAATTTCGCGCTAAATCTAAAGAGTATGTATTTGTTGGCTATTCGTTGACTGCTAAGGCTTACCGTCTAGAGTGATAGAGAAAAGAAGCAAGTCGTTGAGCGGCGAGATGTGAAATTCGCCGAAAATGATTTTGGTCCAGCGAGTGATTATTATTAAAAAATCCAGATTGCAGTTCAATTATGATAAATCTGAACGCGGATGAAAATACATATGCTGACACAGAAAACAGTATTCAGGATCAAGAAGGTGACCTCAAAAGCTGTGAAGAGTATGCTGATGCTGCAGATAGTATCATAGACGAAGAGAACATCGCACACGAAGAAGAAGAAAATATTGAATGCAACGTTGAAAAACCCCAATCCATTAACGAAAATAAACCATACAATCTGCGATCAGGTAAGCATTTATTAAATTATATGTTCGAGGGCGAAGACGTTGATACACCTAAGTCCGTGCAACAAACCTTGAACTCCGATTATTCAAAGGAGTGGGAGAAGTCGATGCAAAAGGAGTACGACGCACTGATTGCAAATGATACGTGGGCTTTAACCGACCTCCCACCAGGCCAAAAGGCTATCAGCTCAAAATGGGTTTTCAAAATTAAGCGAAACTCCAAAGGGGATATAGAGCGATTTAAGGCAAGACTTGTTGCAAAAGGGTGCGGCCAGGTATACAACGTAAATTACTGGGAAACGTTTTCGCCTGTTGTCCGATATGAAACGATTAGAATGCTTTTAGCCATTGCTGCAGAGAAAGAATTATTTTTGCATCATGTAGACATTTCAAATGCATACCTAAACAGCAGCCTTACAGAAGCGGTATACATGAAGCAGCCCGAATGTTTCATTGATAAGAAAAATCCAAATAAAGTTCTAAAATTGAAAAGGGCTCTGTATGGCAGAGCTGTGAAGTACTGAATATACTTGGTACTTGTACTTGGTCCAAGTACCATTACTTGATAATTAAAAAATTCAAGTATCAATTACAATTACTTTATACTGGTAATTGGTAATTAAGTACAACTTTTTCAATTCTTTCACCAATTGCTTTCAATTACCACCAATTACCACCAATTCTTTTCAATTACATGGAGTTTAATCAATGAATTTATTTTAACTATTTTATTTTCTTCTATCCTCTACATAAGATACATCGGATACTAAATATTACAGCCACTAAAAGCAGGAAAATTCCCTTATAAGAACTCTTTATTAAATATACATACATACATACGTACATTAAGGTGGGTTTTTAACACGCTTTTATTAGCTTCACCTGTATGTATGTATGTATGTATGTATGTATGTATGTATGTATGTATGTATGTAACTTCATCCCATCCTAAAAGTTGAAACATTTAACTAAATTATTATATCTTTCAAACATTCACTTTTTTGTGTTCTCTCTATTATTTCTATTCTCCTCCGGATTCGAAACATGACATCAACAGCCCAACGGCATCATATAGTAGGACATTCAACATTATATTTTATGCTTCATTGTGGCTTTTATGTTACCTTTCTTCAAAATAGCCTCTATGAATTTCAATTCACTCCCGTATACAAGCCAATAAGTAACAAGCTTCCAGGGTACGGAAAAACTCACTCACGAACGCTCAAAAATACATTTTTCTCAAATCACAAACAAATGTTCAAAGAAAAACGTATAACCACTCAAATAGCTAGCGAACTAACGCACAACAGCCAACGATCGCTCATAGCGATGGCGATAAACTCAATGCATAAATTCACTCAAAAATAAAGCTTGAAGCTTTCTGTTTTGGGTTTGTTGTATTTGCAATAACATCAACCGCATGTACAATGTACATACATACGTATGCAGAGCAAGAACTGGTTTTGTGTTTTGTGTAACAAGCTTTCTGTTTTGTCGTTGTTGTGTTTGCAATAAAAAACAATCGCATGTACATACATATGTATGCAAAGCAAGAACTGGTTTTGTTTGTAATTCATTTAATAGTAACTGCTGAATCACCGAAAAGGAACCCTAATTACATTTTTATACAATGTTTTGTAAACGTGAGGTGAAAAAAATTTCTCTAAAAATAAAAAAAAAATAAAAATAAAAAAAATAAAAAAAAAAAAATGCGCCACTCGGGACTCGAACCTGAGCTGCTTGGTCCGTAGGCAGCATACCTCACCATTACGCTACAATCGTATTCGGAACTTTGCGGTCTAAATTCGAATTTATTCAATCAGGTTTCTTTTTTTTTTGTTCTTTTCAAATGCTTCACCTCAACTTCTCTTCACTTTCTGATTGTGAAATATAACAAAACGTTTGGGAAATTTTGTATTTCCAAACTAGTTTGGAAAACCTTGAATAAAAGGGTTTGGAAAATATTGCATAATAAGCTAGTTTACTTCACTGCATATTGGGATTTTTGGTAGAAGTTATAAATACATACATATGTATGTAGATCTATTTCGGAGAACACCACATCCCATCAGACTTCTTTTTACTTTTATTCTTACGTCCGCATAAAACATCCTTTAATGAAAAATTTCACTAAAAAGTCAAAAATAAATAATAGCTTAAAAAACTAAAAAACACGCTTTAATCTTAAAAATCGTACTAAAAATTGAGAAATAATTTAATTAGAAACAAAATGATGAACGAAAATATAAGTATTTAAGGAAAAGCGTGGGGGTGCTCAATAATATTTGAACATGAAAATATTCGATTCGTACAACTAGTTAGTACAAAAATATACCTAGTTGCGAAATTAAAGAGTACGATATATGAAATCTCAAAAAAGTCAAAATAAAATTATTAGTAAAAAACACCGATTTTAAATATTTTTTGACATACTGAGCACCCCACGCTTTTCCTTAAATACTTATATTTTCGTTCATCATTTTGTTTCTAATTAAATTATTTCTCAATTTTTAGTACGATTTTTAAGATTAAAGCGTGTTTTTTAGTTTTTTAAGCTATTATTTTTTAATATGGT
Organism: Urophora cardui; assembly: GCA_960531455.1. Classification (NCBI taxonomy): domain Eukaryota; kingdom Metazoa; phylum Arthropoda; class Insecta; order Diptera; family Tephritidae; genus Urophora; species Urophora cardui. Next base: position 43,111,346 of record OY482675.1, on the reverse strand, counting down.
ACTTTTTTTTAAATGTTCAAATTTTCTCCCATCGTACATATGTATGTTTGTACATGTTATGGGCCGCTGTGGTGCAGTTTGTAGAGTGCTCGCCTACGTTACTACGTTGGGGTTGTAACCCCAGTCCGGAGAAACACAAAAAAAAATGTTTCTGATTAATTAAATTCCCAATTATTGGGTTTTTGTAAATAGAGGTCACCTCTCGCCAGTGGGCGGCATACCCTCCGAGTGTTTCTGCCATGAAAAAGCTTCTCACAAAAAATGCATTTGCCGTTCGGAGCCGGCATAAAACTGTAGGTCCACCCAATTAGTAGGAAAAACAAAAAGGAGCACACCTCGAATTGGGAGAGAAGCTCGGCCATAAAACTCGTCAGCTTGAAGCAAGCTGGAAGGCAAAGGAATACGACTCTGGACACGGCATTAAAAGATATGGGTTTCAATGCCTGTAAGAGCGAACCATGTCTCTACTTCAGAAAAAATGGGAAAGAATACAGCTTTGTGGCTGTTTAGGTAGACGACTTAATCTTGGCATGCCCTAAAATGGAGGATATTAAGCGCATTAAACATGCGATCTCTAAACGTTTTGACATGCACGATTGCGGTCAGTTACAATTTTTTCTTGGCATGGAGATATTTCGAGAAGGTGCAACTGGTGAAATCTCCATTGGACACAACAAATACATAAAAAACTTGTTAAATAAATATGGCATGAGTACTTGCCGCACAGTGGCAACACCGTTAGATCCTAACTCCAAAACACCATGCGATTATGAAGGATGCCGCAAAGTAGACGCGACGCGGTACCAGTCTTTAATCGGTTCCCTCTTGTACCTGGCGATCACAACAAGACCCGACATCATGCACGCCGTAAGCAAGTTATCTCAAAGGAACGCCAATCCTCACGCCGAGCATGAAGCTGGCGCCAAACATGTGCTACGTTATCTGCCGGGAACACCTAATTTGAAATTGAATTATCGAAAAACTGGCGAGACACCGAAAGCATTTGTTGACGCTGATTGGGCAAACAACTCGCTGGACAGAAAATCAAACACCGGCTTCGCATTCTTTATGGCTGGCAGCTGTTTTTCATGGGAATCCAAACGTCAAAGCACCGTCGCCTTAAGTAGCACCGAGGCGCAATACGTCGCTCTTTCTAGCGCCGCAAAAGAATCGATCTACGTGTGCCGTCTGCTAGAGGAAGTTGGGTGGCGACTTGATGACCCAATGCAGTTGAATGGTGACAAGTTGAGCGCAATTTAAATAGATAAAAATCCTTTACATCACAAGCGAACGAAGCACATTGACATAAGGCATCACTTTGTTAGAGAATTGGTTGAGAAAAATCAAATTGTTCTGAACTATGTACCAACTGCTGACAACGTAGACGATATACTCACGAAATCCTTATGTAAACAAAAACACTGTAAATTTGTAAAGTCACTTGGTATGAAATGATTGATATGTATGTATATATGATTGATATGTATATATACTAATAGCAATCATTCACTTAAGGTGGTGTGTTGAAAACTAAGTTGAATTATCCCACTGTACATTTGACATTCCTCTTTGCATTGTCTTTAGCTTTTTATATTTGCCTACTTTATCATCTTACATCTTATTTCCGATTTTATACTTTAAGTCTTGTAATAAACTTCAACTTGAAACCACGCATTTTATTTTCTCTGCTCATCTTTTTCCTATAATTTGCAATAGCGTTTGGCTTTTATCAGAAACGTCTTCGCCATATCAATGGAGTAACGATTGAAATTGTGATGACATAACGTTAACGCGCGTCTGCAAAAAGTAAAAATGTATATATGTGAAATTGACAAATTATCAATAAGTTGACAAATAGTCAAGATTTTTATCAAATTTACAATTTTTCCTATTCTGTGCGTAACTTGACAAATCTAAAAAGCTCTTACAAATGTGATTTTCCCAACACGTGGTGAACTAAATATTGTAAACAGAAATCAGCTGTTAATACAATTAAATCGCAAAATAGAAACTGAAAAAATGTAAGTATTTTATATCTACATATGTATGTATATAATAATAATAATACAATGGCGCTATTATAACTCTGACGAGTTTTATGGCCGAGCTTCTCTCCCAATTCGAGGTGTGCTCCTTTTTTTTTTTCCTACTAATTGGGTGGACCTACAGTTTTATGCCGGCTCCGAACGGCAAATGCATTTTTTGTGAGAACCTTTTTCATGGCAGAAACACTCTCGGAGGGTATGCCGCCCACTGCCGAGAGGTGACCGCTGCTCTTAAAAAACCCAATAATTGGAATTTTTCCTAATTAAAAAAATTGTTTTGGTGTTTGGCTCCGACCGTGGTTTGAACCCGAGACCTCTGGCATAGCAGGCGAGCACTCTACCCACTGCACCACAGTATATACATACATACATATTTATATAAGGATGAAAGTTTGTTTGTTTGTGTGTTTGTTATGCACGCTGAAGCTACCGGGCCGATCACATTGAAATTTAAAATTATGACTACATTTAATTCTGGTATCTCAGCCCCTTCCCGAGATATAGGCCAATATAAAGACCCAGATGGCTCCAAAATATTTTTGAGCAATATTGGTATCAAATTAAAGGTATAAAGCTTTAATAGAGTGTTCATTCCATTCCAATTTTCCAATCGGTTCTCCAGATAGAGACCAAAACGTGGTCCCGGATGTGCCCCAAATATTTTTGCGCAATATTGGCATCAAATTAAGGGTGCGTCTCAGGTTTATCATATATATTTAACGCTATACGGATATATCAATCGGAATAGCTCGAGATATTTTTGAGCAATGTAGTAGTAATCGGGGTTCCAATATACAACTAACTTTTTTTCGATACCTAAATCGAATTATGTATATGATATAGACCGATATGTGGACCAGGATGGTCATGGAAAGTTGTTGATATGGAACGGGAGAGGGAAAGAGAGAGAGAGTAGTATAGGGAGAGGTAGAGACAGAGGGAACGGGAAATGCAGAGTAGTAGGGAGACCGATAGGAAAGGGAGAGTGTGTGCCCACACATTTTTAATAAGACCCGTTTGCCATAAAATTCAACACCGCCAAAATCCAGACAGTTAATGACAAAGACGTCTGTTGATCGTCATATGGTTGTAAATCATTAATAAGGTGCTGGCACAATTGACGGGTCAAAGGAAAATTTTGCACGAACAAATTTTCACTCAAGGGAAATGGATCGCTCGAGTTCCGCAAGGATCTTAAGTGCCGCGAATGATTTCTATTTTCCTCATTTTCTTCCTCACCCACCAATAACAGAAAAAGTAAAAAACCTTGCGATTACATTATTTAAGAAAATATAAAAAAAAATAACTTTGAATTCAAAACAAACGAATTTTATTTGTCAAGACCAATCAACGTATTGACAATTTGGCAAGAAAAGAGCTTTTTTATTTTGACACAGAATAGCAAATACTTGATAAATAGTCAAAATTGACAAATAAGCAATATGGTGAATTTATCAAGTACACAGAATAGAGCTGTAAATAACTTAAAGTATATTATATGAAACAATTGGTTTATACGAGTACCTTCAAATCTGGCAAGCAATCACGTATGTGATGCTGTGCTGCATAAGCAAACGATTTAAGGTTTTCGCCAAATAAGGTGTACCATTGCTGGTAGCCAATGTTGGATATTTCCGTTGTATTTATTTCCTTCAGCTGATCATCGATTTGTTTCTTATCAATGATATCTTGCTGCGATCGATTCACCACGCCAATAATGTCCAATTTCACTGGCGTATTATTGAATTGGGATTATCAATGTATTTCAATACCAAGTTTTTAATTTTTGCTTCAATGTGGTTTGGTTGATCGCCCACTGCTACTTTGGTAATGCCAGGCAAATCGACAAGTGTTAAATTAAAACACGCGTTGAGATTTTTAAATTTATTGGCTCGTGGCAAATGCCCTTATTGGAATCGGCGGCACGATCTGTCTCCTTTTCGATTTCACTGCGAATTTTGTTGAAATCCGTAAAAATCTTTTGTATGTAATTTTTTTCCCCACTCTTCGGCATTGACGATGCCTTAAATAGAAAATTATCCATCATGGCATACAAATAAAAGAAAGTTGCAATTATAATAATTTTCAGGCAACATATAATTATTTATATTAAGAAATGATATCGATCAGCTGTGCGACCTTTTTGACACTTCTAAGTCTATTGTGAACTAAGAGTGTGTTCCACAGGGTGGTTATTTGCAAAAACCCATTGTGAACTCGAAAACCAATTACGGTACGATAGCTATCGTATGTTATAATGGGTGAGTTTCTAAGAAAAAGCTGCTCCGCAACTGTTGAGCTGAACAGTTGCCAACAGTTGTGTAGCAGTTGAGTTAAACAGCTACGTCTTAGAAACGGTTTGATGAATTTATCAGCTGTTTGGCTTTACACAACATGTTGAGCTCAAGTAGCGAAGAAAATTTGTGATGCAAAAAATGGCGAAAAGTTGCCAACTGTTGAGCTGAACGGAATTACTCCACAGTGCGTTTCTAAGACAAACACTCAACAGTTGCACAACAGCTCATTCTTAGAAACTCACCCAATGCCATTTAACAAATACGTGAGACAAATACTGTCTTTGCTACCTAGTATGTTGGTGCGATTGTGTGTTTGTTTTGTATAAAGTTCTAAAGCAGTGATTTGTTTTTCCTATCCACGCGTGCAAAAGCTTATTATAGCTTTCACAGTGACAGCCTCACACCGACATATCCCTTCGTTCACTCAACGAATTTTTTTTCAACGATTTTCAGCAAGGTTGATACATAAGGTTGTCTTGGTAGAAACAGCTGACTATTTTTTTTCATTACCTAAATTGTCAAACTTTATGTGCTTGTTGCTTTCCTTGTATGTATGTGTTGCCTTTCTTGTATGCATGTGTTGCTTGGTCAATTGAAAATGGACGTGTGACAATTGAGATAGCAAAACGGGCAACAACAAAATGTATTGCAGGGTTGCTTTTCTTCACTGCGGTAACCTTATGTATCACCCTTGATTTTCAGTCAGCATTGAGCTGTTGAGCTAGCAGGTTGTGTTGCTCGAGTAGTCTCTGAATGCTTGTGAATGATTGTGTGTTGGGGGTGGTTTTTTTTATATTAAAGTTTTTACGTAATATTTTTATTAGGAATCATGATTTTGTATTTTTTGCTCTTATTTTTATTTTTTGGTTTGTGATTTTTTGTGAAATTTATAATTGTAATATCCATTTCCAATTAAAAAAATTTAGTTTTCATCATAGTCTAGTTTCTTTTGGGTGTAGCCAAGAGCTTTTGTGCTTTTAACACATTCAGAATGTGTGAAAGTATTAGTGTGATAATCCCTGTTCTACAGCTATTAACAAGCAAAGCTTTTTTACAGGCAATGCTTCTTATTGTTTTCAGATTTTTGTTTTTTTCCCGGCAGGCTCTACGATTTACATATTTACGTTTGTTTTTACATGGCCGTTTAATTCTAATAATTATTTTTATGTGGATTTTATATGAGCTATTGGCCAGTTGGCCGCTGTGGTGCAGTGGGTAGAGTGCTCGCCTGCTATGCCAGAGGTCTCGGGTTCAAACCACGGTCCGAGCAAAACACCAAAACAATTTTTCTAATTAGTAAAAATCCAATTATTGGGTTTTTTTAAGAGCAGCGGTCGCCTCTCGGCAGTGGGTGGCATACCCTCCGAGTGTATTTCTGCCATGAAAAAGCTTCTCACAAAAAATGCATTCGCCGTTCGGAGCCGGCATAAAACTGTAGGTCCAACCAATTAGTAGGAAAAACAAAAAAAAAAAGGAGCACACCTCGAATTGGGAGAGAAGCTCGGCCATAAAACTCGTCAGAGTTATAATAGCGCCATTGTATTATTATTATTATTATATTATATTGGCCAGTTTTTAATTAAGAAAAATTGAAAAAATTTTTTGGTTGAAGTTATGGACCCATTCCGGAGACCACCAAATCCCCTCGTCAGACTTCTACGATTTCTCTTTTCACCTTGATCATTTTGATATATATAACTCTATATCTGTCTCGATTATTTCATGGCGTTACAATCCACCCTTATGAAATCAAAATTAATACTCTGTGTACTAGTACAGCTGAGTATAAAAATGGTGTATTAGCTATTTAAATAGAGAAGTTATACCCTAAAATGTCTACATCTGAAAAATCGGTTGTATGGTAGCTATATGTAATAGTTGTCCGATCCTGACAAATTTCGGTGACATAATTTAGGTCCATACGGGTACAAATACTTTAAAGTTTCATACCCTTAGTTGTTTAAATTGATAAATTATACCCCAAAATGTCCATTTCTGAACAATCGCTTTTATGGAAACTATATCTAATAGTGGTCCGTTCCCGACATGTCTGACATTAAATTTTCATGCCCTTAGCTGTCGAAATGGAGAAATTATACCCCAAAAGGTCTATATCTGGGCAATCGGTTATCTATCTATATGTTATAGTCGTCCGATCTTAACAATTTTCGGTAACCTTATTTGGGTCAATGTGGGTACAAATACTTAAAAGTTTAATGTCCTTAGCTATTTAAATGGAGAACTTATACCCCAAAATGCACAACCCCATCTGAACAATCGGTTGTTTGCTATATATTATAGTGGTCCGATTCGGCAAATTCCGACATAACAAAAAATCCGCATACCGAATTTCATTCAGACATCTCAAAATCTGAGGGAATAGTTTGCGTTCACACAGACGGGCGGACAGAAGGACAGACGAACAGACGGACATGGCTTAATCAACTCAGCTTATGATTGTGATCATATCGGTATATATTTTGTTAGGTCTGACTCTTCCCTTTTGGTACTTTCGACAAACCTGTTTCAGCACTAAGTTATAATACCATTTCATTTTCATGAAAGGTATAAAAGTAAGTAACTAAAATTTGCTATGCCTTCGTCGGTGTTGCTAAAACTTTTGATGATGGCGGCGATGACATCTACTGATCGTCCCAATTTCCATAGTCTCTTTTTCATGTCAAACTTGCTAGCGATTATTCTCCGTGCTGCCAGATGTAGTCGATAGCACGGCCATTCTTCTGAGGGCTGCAAAAAACTGAGCAGAGGGATCTCCTAAATTGAGGGAGGGAGTGGATTTCAGAAATGGGGTGAAACCCGTGTGTAACCACTATTAAAAATACGGCGGTCCGCTTACTTGATAAACAAGCTTTTAAGGTCAAACTGTTTTTCCTTATGATTCATAATAAAAATTACTCAAATTAAATCTTATTTCAGAATTCTTGAAGTTGGAACGCCCGTATTTCGATGATATCAGTCCTCGTAATGTATCAGCAGTAGTTGACGAGCCGGCCATTTTAAAATGCCGTGTTAAAAACAAGGGAAACCGTACGGTAAGTAAGGAGGTTTGATGGAAAGTATTGATAACACAGTGCGATAACAGTTTTGGAAATGCACTGTTATCGAATAAATTAAGTTATGAATTATTAAAATGTTGTGCCGAATAGGTACTATGTTATAGTGATCCGATCTTAATAACACTGGTCAACAAATTTTTATTACAGAAATAAAGTTCTACTTTTCTAAAGGATTTCGGTGCGCTGAATCCGAATCTGAAGTCAGATTTTTGGTAATACGTACAGTTTTTGAGATATTCTTGTCTAAAAAGGCGAAAAACGTGATTTTTGGCTATATTCACTCCTCAATATCTTTTAAATTACTTACTTTTTGATGTGTAAACATCTTTGCTGTAGCTTACCTGTCAACGTACAAGTGCAAACTGGTTCGCGGTCAGCGCAGCTATAGCTTGCTAGCAGCGCACACACGATCTATACCTGAGAAACGGGGGATCAAATGGCCCGGCTGCCGATCGACGGAATAGATTGATATTGTCAGCGGTAGGTAGGTAGGTATGTACTTACAAACGCTTAGACGCAGACATGCATTGTTGTTGATATTTGCAATAAAGCGACAAATAGACAAAATAAAAAACACGCTTTTATTTATGTTGATACATATACAGAAATGCTTTGAAGAAATATGTTAAGTGTATGCTTAGATTGAAATTAAGATCCAAATGAACTAAGGACTAATATAAATCTTGTTCAAAAATATTAAAAATTTATTTATTATAAATTATAGGCCATTAAATTAAATTTGTTACGTTTCATTAAAAATTTATTTTTTTCCTTTTTAGTAAATTTTTATATTAATATTAAAGAAAAACTTTTTAAAAAATTTTTTTTACTTCGTTTTATTTTTGCCTTTTTAGTTTTACAATGCATATTACATCTAATACTTGTCAACACCCACTATCAATGTAGTCCAACAGTTTTTAATATGAAGTGCACTATGTTTAACATTTTGGTGGTTTCTGCTCAGCCAGATTTTTGATGTGTAAACATCTTTGCTGTAGCTACGAGTAATTTCGAAAAACAGGTAAAGTTTACGCGTAAACGTGTAAATGCGTAAACTGTAAATTACCTTTAGGCGAGTTCCCGTGGCAGTGATCTAGATCCGGATACAAATTTTGCAAGCAAATGCAACAACAATTTGATGATCCTGGTATTTATATGGATCAAAAAAATCTTTTACAATCTATACGGATCCGAAATTGATACAGATAAACACCAGGATCACAAAATTCTTGTTGCATTTGCATGCAAACTTCTTATCCCGATCTGGATCACTGCCACGGGAACTCGGCATTTGTGCTAGTGCGCTGCTGTGTACGTGGGAATCGCTTTGCATTGTCAGTGGTAGGTACACATGTACTTACAAATGCTTGCATGGCTATGCAAATGCAATTATCAAGAACAACAGCAACGAAGCGAAGTTGTTGTTGTTGTTGTTTTCTGCAACAATGCGACAAATAGGCAAAATAAAAGGGACCAACCTATTTGAACATGTATGCAAATGTATGGATATGCATACCTCTCTAATTTCCTGAGCAATATTGGTATCAAATGAAAGGTTTTGAGCAGGCCTTCTACATGGAGGTCTATTCTTTATGGTTCCTAGGTCGGGTCTCGAGATATGGGTCCATACGAGGACCCGGATGATCTTGTATGTTTCTGAGCAACATTGATATAAATGAAAGGTTTTGAGCAGACCTTCTACATGGAGCTATATTGTTTGTGATTCCTAGGACGGGTCCGGAGATATGGGTCAAAACGAGGACCCGGATGATCTTGCATGTTTCTGAGCAACATTGGTATCAAATGAAAGGTTTTGAGCAGGCCTTCTAAATGGATCTCTATTCTTTATGATTCCTAGGACGGGTCCCGAAATATGGGTCAAAACGAGGACCCGGATGATCTTGCATGTTTCTGAGCAACATTGGTATCAAATGAAAGGTTTTGAGCCGGCCTTATACATGGAGCTCTATTCTTTATGATTCCTAGGACGGGTCCGGAGATATGGGTCAAAACGAGGACCCGAATGATCTTGCATGTTTCTGAGCAACATTGGAATCAAATGAAAGGTTTTGAACAGGCCTTCTACATGGAGCTCTATTCTTTATGATTCCTAGGACGGGTCCGGAGATATGGGTCAAAACGAGGACCTGAATGATCTTGCATGTTTCTGAGCAACATTGGTATCAAATGAAAGGTATTGAGCAGGCCTTCTACATGGAGCTCTATTCTTCATGGTTCCTCGGTCGGGTCCGGAGATATGGGTCAAAACGAGGATCCGGATGATCTTGCATGTTTCTGAGCAATATTGGTATCTAATGAAAGGTTTTGGACAGGGCCTCTACAGGGACTCCTATTCTTTATGATTCCTAGGATGGGTCCGGAGATATGGGTCAAAACGAGGACCCGAATGATCTTGCATTTTTTTGAGCAACATTGGTATCAAATGAAAGGTTATGAGCAGGCCTTCTACATGGAGCTCTATTCTTTATGATTCCTAGGACGGGTCCGGAGATATGGGTCAAAACGAGGACCCGAATGATCTTGCATGTTTCTGAGCAACATTGAAATCAAATGAAAAGTTTTGAACAGGCCTTATACATGGAGCTCTATTCTTTATGATTCCTAGGACGGGTCCCGGGATATGGGCCAAAACGAGGACCCGGATGATCTTGCATGTTTCTGAGCAACATTGGTATCAAACGAAAGGTTTTTACCAGGCCTTCTACATGGAGCTCTATTCTTTATGATTCCTAGGACGGGTCCGGAGATATGGGTCAAAACGAGGACCCGAATGATCTTGCATGTTTCTGAGCAACATTGGAATCAAATGAAAGGTTCTGAACAGGCCTTCTACATGGAGCTCTATTCTTTATGATTCCTAGGACGGGTCCGGAGATATGGGTCAAAACGAGGACCCGAATGATCTTGCATGTTTCTGAGCAACATTGGTATCAAATGAAAGGTATTGAGCAGGCTTTCTACATGGAGCTCTATTCTTTATGATTCCTAGGACGGGTCCCGAGATATGGGTCAAAACGAGGACCCGTATATTCTTGCATGTTTCTGAGCACCATTGGTATCAAATGAAATGTTTTGAGCAGGCCTTCTACATGGAGCTCTATTCTTTATGATTCCTAGGACGGGTCCCGAGATATGGGTCAAAACGAGGATCCGGATGATCTTGCATGTTTCAGAGCAACATTGGTATCTAATGAAAGGTTTTGAGCAGGCGTTCTACAGGGAGCTCTATTCTTTATGGTTCCTAGGTCTGGTCCGGAGATGTGGGTCAAAACGAGGACCCGGATGATCTTGCATGTTCTGAGCAACATTGGTATCTAATGAAAGGTTTTGAGCAGGCCTTCTACATGGAGCTCTATTCTTTATGGTTCCTAGGTCTGGTCCGGAGATATCGGTCAAAACGAGGACCCGGATGATCTTGCATGTTTCTGAGCAATATTGGTATCTAATGAAAGGTTTTGAGCAGGGCCTTTACAGAGACTCCTATTCTTTATAATTCCTAGGTCGGATATTCTTGCATGTTTCTGAGCACCATTGGTATCAAATGAAATGTTTTGAGCAGGCCTTCTACATGGAGCTCTATTCTTTATGATTCCTAGGACGGGTCCCGAGATATGGGTCAAAACGAGGATCCGGATGATCTTGCATGTTTGAGAGCAACATTGGTATCTAATGAAAGGTTTTGAGCAGGCCTTCTACAGGGAGCTCTATTGTTTATGGTTCCTAGGTCTGGTCCGGAGATATGGGTCAAAACGAGGACCCGAATGATCTTGCATGTTTCTGAGCAACATTGGTATCAAATGAAAGGTACTGAGCAGGCCTTCTACATGGAGCTCTATTCTTCATGGTTCCTCGGTCGGGTCCGGAGATATGGGTCAAAACGAGGATCCGGATGATCTTGCATGTTTCTGAGCAATATTGGTATCTAATGAAAGGTTTTGGGCAGGGCCTCTACAGGGACTCCTATTCTTTATGATTTCTAGGATGGGTCCGGAGATATGGGTCAAAACGAGGACCCGAATGATCTTGCATTTTTTTGAGCAACATTGGTATCAAATGAAAGGTTATGAGCAGGCCTTCTATATGGAGCTCTATTCTTTATGATTCCTAGGACGGGTCCGGAGATATGGGTCAAAACGAGGACCCGAATGATCTTGCATGTTTCTGAGCAACATTGGAATCAAATGAAAAGTTTTGAACAGGCCTTCTACCTGGAGCTCTATTCTTTATGATTCCTAGGACGGGTCCCGGGATATGGGTCAAAACGAGGACCCGGATGATCTTGCATGTTTCTGAGCAACATTGGTATCAAATGAAAAGTTTTGAACAGGCCTGCTACATGAGCAACATTCGTATCTAATGAAAGGTTTTGAGCAGGCCTTCTACAGGGAGCTCTATTCTTTATGGTTCCTAGGTCTGGTCCGGAGATATGGGTCAAAACGAGGACCCGGATGATCTTGCATGTTTCTGAGCAACATTGGTATCAAATGAAAGGTTTTGAAAATGACTTCGATATGAAGCTCTTTTAATTGTGACCCCTAGGCCGGGTTTCCAGATATTTGTCAAAACGAGGACCCGAATGATCCTTGAATGTTTCCGAGCAATATTGGTATCAAATGAAAGGTGTTGAGTGGGGCTTTCATATAGATCTCTATTCTTTATGATTCCTAGGCCGGGTCTCCGGATGATCCTTGAATATTTCTGAGCAATATTGGTATCAAATGAAAGGTTTTGAGCAGGACTTCAACACGGAGTCCCGAGATATGGGTCAAACGTGGACCCGAATGATCTTGCATGTTTCTGAGCAAAACAAATCAAAATGAGAAATCAAAAATTAAAAATTAAAAATCAAAAACCAAATAACAAAACAAACAAAAACAACAAAATGTAGCAGTGACAATGACAACAAAAAATTATAAAAACGATAGTCGCATTTTAATCCATAGATTTAGACTACCGGTCTAAACACCAGGGAAAAAAGGAATAAGGGAAAGGGTATAAAAATCCGATGTCGAAACTGTTTACACATCAATGTTCATGAGTACTCGTTACTCACGCTTTCTTTTTTATTATCCAATTACTGTGGAGTCTTTTAAGTGGTTTTACTATACTCTTTTGTGAATAGATAACTTCGTGCAATCTTACCTACATATGTGTGTTGGCTTTGTATCAGTGTTTCAGAATCTCTCTTGTTAGTTTTTTTTACTTTCGCAGATTAATCTTAATCAATAGACCGGCCTTATAACTTTGTTTATTACTAACGCTTCCAATGTTTTAAGATTGTCGGTATTTTTCCGTGTTTATAGCTGCTACTGTTCCGTTATTCATAAAACTTGCTTCAATAGGTCGACACCTGCGTCATTTATCGGCAAAATTTTATTACAAATTTTCTCTATTTTTTGTAGGTAATACGTGTCAAAAATAGGAACAAAATTGGTTCATAAATACTAATTTTCTAAATATCTTGACAATAGTGCCACCTAGCGGCGTTTTTCCACGGATGTATTTACTTTCCCATAGGCAATATATATACCGAATATGAACAAATTCGGTCGGTAAATACGAATTCTACAAATATCTTGACACCAGCGCCACCTGGCGGGGATTTTTTCCACGGATGTATTTACTTTCTCATAGGCAATATATATGTTAGCACGCCATAAGTTTATTTACTTAGATAAAATGCACATTCCTGTATGCAATAAGATACAATATCGCACAAACAGGTAAATAGAAATTCCTATGTGCAAGAATCAAAGACCAACTTTAACAGTTAACACTTATTTTCATTCCATTTCAGTCTGACGGAAACACAATAAATAATAGCTTAAAAAAACTAAAAAACACGCTTTAATCTTAAAAATCGTACTAAAAATTGAGAAATAATTTAATTAGAAACAAAATGATGAACGAAAATATAAGTATTTAAGGAAAAGCGTCGGGTGCTCAGTATGTCAAAACATATTTAAAATCGCTGTTTTTTTTACTAATATTTTTATTTTGACTTTTTTGAGATTTCATATAACGTACTCTTTAATTTCGCAAGCAGGTATGTATATTTTTGTACTAGTTGTACGAATCGAATATTTTCATGTTCAAATATTATTGATACGCTTTTCCTTAAATACTTATATTTTCGTTCATCATTTTGTTTCTAATTAAATTATTTCTCAATTTTTAGTACGATTTTTAAGATTAAAGCGTGTTTTTTAGTTTTTTAAGCTATTATTTATTTTTAACTTTTTAGTTAAATTTTTCATTAAAGGATGTTTTATGCGGACGCAAGAATAAAAGTAAAAAGAAGTCTGATGAAGGGATGTGGTGATCTCCGAAATAGATCTACATACATACATATGTATTTATAACTTCTACCAAAAATATTAATTTTTCACATACATTTTTTCCTTATAAAAAAAAAACATTGGTGATGAGAGCTCAAAAATGAAGCCTAAACGAAAAAATATCAACTAATATGTACTATGTGTTCGAAGCAAAAATATTTCAGTTTTTAATCGGAGATATGCTTTTCTATATTTGCCTGTGCATATTCACAATGAACAGTCAGCGCTCCAAAATATTCTCATTGTCCTATTATCACTTCCATATTTTTCTTGTATACCAAAAATAGTAAACAACTCCTTGAAAATAAAAATTGCCAAACACATGTGAAAGTTACCAAGAAACCAACAGCGAAAAATAACCTATTTTGGTAATTACCAAGTTCGGCAACCGTGCTATAAGTGCTATAATTTATAGCCTATAAATAGAATTTGAACAAACGAAAACACAAAACCAGGGCCCTCACTCTGTAGTTCGATTCGAAAGCGAAATTCGATTCGAAAGTACATTCGTACTGTATAGAATATATGGAATAGAATTCGAAAACGAACGAATTTTCTTTCGAATCGAACTACAGAGTGAGGGCCCAGTTCTTGCTTCGCATACGTACATATGTATGTACATGTTGTTTTTTTCATTGCAAATACAGCAACAAAACAGAAAGCTTGTTACTTATTGGCTTGCATACGGGAGTGAATTGAATGAAATTCATAGAGGCTATTTTGAAGAGAGGTAACTTAAAAGCCTCAATGAAGCATGGAACATAATGTTGAATGTCCCACTATATGATGTCGTTGGGTTGAATCCCATGTTGATGTCACGTTTCGAATCCGGAGGTGAATAGAAATAATAGAGGAGAGAACACAATAAAAGTAAAGTGAATGTTTTAAAAAAATAATAATTGAGTTAAACGTTGCAACATTTAGGATGGGATGAAGTTACATACATACATACATACATACATACAGGTGAAGCTAATAAAAGCGTGTTAAAAATAACCTATTTTGGTAATTACCAAGTTCGGCACCGTGCTACAGATAGAATTTGAACAAACAAAAACAGTTCTTGCTTTGCATACATATGTATGTGCATGTGTTTTTTTGTGGTTGTTTTTATTGCAAACACACAACAACAAAACAGAAAGCTTGTTACTTATTGGCTTGCACACGGGAGTGAATTGAATGAAATTCATAGAGGCTATTTTGAAGAAAGGTAACATAAAAGCCTCATTGAAGCATGGAATATAATGTTGAATGTCCCACTATATGATGTCGTTGGGCTGAATCTCATGTTGATGTCGTTTCAAATCCGGAGGAGAATAGAAATAATAGATGAGAGAACACAATAAAAGTAAAGTGGAATGTTTAAAAAAAATAATAATTGAGTTAAACGTTGCATATGTAGATATGCATGTACGTTCGTGCGCATACGCATGTGTGCAAATGGAAGAAAATTTGTATTCGTAGTATGACTGTATTTAAAATAACCAATTTTGTAACTTAGCTGGTATGGACGGGAATTTTATACTGAATTATTTAGTTAATACATAATATATGTATTAAAATATAATTTGATGTTAGATTCGTTACTTACATATTTATGTACATTTTAATATAGGTATTTTATTATAAAGGCATGTGTCTGATTTTTTTACATACTATGCAGGGAAGTTAATAAGTAACTAGAGAACATATAGCAAAGGCGTGTTAAAAATAACCTATTTTGGTAATTACCAAGTTCGGCACCGTGCTACAGATAGAATTTGAACAAACAAAAACAGTTCTTGCTTTGCATACATATGTATGTGCATGTGTTTTTTGTGGTTGTTTTTATTGCAAACACACAACAACAAAACAGAAAGCTTGTTACTTATTGGCTTGCACACGGGAGTGAATTGAATGAAATTCATAGAGGCTATTTTGAAGAAAGGTAACATAAAAGCCTCATTGAAGCATGGAATATAATGTTGAATGTCCCACTATATGATGTCGTTGGGCTGAATCTCATGTTGATGTCGTTTCGAATCCGGAGGAGAATAGAAATAATAGATGAGAGAACACAATAAAAGTAAAGTGGAATGTTTAAAAAAAATAATAATTGAGTCAAACGTTGCATATGTAGATATGCATGTACGTTCGTGCGCATACGCATGTGTGCAAATGGAAGAAAATTTGTATTCGTAGTATGACTGTATTTAAAATAACCAATTTTGTAACTTAGCTGGTATGGACAGGAATTTTATATTGAATTATTTAGTTAATACATAATATATGTATTAAAATATAATTTGATGTTAGATTCGTTACTTACATATTTATGTACATTTTAATATAGGTATTTAATTATAAAGGCATGTGTCTGATTTTTTTACATACTCTGCAGGGAAGTTAATAAGTAACTAGAGAACAGAATTTCTGGTTCAGAACTAGCGAAAATGTGTCAAAGAGGCACCAGTTCATTTGCCGTCGGCTTTGCATATTTCTGCAATTCTTATACATGCATACATATGTATGTATGTACTTACATACATATTAACATATCATAGTTAAGCTTAGTGGTACGTAGGTGCATACCTGTACATAACTATTTTATATTATTATTGTTTTTCTTAGAGTTCGGCTTTATTAAAAATAACGAATTTATTATTTTGGTATTATGATTTTACCGCGTCTCACTTAAAATTTAATAAAAGGCGACTACCTAATCTACATACATATGTATAACAAGTAAGGAAGCCTAAGTTCGAGTGGAATCGAACATTAGATACTCAGCTGTATGCTTTTATTGTTTGTTTGCGTTTAATGGAAACACGTTGTTGGGTAAAAATGTAATCCTTATTTGTAATATGGAATATAAGGAGTGCGATGGATTACATCTTTACCGATTCTAACGCACAAGATGTGTCCTGGTCAGGATTAGGTAAGATGTGTCCTGGTTAGGATTAGGTCTGGATTCAAAAGTCCAATAATACTGAAGTGTATATGCGTATCCATTCCAAGGATCGCAATATTCATTCAGGAAAGAGAAGGATTTGCTATTTATGCGTAGCACGCCTAGAACTGTAGCGACAAGCGCTCCATGTAAATGAGAATGCTAAAGGCTCAGCTTAGATTCTAGTTTATTTAAAAATTTGTACTTGCTTATATACTAAAATTCGGCTTACAAACTAAATAACAAAAGATATACACATACACATACTTTAATAAAATTGCTGACTTTAATTTATTGCATTTTCTCTAAAATGCTTTGTCATAAATTTGTCGTCAATAACAAAAATGATTTTTTCAATCAAAACAAATTCCCGACGATCGTTGACCCACGTCACATAGCACTTAATAAATAGCCAAGTACTTATGTCTGTAACCAAGCCAGCGATCATTAGCCCATGTCACATAACACCTCTTGCTGTCGTTCGCTTGTGCCGTGAAGGCGACATGTGTAATGCGATAAGCTAGTGTCTTGTCTTTTTGGTTGTTTTGCATTTTGTAAAGAAGTGCTGATATTATGAATATGTACATATGTAGATATGTATATCAAGAAATATATTTGTGTACTGTGTGCTGTTATTATGAATATATACATATGTAGATATGTATATCTAGAAATATATTTGTGTACTTATGTATGTATGTATGTATATCAATGCATTTTTATTCTATGCTATATTTATGTACGTATCTATGTACTCTTATTCTACATGCACTACATCCTACCCCTTAAGAAAAAAATTTTAGAATTGTTCCTTAGAATAATTCTACAAATTTGTGTGTTTATAAATTGATTATTTCTTATCATAACTTTTACATTTAATTAAATTGTTATTATGTATTTTAGTTAGTTTGTTGTTTATTTTTAAAAAGCTATTTGGACCCTTTTGTTTAATTATCTTGAAAGGTCCCTTGTAAGGTTTATCTAATTTTTTCTTATTGCCTACTTTAATATAAACATAATCATTTATTTTAAAATTTGCAACATTATATTTCTTTTGTGCATTTGTTTGTTGTTTCTTTGCATTTATTAACATACCTTTTGCTTTGCTTTGTGCATATCTTAACTTTAGTTTCAGTTCATTAACATAATTGTCTATAGAAACAATGTTTTGATCATTTTCCATTACTTCGTTAGGTAGAGTACATAACTTGCCATATATTAATTCAAATGGACTATAATTGGTTGTCGTATGTGGTGTTGAGTTATAACAATATGTGTAGTAAGGTAATAATTCATGCCATTCCTCTTGGCAGTCCAAACTAATTAGATATTCATTTAGAACTCTGTGGTTTCTCTCTATAGATCCTAACGTTTCGTGGTGAAATGGAGCAGATACTTGCTTTTTTATTTTTAATAATTTGCATATGTTGCATAGTAATTCATTAGTATATTCCGTACCTTTGTCAGTTCTGAGACATTTGAAGTGACCGTATTTTAATATTATTTGTTCTACAATTGCTTTTGCTACCGTTACAGCATCTTTAGATTCTAATGGAATCGTTATTATGAATTTTGTGAGATCACATTGTGCTGTGAGGATATATCGATAATAATTTGATGGCCTGAGTGGACCTATAGTATCAATTGTTAAAGTCTCAAATGATGAATTGGGTGTATCAGTTTCTACAAAAATTTCTTTTGTGTGCCTTGTAATCTTACTAGTGGCACATTTTTCACACTTACTAATATATGCTTTGACCATTTTATGCATATTTTTCCACACGTATTTCTGTTTTAATTTATTAATACATCTTTTAATACCACAATGACCTCCGTATTCTGTGTCATGGAATAATTTTATTAATTCATTTTGTTCATTAATATCTTTAATTTCTTGAGGAGATTTGTATAATATAACTTTCAAAGGATTTATTTTTCCCTTTTGTAATTCATTAAAAACCTTTTTAAAGTGATTGATTTCAAATTGTTTGAAAATCTCACTATTAATCTCGAGTGCCATCATATTTATATTGGCCTCTTGTGCATGTTCGAACAGCTTCCTCAGAATCAATTTAATGTCTGATGGTGGGTTAATGCTGAATTCGACAATTGTTGTATTCCTAGATTTATCATCTAGCACGCATATATCATTATGCGTTGTGTTTACTCCTCTAAATTTTAATTTCCATACTTTGTAAAT
The DNA here is from genome assembly GCA_960531455.1 of Urophora cardui. Lineage (NCBI taxonomy): Eukaryota > Metazoa > Arthropoda > Insecta > Diptera > Tephritidae > Urophora > Urophora cardui. Next base: position 43,092,439 of record OY482675.1, on the reverse strand, counting down.
ATCTGACAGCGATATAGCGTCCCAAATATAGAGGTTGCGAGGCTCATAGGTGGGTGTGGCTTGCTGTCTTATTCCAGTCTTTTTTGGATTAGCTTTCTTTGTCATTTGTCTGGTCAAGACATTTATATCTTTTGGTATCATCTCCTTTAATTTATTTGCATCTAGCTGCAATCTAGAAAGTGCATCTGCATTCGTATTCATTTTTCCTTGTTTAAAAATTATCTCAAAATCATATTCCATTAAATTTAATCTGATCCTAGTAAGTTTAGATGATGGGTCTCTATGTGTAAAAAGGCTTACTAGTGGTCTGTGATCAGTGACAATTATAAATTTCTTACCAAATAGGTAAGGTCTAAAATAATTTATACCCCAATAAATACCTAATAGTTCTTTTTCTATAACTGGTTTATTCATTTCATATTTATTCAGTGTTCTACTTGCAAAGGCTATCGGTCTATCTTTTCCTATCTCACCTTGTGAGAGAACTGCTCCCAGAGCATAATTTGATGCGTCTGTGGTTAATATAAAAGTTCTGTTAAAATCTGGATATCTTAGTACTGGTGGTGATATTAGTTTATGTTTAAGTGTTTCAAATGCGGTATCGCAGTCTTTGTCCCAATCAAAAATTTTACTTTTTGAAAGTAATGCGCTCAAAGGTCTGGCAATTTGTGCGAAATTCTCGATGAAGCGTCTGTAATAGTTGCAAAATGCTACAAATCTACGCGTTTCGTCTGCATTTTTAGGTGTTGGATAGTTTCTTATCACCTCATGTTTTGCTGGATCTGTTTTTAACCCTTCAGAAGTTATTAAGTGACCAAGATATACTACTTCTGTTTTAAGAAAGTTACACTTTTCAGCATTTAGTTTTAGGTTGTATTCTTTAAGACGTTCAAAAACTTTGGTTAAGTTTTTATTATGGGTTTCTAAATCTGATCCGAATATAATTATATCATCTACATATATGAAGGCTGCATCTTCTAAGCCATTTAAAGCTAATGTAAGCATTCTTTGAAAACTATTTGTCGATATTTTTAGTCCAAATGGTAACCTTTTAAATTGGTAATGACCTGATTTGGTTGAAAATGCCGTTAGTTGACGACAATTTTTATGTAGAGGGATCTGATGAAAAGAGCTTGTCATGTCAAGAGTTGAGAAAAATCTTGCCTTCGATAATTTGTCTAATACGTCTTCTATCCTAGTGATAGGAAATTTGTCATCTACTATTTTTTTATTTAGTGTTCTAAAATCTACTACTAGTCGCCACTGGTCTTTGCTACCTTTTTTCTTTGGTACCAATAAAATAGGTGAATTATATGGACTCGTTGATGGTTCAATTATATCGTTTTTTAGTAATTCTATGACTTGCTTGTCTATCTCGTCTTGTTGAATTTTTGGAATTCTATAGTTTCTTATGTAGACAGGTGTATCGTTAATTGTTGAAATGGTCTGTACGTAGAAGTTAGTTGTAGACAATTTCTCCTGTTCATGATGAAAAACTTTTTGAAATTCTTCGCATATTTGAAGGATTTTATTCTTCGTGTCTTTATCGGTATTGCCGATTTTGAGTCTGTATTTTATGTCATCAAATCTGTTATTCAAAACTTGGAGCATTTTTGCTTGTTTATTTTCAGATTTTATACTAGTATATAGTGGTAATACCGTTTTGTCTTCTGGTGTATTTATCTCTAAGGTCAATGTCTCAAAATCTATTTTGCACCTATGTTTTAAAAGAAAGTCTCGACCTAGAATTCCATCGGTTTTTAAATTTAAAGTCTTTCTTATTAGATGGAATGTGTGATATAGAATTTGGTCTTGTAACTTTAGTTGAGCGTTAATGGATCCTAAACTTTCAAAATTGGTATTAGTTACACCTGAGAATGTTTGTGTTTTGCTGAAATGAATTTTATTTTTGTTGACAGCATTTTCTTTTAGTATTGAAAGGTCTGCCCCGGAGTCAACAAGTAGCGTAACAATGCTATCGTTTATTCTTATTTTAATGAAGTTAGAGTTTCTTTCATTAGTGCTACAGGAATTAAGAATCCGGGGGGTTTTTAGTTTCCCTGGTTTTTCTGCTCATTATAGGAATTATTCTTTTGAGTATTAGAATAGTTACTACGATGGTTATTGTGTGACGAATTATTATTATTATTATTACGATTACTATTATTATTATATGACGAATTATTTTTGTTAGTATATTGTTGGTTTCCTTTTCGACGGTTCCAACTATTATTTTCACCCTTACTGTTATTTGAGTAATTATAATTTTGTTTGTTGCCATTATTACTTTGGCGATTCCAGTTATTTTGTCGGTTGCCGCTCATGTTATTCGAGTCGTGCGTGTCTCTGTTGTATCTCATTGGTGCTAAGCTTTTTTGTAGTTCAATGGCTAGATTTACTGCATCTTTAAAAGAATTAGGTTTTGCAGTTATTACTGAGGTTTTTATTGGATTATTTAATCCATTTTTAAAGGAGTTTAAGCCTAGTTGGTCATTGAGTTTAACTACGATTGATCTATTCGTCTCGCTATTCTCTGCTATTTGTATTTCGTTCAATTGAGCTATCAAGTTTTCAATCCTTGAGGCATATTTCTCAACGCTGAAATTGCCTTGAAATGCTTTAGCTAATTCAGAGTGAATATGACTCTGGTTTTTTAATGGTTTAAAATTTTTAGATAGGATATCTTTGAGCTGTTGGATATTTTCTGGTTTTGTATCTACCAGTATCCTATTTTTGACTGTATCTGATAATTTTGTGGCTAATACAAATTTTACTAAGGTAACTTGTGCATTAGCTGGTAATGTGGATGCATAGAATTCTATCATACCTAAAAAATTTGTAAGTTTTGTTTTATTCCCATCAAATTCGGGAATGATTTTTGCGGCTGTAGATATATCGAAAGATGCCATGGTGGTATTTGGTTTTAAGTATTTCTTTATATTGTTTGTAATAAGTGAAAATTGAATTAAATCTTCTGGTGAATTCAAATGTCTCACCTGTAGTTCTATTTGGGCAATTTCCCGTAAAGTTTTGTTTATGAATTCTTCCGAATATGTTCTATTTGGAGACTTCTTTAAATTTCTTAAAATCGCAACTAGTTTGGTAATGGACATGAGGAATGTATGAAAAAATAAAAATTATTGTTTAAACTTTATTCAGTATATCGGTACTCTTTCTTATTTGCTTTTTAACATAGTTTTTGTAATATTCATTAATTTTAAAAATAATAAGTATTATTACGACAAATAAGATAACATAAATTAGTGTATCTCCAACTGTGCTTTGCGTCTGGGCATTATTCAGATTTTCGACTACGATGTTTTCGTTTTTAGACTGTTGTTTCCCCATTCTACTTTTTGTTGTTGCTCTATTCGTAAGTTAATGCGTCTTCTCCCCGTCGCCTAATAGCGCCCTGAGTTTTTTTTATTAGTATTGGTGATGGTATGTATATTGGTGCTTTTATTTCTTGTACCGCTTGGGGTACATATTCCTCTACCATGCTTGTAGTAAGTAAATCGTCTAAGATAGCGAATTAGTCAGACTTAGTCAGAATAAAAATTGTGGTCCTTTTAAAATTTTGGCAGGATCGCCATGTTGGGTAAAAATGTAATCCTTATTTGTAATATGGAATATAAGGAGTGCGATGGATTACATCTTTACCGATTCTAACGCACAAGATGTGTCCTGGTCAGGATTAGGTAAGATGTGTCCTGGTTAGGATTAGGTCTGGATTCAAAAGTCCAATAATACTGAAGTGTATATGCGTATCCATTCCAAGGATCGCAATATTCATTCAGGAAAGAGAAGGATTTGCTATTTATGCGTAGCACGCCTAGAACTGTAGCGACAAGCGCTCCATGTAAATGAGAATGCTAAAGGCTCAGCTTAGATTCTAGTTTATTTAAAAATTTGTACTTGCTTATATACTAAAATTCGGCTTACAAACTAAATAACAAAAGATATACACATACACATACTTTAATAAAATTGCTGACTTTAATTTATTGCATTTTCTCTAAAATGCTTTGTCATAAATTTGTCGTCAATAACAAAAATGATTTTTTCAATCAAAACAAATTCCCGACGATCGTTGACCCACGTCACATAGCACTTAATAAATAGCCAAGTACTTATGTCTGTAACCAAGCCAGCGATCATTAGCCCATGTCACATAACACCTCTTGCTGTCGTTCGCTTGTGCCGTGAAGGCGACATGTGTAATGCGATAATCTAGTGTCTTGTCTTTTTGGTTGTTTTGCATTTTGTAAAGAAGTGCTGATATTATGAATATGTACATATGTAGATATGTATATCAAGAAATATATTTGTGTACTGTGTGCTGTTATTATGAATATATACATATGTAGATATGTATATCTAGAAATATATTTGTGTACTTATGTATGTATGTATGTATATCAATGCATTTTTATTCTATGCTATATTTATGTACGTATCTATGTACTCTTATTCTACATGCACTACAACGTTGTACTTTATATAAAGTGGGTGCTGCATAAAGTGGGCGTAGCCACGCCCATTTTCCAAAATTTTTATCAGTTATCCAACTAAGTATATGAATATTATTATTTGTGCAAAATTTCATTCCTTTACGAGTTCTAGTTACAAAGATTTCACGTTAAAAATTCCCAAAGGGTGTTTCAGAAATATCTTTGTTAAAAAGTAGGCGTGGTCATAAATCGATTTCAATAAATTTTTGCGTGTCTGTTACCACAAGTGATAAAAGTGTACACACCAAGTTTCGTCATAATATCTCAATTATTTGTCGAGTTATGGGCTAAGAAATCTCGTATATTCCTGCTTCTAAAAGGAGGCGGTGCCACGCCCATTTTCCAAAATTTTTGTGTTTTTTGTTTTATGTCCATAGTTGGACTCCTGCCATAAAATTTCAATGATATATCTTTATATTTGACAGAGATATCGCTTAAAATGTTTTTATTAGGCCACTTTATAATACCCATATATAAAAGTGGGCGTGGTCGTCAAACGATTTTGGCAAATTTTCGTCCAAACATTTGCCTAAGTAAGTATATCACGCCTACCAAATTTCATCGATATGTCTTCAACGGTTTCTGAGTTATGACTCATAAAACTTTCAATGTTTGCCCCTTAATAAGTGGGCGTGGCACCGCCCATTTTCCAAAATTTCACCATATTTCTTCATAAGGGCCTGAGCTCAATACGTGGGTAAAATTTCATCACTCCAGCTCTATTAGTTACTGAGATACAAAATTTCGGATTTTTACTATATAGGGGAGGTGGGCGTGGTCATTGTCCGATTTAGCCCATTTTCAATACCATCCGTTCTCGTCTTGATACCAACTTGCATTCCAAATTTCATCAAAATATTTCAATTTTTGCGCGAGTTATCGTGCGCACAGACGGACGGACGGACAGACGGACAGACGGACGGACATGGCTCAATCGATTTCTCTTTTCACCCTGATCATTTATATATATATAAGTCTATATCTATCTCGATTATTTCATTCTGTTACAATCCACCGTTAGGAAATCAAAACTATAATACTCTGTGTACTAGTACAGCTGAGTATAAAAAGAGGTCGTTACATATGTACATATTTATGTATACGCAAACAAGTAAGGAAGCCTAAGGTCGAGTGGAATCGAACATTAGATACTCAGCTGTATGCTTTCCTTGTTTGTTTGTGTTTGATGGAAATACGGTGTAGGTACTTTATATAAAGCAAGTGCTGCATAAAGTGGGCGTAGCCGCACCCATTTTCAAAATTTTTATCAGTCATCCAACTAAGCATATGAATATTATTCTTTGTGCAAAATTTCATTCCTTTATGACTTCTAGTTACAAAGATGTCACGTTACAAATTCCCAAAGGGTGTTCCAGAAATATCTTTGTTAAAAAGTTGGCGTGGTCATAAACCGATTTCAATAAATTTTTTCGTGTCTATTAACACAAGTTATAAAAGTGTATAAACCAAGTTTCGTCATAATATCTCAATTATTTGTCGAGTTATAGGCTAAGAAATCTCGTATATTCCAGCTTCTAAAAAGAGGCGGTGCCACGCCCATTTTCCAAAATGTGTCTATTTTTTGTTTCCGGTCTATTGTGGAACTCTTGCCCCAAAATTTCAATGAATTATCTTTATATTTGACATAGATATCGCTTAAAATGTTTTTATTAGGCCACTTTATAATACCCATATATAAAAGTGGGCGTGGTCGTCAACCGATTTCGCTAAAATTTTCAACATGTATTACCACAAGTAATAAAAGTGTACATACCAAGTTTCGTCATTATATATCAATTATTTGTCGAGTTATCGGCTCAGAAATCTCGTATATTCCAGCTTCTAAAAAGAGGCGGTGTCACGCCCATTTTCCAAAATTTTTGTGTTTTTCGTTGTATGTCCGCAGGTGGACTCCTGGCATAAAATTTTAATGATATATTTTTATATTTGACAGAGATATCGCTTAAAATGTTTTTATTAGGTAACTTTATAATACCCATATATAAAAGTGGGCGTGCCCGTCAACCGATTTTGACAATTTTTCGTCCCAACATTTGCCTAAGTAAGTATATCACGCGTACCAAATTTCATCGATATATCTTCAACAGTTTCTGAGTTATGACTCATAAAGCTTTCAATGTTTGCTCCTTAATAAGTGGGCGTGGCACCGCCCATTTTCCAAAATTCCACCAAATTTCTTCTTAGGGGCCTGAGCTCAACACGTGGGTAAAATTTCATCACTCTAGCTATATTAGTGGCTGAGATACCATTTTCCGCTTTTTTCTACATAGGAAAAGTGGGCGTGGTCATGGTCCGATTTCGCCCATTTTCAATACCAACCGTCCCAGTGTCGATACCAACTTGCATTTCAAATTTTATCAAAATATCTCAATTTTTGCGCGAGTTAGAGTGTTTACAGACGGACGGACGGACAGACGGACAGACGGACGGACGGACGGACGAACATGGCTCAATCGATTTCTCTTTTCACCCTGATCATTTTGATATATATAAGTCTATATCTATCTCGATTATTTCATTCTGTTACAATCCACCGTTATGTGATTAAAACTATAATACTCTGTGTACTAGTACAGCTGAGTATAAACAAGTAAGGAAGCCTAAGTTCGAGTGGAATCGAACATTAAATACTCAGCTGTATGCTTTCATTGTTTGTTTGCGTTAGATGGAAACACGGTGCACTTAATATAAAGCGAGTGCTGCATAAAGTGGGCGTAGCCACGCCCATTTTCTAAATTTTTATCAGTCATCCAACTAAGCATATGAATATTATTCTTTGTGCAAAATTTCATTCCTTTATGACTTCTAGTTATAAAGATGTCACGTTACAAATTCCCAAAGAGTGTTCCAGATATATCTTTCTTAAAAAGTGGGCGTGGTCGTCAACCGATTTCGCTAAAATTTTCAAAATGTATTACGACAAGTAATAAAAGTGTACACACCAAGTTTAGTCATTATATATAAATCATTTGTCGAGTTATGGGCTCAGAAATCTCGTATATTCCTGTTTATAAAAAGAGGCGGTGCCACGCCCATTTGCCAAAATTTTTGTGTTTTTCGTTTTATGTCCGCAGTTGGACTCCTGCTATAAAATTTCAATGATATGTCTTTATATTTGACAGAGATATCGCTTAAAATGTTTTTATTAGGTCACTTTATAAGACCCATATATAAAAGTGGGCGTGGCCCTCAACCGATTTCGGAAATTTTTCGTTCAAATATTTGACTAAGTAAGTATATCACGCATACCAAATTTCATCGATATATCTTCAACGGTTTCTGATTTATGACTCATAAAACTTTCAATGTTTGCCTCTTAATAAGTGGGCGTGGCACCGCCCATTTTCCAAAATTTTTGTGTTTTTTGTTTTATGTCCATAGTTGGACTCATGCGACAAAATTTCAATGATAGATCTTTATACAGAGATATGGCTTAAAATGTTTTTATTAGGTCACTTTATAATACAAATATATAAAAGTGGGCGTGGCCGTCAATCGATTTTAACTATTTTCCGTCCAAACGTTTGCCTAAGTAAGTAAATCACGCGTACCAAATTTTGTCGATATATCTTCAATGGTTTCTGAGTTATGACATATAAAACTTGCAAGGTTTGACCCTTAATAAGTGGGCGTGGCACCGCCCATTTTCCAAAATGTCATCAAATTTCTTCCTAGGGGCCTGATCTCAACACGTGGGTAAAATTTCATTGCTCCAGCTATATTAGTGACTGAGATACCAAATTTCCGATTTTTTCTATATAGGAAAAGTGGGCGTGGTCATGGTCCGATTTCGCCCATTTTCAATACCAACCGTCCCAGTCTCGATACCAACTTGCATTTCAAATTTCATCAAAATATCTCAATTTTTGCGCGAGTTAGAGTGTTTACAGACGGACGGACAGACGGACGGACGGACGGACGGACATGGCTCAATCGATTTCTCTTTTCACCCTGATCATTTTGATATATATAAGTCTATATCTATCTCGATTATTTCACTCTATTACAATCCACCGTTATGTGATTAAAACTATAATACTCTGTGTACTAGTACAGCTGAGTATAAAAATGTTAAACGAAAGATTCTATAATGTATAATAAACATGAAAAATTGCATTACCTGATTTCCATTCCACCAGATCGCAGGCATACCGGCGTACCATTTAGTAAAATTACATACCTACATGCATACATGCATATGTATTTCATATGTTCATCCTCAACGGAGTGGCACATGTACGTGCGTACGACACATACATGCACAAAGGACTTTTATTTTTTCTCTGCCCGGAATATCCGTCCTTTCGTGACAGAAACAGTGACGGAAAAAAATTAATAATAAAGGTTTCCCACTGAGGGAAACAGCTAGTCTGTAAACAATAACTGTTATCGGCGTTGCTCAACTGTTATGCTTTTGTGTTTATATGAAACGGTTATTTTAGGACACTTAGAAAAAACTTAACAGTTATGTTGGACTCTGGCAAGAATACACCAAAATGCACAAACTACTGGAACACAACACCTTCAGCCAATGAGGAATGCAGCCAACGGTGGGAATCGCATCGTCAGAAAAATCTCAACGGAAGCGGCGGCAGAACAGACGGCAGAATAAGTTAGATGTAAGAAATGATAATTGTAAAGAGTTAGTTCTAAGTTGAATGTGAACAAATAAAGGAGCTCGTCTTCCGAAAAAATATTTTTTTAACAAGTTTGTGCATTAATAAATTTAACTGGCGCCCGAGCAGGGACCGCCAGCGCGTGTCGAAGTAGTGAGTGCCTGAAAACCAAAAAGTAAGGCCACGTGTGTGATTAGAGCCGGAAAATCTAAAAGAACGGTCAACGTAACTACGGGCAATTAATTAAAGAGAAGGACAAGATGCGTCGCGGGGCCCGAGTACATTAGGAAAAGGATATTACCCAAAACTTTAACACCCCATCTCTGCTGGCGGCCGATGATGTTACTAGTAGTGTAAGGAAATTTTTGAAGTTAACTTCTTAGGCGGCGATATGCAGATTTTATGGAGAGTGAAATTTGAATTGGGGATGCAACGGAAGTTGGGACCGGAAATAGCAGCCATTTTAGCTGATTTTAAATTCTGATGCCCAGGCGCTCATAAAAACAAGCAAGCAATAATCGCAATCGAAATTGTACATACATACATACATATATGTGTATGTAGCATTGTATCAAGTACAATTCCATTGTGTATTCATACAAACAATAACTCATATGTCCATATGTATTAATACGTATATATCAGGGATTATCAAACTAACATTCTCACATATTGTGCATGTGTTAAAAGCACAAAAAGCTCTTGCCTACACCCAAAAAAAAACTCAATCATGGTCGAAGACTAAAATTTTGAAATTGGAAATGGATATTATTATTAACTTCACAAAAAACACAAACCAAAAAAATGTGAATAAAAAATAAGAGCAGAAAATGAAAAATCTTTATTACTAAAAAAAATATTACGTAAAAATATTGTATCATGTTTATTATATGTAGTATGTTTCACCATGTCGATTAAAATTTGGTCGATATTTCGAATTGGATCTGAAATATAAATCTTAAAGTCTTCAAAGTTTTTTAAATTTTAATTGACAGTGAAAAAGTTTGTTTTATTTTTAACACGCTTTTATTAGTTTCACCTGTACGTATGTGTGTGATTTCTAGCTGCTGTCTAAATATATGCAACATATTTACTAATGAGATTAAGCTATAACCACCGCTATGTTCCAACAGATGGCGCGTGCATTTATATTTTTAAAATATTCACTTATTTAATAACTAACATGAATTATTATTAACATTATTATTAATATTATCATTATTATTACTAATATTACTATCTTCACAAAGAACACAAACAAAATAAGAGCAAGAAAACAAAGCCATTATACCTACTAAAAATATTACGTAAAAAAACGAGATAAAAAAAACCACCCCCAACGCACAATCATTTACAAGCGTTCAGAGACTGCGCGAGCAACACAACCTGCTAGCTCAACAGCCTAACGCTGACTAGAAATCGTTGAACAAAAAATTGCCAACAAACAAAATTTCTTTTCGTGTACGAAGAGTTGTGTAGTGTCGGTGTGAGCAAGGCAGATCTAGGAAGGTAGGCCCGGTGGCGAATTCAGAAACTACTTTTTTTATATGCAAAGGTAGAGTGTAATGTCAAAATCCAAGCGAATTCGCATCATGGCCAATAGGAATGGACGAGCCCCAAGCGAATTCATTCATTTTGACATTACACTCTACCGATTACACTAACAAAATACATGGGAAATTTTTGAATTCGCCACCGGGCCTACCTTCCTAGATCTGCCTTGGGTGTGAGGCTGTTGGTGTGAAAGCTACAAAAAGCTTTTGCACGCGAGTTATGTATAATGCCAATAACCCCCCAATTACCAATAATTCGTCAACTTATGTAAGTGCAGACTCAGCACCAGACGATATCGACAAATTCATATTAAGTATAACAAAATAAGTAAAAGTAACTTCCGGCCCAATAATTAATAAATAAAATGTAGAGTCAACAACAATTAATATTTCCCAATTCTTGTTAACTATAATGCAACTAAATAGCAAACAACATCCGGCCCAACACAAAATTATAGCTAGACTAAGCATTGCAAATTTAAGTAAACAATTCACGTTAATTAGTAATAAGCACTTTTATCAATGTTCACTTACACTTTCTTTTGATATTGAATAAAGAAAAGAATTCAGTTTGGATTTGAGTCTCTCCAGAATAAGTTCATTCGTTTTCAATTGTCTTAAGTCTTTTTTAAAAATTCGCCCTTTGCTCTCCACGACAAATTTGGCGCAGTCATTAGTCCTTTAACTAATAAGAAAAGGATCGTGATACGAACAATTTAAAAAAAAAAAAAAGAGAGTGTCAGCTAGTGCAACAGTGACTACCAACAGCTGTCCACAAAAACTGAAACAAACTCTAAAGAAAAAAAAAAAGTGGTAGTAAGTGTAACAGTGATTATAAAACTGCTATCCACAAACAAATTCTACAAAAAGTGGCAGTGCAGTGGCACTATTGAATTATAGCCACCACCCATAATCGTATAAATTTGAAATTAAATAAAGTGGCAGTGCAGTGGCTTAATACCAAATTTAAGCCGCCACCCACAAAGTAAGAGGCAAAATTATATCAAGAAGACAGCAAGAATTTGAACGAGGAGAATGGCTCAGGACCAACCTCAAATCCCGCCTTTAGAATTGGTGGAAGAGCTCGCCAGGAGGGAGCAACAATTAGAACAACTCAGAAATGCCTATATTGAGTTACAACGCAGACAAACCCCTGATTACAACAGGACAGATCGCCTATTCAAAAACATAGCCCAATTGCCAATCTTCACAGGATACGGAGATGTATCAGTTAACTCATTTTTCAGCAGTAGTGAGTACCTACTGTCTACAATAACAGACGACGACTTAAAGAAAGAAGCAACAAGAATGATATTCTACAAGGTGGTACAAGGAGAAGCGAAAAATGCAATAATAAACATCCCACAACCAGATGACTGGAGGTGCATAAAGGAAACTCTGAAGATGCGGTTCAAACCCGACACAGAGCCACATGAGATCTATAGAAAAATTACGTCACTGAGGGTAAACTCGGTAAGTGAATTAGCGATAGAGATCCAAAAAATTAAGTACAAGTCAGATGAGTTAATTGTGTATTATAGGGGAGGTCAGGGCATTGATCTTACAAACATAGATAGTTTACTAGTAAACACAACAAAAGAAATGACACAAGGGACCCTATTGGACAAAATCTATGAGTGTAGGGATCTAGGCCAAATCATATCAATCATGAACCAAAGAAGATTCGAGGATACTTGCATAAGGCCAGAATACCGAAAAATAAATAGAAGGGAAGAAAAACCACACTATAGAGAATGGCCAAAGAGAAATCAAAATGCTGACTATAGGAATTACAATCAAACCCCACAGTTCAATAGCAAAAATATGGAACAAAATTCAGGTAATGTTAGGCAGAATCAAGCACACTTTAATAGGCCAGGTAACTCAGGGCAAGTGAAGCAAAACCAACAAAATGCATATCAGAATAGAGAAAATATGTCATTACAAAGGAGGCAGAGTCCTCAATATAATTACCAAAATAAAGGGTATCAAAATAATTCAGGTCAATACCATAGGGGCCCACAAGAGGTAGGACACCCTAGGCCAAATTCCGGCCAAAATCGCTGGAATCAACCTAGGCAAGACCGTGCGGAGCCTATGGAGGTTGATAATTTAGAAAAAATTGAAAGAAAAAAAGAATTAAATAATTGTGAGTGTTATAAAAAAGAAAGAAAAGAAGAAGTAAATAATTGCGAATATTATGAAAAAGAAAGAAATCAGGAAGATTTGAATAATTGTGAATATTATGAAAACGAGGTTAATCAAATTCAAAATGCAGATGAGCAGAATTTTTTCGAGGGACCAGCTCGGACTGTCTTCCCACCATAACACTCAGGTTTCGAAAAAATTAATATAAAGCTCTAATCGACACAGGAGCAAGTATAAGCCTAATAGATAGCAGTATAAAGGATTTTGAAAAAGTTTTATTAAAGAAACCGATTGCGTTTAGCACAATAACGAAAAATGATGTAATTAAATATGAAGTGTTGACAGAAGCACCTAGGGAATTTAACCTACCAAATTATGCAAAAATTAAATGGAAAGTAACTTCATTAAAAGGAAGAAAATATAACTTTATTATAGGAATTGATTTATTGAATTGTTTTAATACAACAATTAATTTAGTAGATGGATGTATAATACTTAATAAAAAGATTACTTTTTTTGAAAGCAATCCCTATACTAATCTTGAAATTCAGACCTTAGAAGCAAAAGATTTTGATTGCAGCAGAATAAATCTTGAACATTTAAACAAAGAAGAAAAAGAAGAGATAGGAAAAATTATAAAAAGATTCAAAAACTTATTTTTTAAGGAAGGTGATCAGTTAACAAGCACAACGAAGGTTGTACATGAAATCAGGACTACGACAGAGGAACAAATTAACAGCAAATTATACAGATATCCCCCTCAACATGAAGCAGAGGTTAGGAAACAAATAAGGGAAATGGAAGAACAAGGGATTATTAGAAAAATCGTTCACGATACTCTAGCCCATTAATTGTTGTACCCAAAAAGATGGATAATTCAGGAGAACGAAAATACAGGATTGTGATAGATTACAGAAAGTTGAATGAAGTAACCATAGACGACAAATATCCACTTCCAAACATTGAGTCAATCCTAGACAAGTTAGGAAAAGCCCAATATTTTACAACACTAGACTTAGCAAAGGGCTATCATCAAATCCTAATACGAGAACAAGATAGGGAAAAGACGGCATTCGCCACACCACATGGCCTATATGAATTTATTAGAATGCCATTCGGACTGAAAAACGCACCTGCAACATTCCAGAGACTGATGAACGAAACTTTACGTGACTTTATTAATAAAACATGCGTAGTATATCTCGATGACATCTTAATTTTTAGTACATCCCTACAAGAACATGTTCAAACAATAACGGAAATTTTCAAAGTCCTAGAAAAGGCTAATTTAAAACTGCAAATAGACAAATGTAATTTTATGAAAAAGGAGACGGAATTCTTGGGACATATTTTGACAGAAGAAGGACTAAAACCGAACCCTGATAAAATTAAAGTAATAGAAACGTTAAAATTGCCAAAAACAGAAAAACAAATAAAAAGTTTCTTAGGTATTACGGGTTATTATCGAAAGTTTATTAAAGATTATGCAAAGATAGCCCAACCTATAACGAAATATTTGAAAAAAAATGTGAAAATTAATTTAAAGGACCCAACTTATATAGAGGCATTCGAAAACCTAAAAATTTTAATTAGTACCCACCCAGTTTTGCGATACCCTAACTTTGACAAACCATTTACATTAACAACTGACGCTTCAAACTATGCATTAGGCGCCGTATTATCACAAGAAGGACACCCGGTGTGTTTCATTTCAAGGACGCTTAATAACCACGAGAAAAACTACTCCGCAACGGACAAAGAATTTTTAGCCATTATATGGAGTGTAAACTACTTAAGACCATATCTATACGGAAAAAAGTTTACAATTTTAACTGATCACCAACCAATAAAATTTCTTTATACCAAATATAAAGGAAAGGATATGTCACCAAGACATCAAAGATGGCTTCTAAAGTTAGGAGAATACGATTTCATAAGAGAGTATCTGAAAGGGAAAGAAAACCAAGTAGCAGATTTTTTAAGTAGACTAGAAACTAATACAGGTAACGCGGAAGAAGGAAATTGTGATGAAAAGGATAACAAAATTACTATTTTAAATCAAAATTATTTACAATCAGGTATAAATGAAGAAAATAATTTAGAAGATAACGAAACAATAGCAACAATGCATTCAGCAGAAGAAAACCTTCAGGACCATTTTTTTATTAAAGAGGAAATAGTAAATAAGTTTAAAACACAAATAATTTTGACCAATAATAAAATAGAAGAATTTAAATGTTTACATGGAAAAAAAATAATTTTTATAGCAGAAAGCGATTTCGATAGATTAGGAGAAATATTCCGAAATTATATCACAAAAGGGATTATAGGCATATACTCCGAAATTTCTGAGCATAGCTACAATATAGTGCAGGAAAAACTAATTTCAATGTTTTCCAATGATTCAAATATAAAATTTTTCAAGTGCACAATGAGAGCACAGGATTTAGAAACGGAAGTAGAAGCAGTAAAACAAATATCGCTATATCACGTTAGAGAAAGCCTTCATTCAGGTATACAACAAACATACAACCAAATAAAAAATAAAATATATTATCCCAAACTATTGGAACTTATCCAAATAGTAATTAACCAATGCGACATATGTCAGGAAGTAAAATACGATAGAAATCCAGTTAAACCAAAGTTTAATCTCACTGAAACTCCAACAAAAAAAAATGACATTATTCATGTAGACACTTACGTTATAAAAGGGCATCATTTTTTAACAGTCATAGATAAATTTTCCAAATTTGGTGCAGCGTACCCACTAAATGATAGAAATCATGTAACGATTATTGAACAACTGGAAGACCACTTTTCTAAATTAGGGAAGCCAAGGAAAATAGTAGCGGATAATGAATTTAAAACTTTGAGAATAAAAGAATTTCTGGACAATGAAAATGTCGAAATTCATTTAACAAAACCAAACAGTCATACAGGAAATTCCGATATAGAAAGGTTCCATAATACAATAGCAGAAAAATTTAGAATTTTATACAAATTGAATAAAGAATTAACAGTAAAACAACTTATGCATAAAGCTATCAGAAATTATAATGATAGGTTTCATTCCACGATAAAATGCACACCAAACGAAGTACAGATGAATAAAGTAGATCAGGATTTAGTAAAGGAAAACCTACTATCAGTCAAAAAGAAAAATATTGCTAGAGTCAATGAAAAAAGGGAAAACTATGCCGAAAAAAGGAAAGAGGGATTTATTAAAAACTACAAAGCGGTTAGACATAAGGAGCAACCCAAGTATAAGAAAAAACATTTACATAATATTCACCCATGCAACATTAAACGGCCTCGGAAATTTACAGATATTAATAATCCTCACGCTGTTGATGGCAATGGGGATACCTCAAACTAAAGCGAATTTAAATGTGACCAAAATACAGGACGAAAACGGATTTACGGATATTCAGATAAAAGAAGAACAAATTGTTAAGGACACGGAAATAGTAATACATAGAATAAACGTGAGCAAAATAGAAGATATATTAAATGAAATGACGGACAATATTGTATTAATGAAATCAAATTTTAAAGACTTATTGCAAATAGAATTATTGGACGTTAGAAATAAATTATCAACTTTAATTCCCAGAAGAAACAGACCGAGACGTGGACTAATTAACGGTGTAGGTACTTTATCCAAATGGATATTTGGTACGATGGACGAAGAGGACAGGCAAAACATACAAAACCATCTTACTCAAACCAACGACAAAATTAGTAAACAAATACAAATTAATGATTATTTTGAAAACTCATTTGAACAATTACATAAAACGATAAGTAGCGATAGGAATAAGCTAGAGCAAGAATTCAATGCCATAAGTAAGTGGGCTAATGAAGAAGAAGAGAGAAATTTATATTTGGAACAATTAATTAAAATTCAACTATTAAAAAGTAAAATTGAATACATTCAAGACAACATAGTAGCATCAAAGTACAATATCTTGCACCCTAATATTTTGACGAGCGAGGAAATAATAAAATACGATATTGATTATACAAAGTTAAAGTACATGCAATTAGGAACAGCTCTCTTTAATAACACATATGTAATATTTGGAATCAAAGTACCAACAAATTTTGTAAATGTTAAAGTTAGATACATCATTCCAATACCCAATAAAGAGCATAATGAAATAGATTCAAACATTGAAAAAATATTTGAATATAATAGCAAAATGTATAAATTTGAAGAAAATAAGCAATTAAAAACTATGAAACAAGCAACAAATTGTGTAATAAAGAATTCATGTCAAACAATCAAAAATAAAGAGCTGGAAATTATAGAATTAGATATAGATAAAATAATTGTAAAAAACGCAGAGAATCTATTAATAAATCAAACATGTACGGAAGATGAAATATTAATAAATGATAATAATTTGATAATATACACGAATTGTTCAATTAAAATCAAAGATTACTACTTTTCAAATTCTATTGAAGATTCACAAGAAAATATTGTAAGCATGAAATATGAAATAAATACAAATTTTTCAAAAAAAATTACATTTGATGAAGTAGTAGAAGAAAGCAAAATAAATGTCAAAAGAATTTTTAATCTAAAATATCATAGTAAAATATCTTATATATGCAACGTAGCAATTTTTTTTCTCATAATAACTCTAATATTGATTATTGTACTTAAACACAGATATATAAAAATTCAATTAAACAATAGAATCCAGGAGAATTCTAATCTAAAAGGGGGAGTAGTTATGTATAATGCCAATAACCCCCCAATTACCAATAATTCGTCAACTTATGTAAGTGCAGACTCAGCACCAGACGATATCGACAAATTCATATTAAGTATAACAAAATAAGTAAAAGTAACTTCCGGCCCAATAATTAATAAATAAAATGTAGAGTCAACAACAATTAATATTTCCCAATTCTTGTTAACTATAATGCAACTAAATAGCAAACAACATCCGGCCCAACACAAAATTATAGCTAGACTAAGCATTGCAAATTTAAGTAAACAATTCACGTTAATTAGTAATAAGCACTTTTATCAATATTCACTTACACTTTCTTTTGATATTGAATAAAGAAAAGAATTCAGTTTGGATTTGAGTCTCTCCAGAATAAGTTCATTCGTTTTCAATTGTCTTAAGTCTTTTTTAAAAATTCGCCCCTTGCTCTCCACGACAAATTTCGCGTGCATAGGGAAAACAAACTCTGGTATATATCCAGCCTTGGGCAAAATCTTAGCACCTGCTAAATGAGAGTAAGCGCCCGTGTACATTAAGCCGTATCACGAAAATAAAGTTTGCGTGTGTCAGTTTTATTTGAACACTTACGTCGAAAAAATATTTGTGGTGTAAAAAAATTTTTTTTAGGTCCGCGTTAAAAACAGCTAAATTGCGTCTTTTGTAATAACTTCCTTATTTGATGTCGGATCTCTATGATCTTAATGCCGCAGAAAAGGTCTCGCTCAGCACTATATTTGGCCCGTATAAAGTTTCGTCCTCAAAGGTTGTCCTGAGTTTTACCTTTAAAAATTTTTGAGTTACTATCCCTACACAGAGCCAAAAAGTTCACCTACAATCAAAGAGACTGCCACCTAAAAAAGCTATTTGGCCGAGGAGAGGGAGAGGGGACAAAATTGAAGAAATTTTTGCTAGAAATTCTTCTGGATTTTAGCTTGAATTTCTTCTTAAATTTATTTAAAAGGATATCGTCTGAAAACGAGGAGTTAACTTCTTGTTTATAAATTTTTTATGTCATTTTGTAAAAAAAATTAAATTGTTAGAAGAAATCTGCTTGTTTTTAGGAGAAAATTTTTATAAAGCAAATCAATAAGGACATCCTCTAATTTTTACTTGAACCTTTTTGAATTTATTAAAAAGGAAAAGTTTATATTTTTAAAAGAGCCCTTATTAATTCAAATTTTGCTTTAGACGTCTTAACATACGTACATACATACATATGTACATATATGTGGCAACACTGCCACCACTCTCTCATTAGTTTATCTATTTTATGTATATCACTTGACAATTTATAATGTATTTGTTATTGGTCATATAGATCCGAGAGAACATGAATTAGAGTTGAAAACAAAATGTAAGAAGATAAAAGCTCCGCAATGTACTCATTATATTTGACAGCTTTCAGTTCAGTTAGTTAATAATTATATTTTTAGTTGTACCGTCGCGAAACGGCGCATAGTAGCGTAAGCGTTATTCAATAAAGTAATTAATAATATTATACATTAATATTGAAGCGGAGTTTTACTCATCAATAATAACCACCCACAACGCTACATTGGTGACCCCGATAAACTTTATGTAAAATTCATAAAGAACAAACTATTTTCTTCCAATTCCGCGAAAATTTCGACCACGTGCGACAAGCAGTGCATTGCGTAATACCAGTGCTCGCAACTAATGGTGAAGCGAAAAATACTGCACATTGTGAAAATAAAATTTTTACATAATTTTCGCCAATACAATATTAATGTGATTTCGTGCATTAAATCGAAAAAAATCGCCATTAAAACTCTAAAACGCATTCGTCGCTAACTCAACAAGTTGCAAAAATTTTCCTACACGAAGGCAAAAACACGTGTAAAACCTCACGATGACAAAAGACGACGAAGATGTTAAGCCATTAATTACACTGCTCTACAGCCAAAAAATACTCTGAACGCAACCCTCCTTTCTATATGTAAAATCGGTCGCTGATTCCGAAAATCGGGTTCATTTTTAATTCTATGGGAAGGTTTTTGAGATATCGGCAATTTACCGTTATTTGGCCAATGTGTCCACTTAATCCTGTATATCTCTTTAACACAGTGAGTTATATTCCTTAGGGTGACACCAAACGAAAGAAAATTAAATTTCCTTTTCACGGCTCCTATAACATTTTTCTCTAACTCTTATAGTTTCTGAAATATTGACGATTAAATTTTAATTTTTTTCGATTTTTTACGATTTTTTGAAGAAAAAATTGACTTTGTCAGGCAATATCTTTAAAACCAATACTTTTACCTTCGGTTTTACTCCTTTTCATGAAGCTCTATTCTATTACCAAAAAAATAAGCTATCAACGATGAAAATCCATTGTAAAATGGAAAAGTTATAGGCGATCAAGTAAATACAGCCAGGTCGCGCAATGCCTCTGCACGCGTACATTCTATGCATATTGTACCAATACCTACACATCTGCAGTAGCAGCACATTGGCAGCGCAGTAGATACAAGCCCATTTACGGGTATAACATGCATAAAATATACCCGTGTAGAGGCATTGTGCGACTTGGCTGTATTTACTTGATCGCCTATAACTTTTCCATTTTACCATGGATTTTCTTCGTTGATAGCTTATTTTTTTGCTAATGGAATGGAGCTTCACGTAAAAGATTAAAACCGAAGGTGAAGACATTGGTTTTAAAGATATTGTCTGACAAAGTCAATTTTTTCTTCAAAAAATCGTAAAAAATCGAAAAAATTAAAATTTAATCGTCAATATTTCAGAAACTATAAGAGTTAGAGAAAAATGTTATAGGAGCCATGAAAAGGAAATTTAATTTTCTTTCGTTTAGTGTCACCCTAAGGAATATAACTCACTGTGTTAAAGAGTTATACTGGATTAAGTGTACCCATTGGCCAAATAACGGTAAATTTCCGATATCTCAAAAACCTTCCCATAGAATTAAAAATGAACCCGATTTTCGGAATCAGCGACCGATTTTACATATAGATAGGATAGTCACGTCCAAAGTACAGACAAAAAATTTCATTTTGTGATCCAGTGTTATCAATACCCTTAAAGCGCCATCTTTTAACCCGAAGCGAGTAAGCTTGTGGTTCGCACAATTGGAAGCACAATTTTCAATACATTCCATTGTGCACGAAAAAGACAAGTTCAACCACGCTGTCTCTTTTATCGACACGGAATATGCTCAAGAAGTCGAAACACTTATTATCAACCCGCCAAAAACATCGCCGTATACCGAACTTAAAACAACACTAATACAATGTTTCTCGAAATCCGAAGAAGCAAAATTGCGCCAACTACTAGACGGTGAAGCTATCGGCGACCGAACACCATCGCAATTTTTACGTCATCTCAAATCGTTGGCACCTACAGTCGATGAAGTGGTTCTTAAAACACGATGGCTAGCAAATCTACCCAAGAAAACTCAAGAATTTTTAGCCATTTCCCCTCACGGCACACAGCTTGAATCGTTAGCTAAAACTGCTGACAAATTGCATGAAATGTTTCAGGTAACACACACAGATGCAGTTTCGCCAAGTGCATCAGCAGCACATTCCAAAGAGCTCGAAAATCAAATATGCGCTCTTACCAAACGTGTTGACCAACTCAACAATGAATTACGCAAAAGCAGATCTAAATCGCGCGATCGATACAACCAACAACGCAACAGGTCAAAATCGCGAAGCACAATTAAAGACGGTATCTGCTATTACCACCGAAAATTTGGTAAAGATGCGCGTAAGTGTTCGAAAGGTTGCAAATTTATGGTAAAAGAGAACGGGAGTCACTAGTGGCGGATTGCGACTCCTTATTATCTTCAAACCGCCTATTTGTCACAGATCTAACCACAAATACACCATATTTAGTGGACTCTGGTTCAGATCTATCAGTTTACCCCAGCAAGCGGTTGAAAAACAAATCTGCACCAGTAGGATACCAACTACATGCAGCAAACGGTTCACTCATCGAAACATACGGTTGTATTACTCTTACACTTAACCTTGGCTTGCGCCGAGAATTTACTTGGCGATTCGTTGTAGCCGACGTCACGCGACCGATCATCGGCGCAGATTTCTTAACACATTTCAATTTACTCATTGACCTCAAACATAAACGTCTACTTGACGGCGCTACTGGTCTGCATACTAGCGCATCATTCATACGCTCTGATATCGAATGCATAAAAATCGTTAAAGGTGACACTGCCTATCACAAACTGCTTCAGAGCTATCCGAATATCTTGCGACCAGAAGGTGTTTCCTCTTCAAAGAAACATTCAACAGTACACCACATTAAAACCACACCCGGACCTCCGGTTTCTTGTAAAGCACGTCGTCTGGCGCCGAACAAGTTAAAAATCGCTCAGGATGAATTTCGAAAAATGATGCAAATGGGTATCGCCCGACCTTCGAGCAGCCCATGGGCATCGCCATTACATCTTGTCCCCAAGAAATCAGGTGACTGGCGTCCTTGCGGCGATTATCGACCACTAAATGCGCGCACAGTCCCAGATAATTATCCTATCAGATTACTGGATGATTTTACTGCAATACTTCATGGAAAAACCATATTTTCTGTACTGGATCTGGTCCGTGCATTTAATCAGATACCGGTGGCTAAGGAAGACGTAGAGAAGACCGCGATTATCACACCGTTTGGCTTATTCGAATTCCCCTTCATGACATTTGGGCTTCGAAACGCCGCGCAAACGTTTCAACGTTTTATCGACGAGGCTACACGTGACCTCCCTTTCATTTTTCCCTACGTTGACGACCTGCTCGTCGCATCGGAAAATGAAGAGTCGCACCTTCAACATCTGAAAATGCTATTTCAACGTCTGCAAGATTACGGTCTAGTGATAAACGCTGCGAAATCCGTTTTTGGTCAACGCGAAGTCAAATTTTTAGGACATAACATCACCGAAAAAGGCATAAAACCATTACCTGATAGGGTTGAAGCCATCACTAACTTGAAATTCCCGAGTACAATCGCCGTTCTGCGAGGTTTCTTAGGCACCATCAATTTCTACCGAAAATTCATTAAAAATGCAGCAGAAATTCTCGCCCCACTAAATAAGTTACTTGAAGGCCCTAAAATAAAAGGTTCAACAACGATTAAAAAGACGCAGGAACTTGAACTAGCTTACGAAAATGCGAAGAAATCTTTGGCCAACGCAACATTGCTCGCGCACCCAAATTCTAAAGCGTCCTGGGCTATATTCTGCGACGCATCAAATACAGCTATCGGCGCGGTACTGCAGCAGCTAATCGACGGAGTATGGCAGCCTTTGGCTTTCTTTAGTAGAAAGTTACAACCTTCAATACAAAAATTATCCACGTATGATCGTGAGCTTCACGCGATTTACGAAGCCGTACGCCATTTCCGCCATATTTTCGAAGGTAAGCACGTTTCAATCTATACTGATCATAAGCCTCTGCTTCATGTATTCCAGCAACGCACAGAAAAAGCATCGCCATGGCAATTCCGGCGGCTAGATTTTATTGGCCAATTTACAAACGATTTCAGACACATATCTGGGCGTGATAATATCGTAGCAGATACATTGTCCAGAGTCGAAACAATTTCGCCACCAATAACTACACGCGAGCTAGTTAAAGCACAGGAGAGTGATGTCGAACTACGTGAGCTTATCAACAACAACTCTACATCGTTACAATTGCAAAAGATAATTTTCAACGATTACCCGACCGCTGTTTATTGTGATGTTTCATCAGGTAAACCGCGTCCATACGTCCCCAAGGCATTGAGAAAAATAGTCTTCCACGCATTACATTCATTGGCCCACCCAGGTATCAAATCATCACAGAAGCTTATAAGTAAACGATATGTCTGGCCACTGATGCAAAAAGATTGTCGGGAATGGGCAAAGACGTGCCTGAAATGTCAGCAAAATAAAACACATCGTCACATCGCATCTCCAATCGCTCGTTTCGAATTACCCACACAGAGATTCGAACACATACATATCGACCTAATCACTCTGCCAACGTCGCGCGGCTACAGCAAATGCTTAACAATCATAGATAGATTCACTCGTTTCCCCGAAGCCGTGCCACTGAAAAATGGTGAAACTGACACTGTTGCCTTTGCATTAATCACAAATTGGATTTCAAGATACGGCGTACCAGTCAGAATCACATCCGATCGAGGAGGCCAATTCACATCAGCATTGTTTCAATCACTGATGAGATTATTTGGCATAAGACATTTGCGCACAACCCCTTACCACCCTCAAGCCAACGGCCTAGTGGAAAGATTACACCGACAACTCAAATCTGCTTTGCTATGCCACAACGAAACATGGTTCAATGCTTTACCTGCTGTATTGTTAGGCCTACGCGCAGCATGGAAAGACGACATCAAAACTACGCCGGCCGAACTTGTATATGGCGAGCCAATACGTTTACCCGGCGAATTAATAGCTCCATCAGACAAACATGCCAGCACTCAAAACGTACTCGCAGATTTGAAAAATCATTTTAATATGCTATCGCCAAGCGAAACCGCACATCATGGAACTCGCAAAGTATTTCGTAACAAAGACCTCAATACATGCTCTCATGTGTTTGTCAGGAATGACCAAATTGGTCCAAGCTTTTCATCACCGTACGAAGGTCCATACGAAGTCATTACTCGGCACGATAAATATTTCATCATCAACTACAAACATACAAACACAGCTATTTCCATTGACCGGCTCAAACCTGTTTACCTTTTGGCAGAAGAAAACTAAAACAACAATTTTCTCTTTTGTATTGCATTAAAATATCTATCTAATGTTATCTTAATAATTTTTCACAATACATCTTTCTTCATCAAAATTACACACATTCAATCTTACTGTGAAATGCAATTATATTGTAAACATTGTTTTGGATAAGATCTCATACTTTAAAATTAACTTAATTTTTTTAAGAAGGGAAGTATTGTGGCAACACTGCCACCACTCTCTCATTAGTTTATCTATTTTATGTATATCACTTGACAATTTATAATGTATTTGTTATTGGTCATATAGATCCGAGAGAACATGAATTAGAGTTGAAAACAAAATGTAAGAAGATAAAAGCTCCGCAATGTACTCATTATATTTGACAGCTTTCAGTTCAGTTAGTTAATAATTATATTTTTAGTTGTACCGTCGCGATTCGGCGCATAGTAGCGTAAGCGTTATTCAATAAAGTAATTAATAATATTATACATTAATATTGAAGCGGAGTTTTACTCATCAATAATAACCACCCACAACGCTACATATATACTCGTACATACTAGAAGTATGCATAACAGTTATTGCATCAGCCACGTTTTATGCGTGCAATTACATGTTCAAGAAATTAAAAGGGAGAACTTTTTATTTTTAAAAGAGCTCTTATGTATTTCCTCCGTTCGTCAATTTCACTACGGCTTTGCACATTTCTACAATTCTCAAACGATTAATGAAGCACTTGGTATAAAGAGTTTATTATGTCCATCTGCACTTATATGAAATGAAATGTTGCCCTTTGTCTGAATAAGTCCTAGGAAAATACTAGTTGACTAATTATGTTTTCAGATGAAAATCAAGATTCTCTTCTTAATAATATTAAACAGGATTTCTTCTTAATTTTACAGGTTATCTGCTAAATTTATGTGAAAAGGTTTCCATATTTATTCTAGGAGTCATCTTCTAAATTTTATTTAATAGGTTTTCATCTTAGTTTTATAGGTTATCTCTTAAATTTTACTGAAAATAATTTCATCTAAAATCCACGGGTCATCTTCTTAATTATATTGAAAAGGTTTTCATATTAGTTTTACAGATTATCTACTTAGTTTTATTAAAATGAAATATCCAGTAATAATAAGACGGGCATCTTATTGGAGAGAAAGCATAGAGAAATCCGCTAAACTTTGTTCTAATTTATAGGGCTTTTTAGGTGGTATTTTGGCTCTGTGTAGATTTTTTTTATTTTTATCACTAATACAGAGCTCTCAAACAACCATGAGGAATCCCCCAAAAAAATTCTAGCCCTCTGCTGAGCGAGACCTTTTCTGCGACATTAAGATCATAGAGATCCGACATCAAATAAGGAAGTTATTACAAAAGACGCGATTTAGCTGTTTTTAACGCGGGCCTTGTCACCTACCCTTTTCTACAAACAACACAATGCCACGGCTTAGTACAAAAAGGGTAAAACAACAACACTAGGTGACAATAACGAAAATAAGTTGCCGACTCACTCAGTGGAGACGGGGTGGGTTCATACAATAAATTAAACACACAAACTAAACTCAACCAAAAATAAAATACCAAAAACTTTTCACGAAAATATCCAAAGCTAAGACAAACGAATGTTTTATGGGTGCACCCGAGGTGAGGTCCAACCGGAAGGTTACGAACCCACTCGCACAGTTCCTGAGCTGACAGGGACAACTTTAACCCGCCGCCAAATGACTGGGCTCTGGGTGCGGGACGCTAGAAGGATGGGTTAAGGAACACAGGGGGCGAAACAAAGAAGCGACAAATGGCACAACTACAACAATAACAACAAACACGATACTTAGCCAAGCCGGAGTGTGTTCCGGCTTCAGATCCTCTACAGTGTCCACCAGCCACTTGCCACGATCCAACTTGATCCTTTAAATTCCACTTCCTTTTGTTTTTTTTTTATGACACACCCTAACCTACACTATTTTCCTTCCGCACTTGGATTTCCCTTTTTTTTTAAATTTAACTTCCCCTTAAAACCTTTCTTTAATTCTTTTTTTCTCAAAACCTTTATCTAAAACACTTGACCACTAGCTTTTTATTTTTCTATAATTTTTTTTTTTTCAAACACTAAAACCTTTTATAACCCTCTACTTTCTTATTTTTCGCACTCGCACAAAAAGATGTTACCGCACTCGCATACAAGAGTATTCTGACGCGCACCCGCGAGCCAGGCCGAAGGCTGCGCGCCAGCATATACTTTTTTGTATATACCATCAGGCTGTATGTGTGGGTAATCACCCGGTCGCACCGAACCGCTAACCTGTGCGGTCATCACCGATGCCCCGACCAATGATATACAACCACACACACATAAACTGCCTTCATCTAGCGGATGCCTTAATGCACCGCAAAAGGGACGAAAGCGATGACACCCCTTTCTGCGCCTTCCGCGCTCTTTGCTTTTCTTTATTTACATCCTACATATTTACATATATGTATAACAATTTGGTGGGGAACTCCGCTAAAAGGCAAAAGCTCGCAACACACTCCGCCAGTACTGCCCATCATGGCAATATCAATTAAATTCATTTGTCGCCGCCAGGGTGCGCTCCCCGTTGGGAACAAAGGATAAAAGGTAAAAAGGTAAATAAACAAAACAAATGAAAATTTGCTCTGCCAGTGCATACATACATAGTGGGAGTAACAAAAGGAAAAATATTTTGTCGCGATCAGACCGCGACAACTCCACCCTTTCCTCGTGAAAGAAGGAAACTTCCTTCTTTGGCCCTAATGCTACCTATCCCGATACGGCCTTAAATCCCTCACATTCCAGGTTCCTTTCTCCCTATCATTCTCATCTACTAAAACATATGTCCAAGGAGATACCCTCTTCTTAATCACAAAAGGCCCTACATACTTAGGCGCTAACTTCGCTGCAAAATAATTAGCCGCATCGGACAACGCAAAATTCTTCCTCCACACTAACTCTCCTGGCAGATATTGTACATCCCTTCTCCTGAGGTTATACTGTTTAGCTAACTTAGCTCCTGCCTGCTCCAACTTCAATCTTATGTCTGCTCTAATTTCCACTAACTTCCTAGCTCTCTCCTCGCAATTCAATTGTTCCTGCTCTCCTAAGGACCTTATATAACCCTGACTACCTTCAAGCATCATGTCCCGACCAAAGTTAACAAAGTATGGTGTAACTCCTAACACCTCATGCTGTGATGACCTAATGCAACACGCTACCTTCGCTAACTGTTGATCCCATGACCTCTGGTTCTCTGAAACATAAGCCCTAAGCGTAGTCTTAATAATTTGATTAATCCGTTCCGCTGGATTAGCCTGCGGGTGGTAATGCGCAGTATATCGCAACTGGACGCCGTAGACACCGCAGAGACCCTGAAGCTCACGACTCTTGAACTGGGGTCCATTATCACACACAACGGAATTCGGAACGCCAAACAATAGAAAAACATCATTTTCAAGAAATTTACAGACACTCTTCGCAGTCGCTGTGCGCAAAGGAAACAACAATGGAAACTTCGAAAAATAATCCACAACCGTAAGAATATATTGGTAGCCTTGAGTCGACTGTACCAAAGGACCAACCAAATCAACACAGATCATCTCCCAAGGTTCAACTTCCTTAGACCTCTCTATCATTCCCCCAGCTGGCTGTTTATTATCAGGCTTTACCTGCTGACATGTCTTACAAGTTCGAACATACTTAGCAACATCGGATTTCATTCGCGGCCAATAAAACTTCTGAGCAACTCTAGCGAACGTTTTCCTCACACCCATGTGTCCTGCTAACGGACTATCATGGCAACTCTTCAAAACATTTTCTCTCTGAGAATTTTCGATAACCATTTTCCATTCGGGCCCCTCCCCGTAAATGGAGGGGTATGGAGGTTTAACATATTTGTAAAGGACACCATCTTCTACTCTCCACGCAGGGTACGACAAAGGATTCTTTGACACCGATTCAATCATTTTCGTTATCCAAGGGTCCGACGTAGAAATTTCAAAAATAACAGGAACATTTCTCGACAACAAATCTGGAACAACATGTTCTTTCCCTTTCCTATGGATAATCTCACAATCATATTGCTGCAGCTTCAATGCCCAACGAGCCAATCTACCACAAGGATCTTTCAACCTATTTAACCACACCAAAGAATAATGATCCGTAATAACTTTAAATTTCGTTCCATCGATGTATGGTCGCAACTTCTCGACCGCCCACAGGACCGCCAAACATTCCTTCTCTGTGGTGGAATAATTTTTCTCACCTTTATTCAGGGATCTACTCAGATATGCTATCACCTTCTCACCGTCTTCAAAGTCTTGGGTCAACACAGCTCCTATACCAAAGTCTGACGCATCCGTTTGTATAATAAAGGGCCTATCAAAATCTGGGCAACTTAAAACGGGCGCCGTAACTAAACGTTCCTTAGCTTCTCTAAAACTCCTATCACATTCTTCACTCCAAATGAACTTTTTATTCTTCTTCGTTAATTCGGTGAGAGGTCTAACCAACTCTGAAAAATCTTTGATGAATCTACGGTACCAGGACACTGTACCTACAAAAGATCTCACTTGCTTAACATTTCTCGGGACTTCTATCCTAACCATTGCCTCTACCTTTTCAGGATCAACATGTAGGCCGTTCCTATCTACGACATATCCTAAATACTTTAACTCAGGCCTACAGAAACTGCATTTCTCTCTATTGAGTTTTAATCCTGCCTCAGCTAATCTATCCAAAACCTCTTGCAGAATTTCCAAATGTTTTTCAAACGTTTTTGTTACGATGAGTATATCATCCAAATATACAAAAACATGGGGCTCTAACTCTGGTCCTATGACCGAATCTATAAATCTCTGCCACGTTGCAGGCGCATTATGTAAACCGAATGGCATTCTCTTAAATTGGAAAAGACCTCTACCTGGCACCGTGAATGCTGTATAGGGCCTAGAACTCCTCTCTACTGGTATTTGCCAGTAGGCAGACTTGATGTCTAAACTTGACAAAAATTTCGCATCCCTCAGCTTATCCAAGGTCGCCGACACATAAGGAAGGGGGTAACTATCCTTCTCGGTACACTTATTCAGAACTCTATAGTCTACACAAAACCTATATGTACCGTCCTTCTTCCTTATCATGACCACTGGGGAAGCCCATGGACTATGAGACGTCTCAATGACACCCTTGCTGAGCATATCCTTTAACTCCTCGTCCATACGCGACTGTATGGTAGGCGATACCGGATAGTATCGCTGCTTCACAGGCTCAACTCCTGCCTTTATCCTTATCCAATGCTCAACAAGATGGGTTCGACCTAACCCGTCTGCCATAGTTTCAAAAGCATTCCCAACTAATCTACCTAAAGCTTCAGATTGCCTAGCATCTAACTCGCTGTGATCCATGATCGCTACCGACGTCTCCTGTTCCGGTCGAGAAAACGACCATACCCTGCCCCTCAGATCTGGGATTATACCCGCCTTGGTCCAGAAATCTACACCAAGAATAAGAGCATGAGGTATACCAGGAACAATAAGACAATCTACGAGGACCGACTTGCCCTCCACCACAATTGGTAACGAAATAGAACCTAACGCTGATACTCGACCACCATCCGCCAAAGTAACTTGAGGAATATTTACCGATGACGAAACTCTGATGCCATACGCCTGTAGCATACTCCAACCAATCCGACCAATAACTGTACGTGAAGCCCCAGAATCCACCAATGCTCGAAACGAGAAACCAAAAACCGACACATCGATATGTGGACGCTGATCATGGCCGCTCGCCACCAATGAATAACCCATATAAGAAACAACTCGACGCTCCCCTATTATAGCCAGCTGGGAGTTAGCAGGATTACTAACTCCTGTTAGACCACCTGACCTGCCGTCCCAGGTGTCTAATTCGCGTTTCCCGAACTGTTTGTTGCGACATTGGAATTATTATTCCTGTTAGAATCAGACCTGAAGGGGTTTGAAGACCGCCTTCCCTCTAGACTAGAACTACCACCACTATGGTTACCACTCGGCTTTGCTGTACACACTGGACAGTCCCGCTTCATGGCACCAATCCTACCGCATCCAAAGCACTTGATTAATTTCCTACAATCCGCCGAAACATGCCCAAATCGCTTGCA
Organism: Urophora cardui; assembly: GCA_960531455.1. Classification (NCBI taxonomy): domain Eukaryota; kingdom Metazoa; phylum Arthropoda; class Insecta; order Diptera; family Tephritidae; genus Urophora; species Urophora cardui. The sequence goes on along the minus strand of OY482675.1, from coordinate 43,061,951 downwards.
ATTAAAACACCTAGTATTCGGCCCATACCTATTCCTCGGACTGGTTGCCGACTGGTTCACTGACGCAGCCTCACCACCAACAGACATGTATGCCAAGTCTGGCTCCAACAAACCTCTAGCCCGATGGTTTGGAGGGGGTACAAATGCATCAACCGACGACCTAACCGCTTCCAATTTCCTTCCCAAAGCAACTAACTCTGAAATCGAACCAGGTGTAACTAGTCCCAATTGGGTCTGATAGAATGGTAAAAGGTTCGCCCTAATTATTCCCAACATCCTACTCTCAGAAATTGGTTCTTGTAACCTTCCAAACATAATCCTCATCGCAGCCACATATACTCCAATTGACTCATTTGCTCCCTGAGTCCTTCTTCGAATTTCCGACATTAAAAGGTCATCATAATTAGGGGGAAGAAATTCCAATTTTAATTCACGCACTAATTCTTCCCATGTAGCTATCGAACGCCTAATCGACCTAAACCACAACAAAACTTTTCCCGAAAATAAATCAACCGCACCTCTAAGTAACTGAGACTTAGCAACGCCGCGTGCCTCGCTAAGTTCATCAACACGCTCCAAAAATGCATATAACGACAATCCCGACCTCTCTCCATCGAATTTCAGATTCCATTTAGCCAGATTCGGTGGCTCCTGCGAAATCCTACTAACTAGTTGTGCTTCCTCGGGAGTCCTTACTGGCACTGGTCTCACATCTGGTCCCGGTGAGACTACTTGCCCTGGTGATGTGCTAATGGGTTGCTCACCCTGTTCCGACTCCTGTTTGTCGTCATTCATCTCTTCTAGATAACCCAGCATCAAAATTACCCTGTTCCTTATATCCGCCTGTGACGCCATATCGTCATCATTTTCGGGTTTAGCCCTACCGATCCTATTCAAACACCACTCCAGTTTTGTGGTCGCCTTAATACCATCTGATGGCTTTCCTCCATTATTAAGAGCCGAAACTAACTTCCCTATCTCTACTATTTTTGCCTCTACCGCGACTTTATCTTCCTCAAAAGTGAACGGATAATCCTTAAATAAGTCTACAGACCCACGACGTTCAACAGCCCGCGATGCCCTTAACGATTTCCGCATTGATTCCACCGATGCTACTGCTAATCCACGTGCCTCCATTTCGTAGGCCAATTCTTCCTGGGACAACCGATTTATTTCCATTTTGATTTTGACAACAGTAATTCTTTCCAGCAAAAAATATTCGAATTAAAATCTCCAACAAAAAAAAATTGTATCGCTACCAATCCAAAACTTAAGAATCACAAAAAAAAATTCAACAACCAACTCTCAAACCACGAAAATCGGAAATAAATTAAAACAAAACTTTTTCCACACCAATTAAAATTTTCCTCCGTAAACTGTAAAAATTAGTTTTAAAAATTTTCTACGCCCAATTTCCGTAAAAATTTAAAAATCAGTCCAGAAAAATAAAAATTTTGTTTTCTTAATATTCCCGTAATTTAGAATTAATATTAAGAAATATTCCGCAAAATTAAAAATTGAACCCAAAAACTGCAATTCCCAAATCTAAACTAGACACCCTAGTATTTTCCAAACTCTAAAATTTGTGATCCACCCTAGCACTGGCGCAGCAAATTTGGGAGCTATAACAAAAAACAATAGAGCCTATTACAAATGTAACAACACCAACAACACTACCTACTGGGACAACACCAACAATAGCTTACGTACCTTTTATAATGTGTATGTATGTATACACCAGCCGCTCTCGCTGTCTAACTTGACCGCAGGTAAATGTACGTAAATATGTATATACGAATATACGTGTAAAATGCAAATTACAAACTTAACAGTAGGGTGGCCAGTAAAAAAAAACTATTTAATAAAAAATGTAAAACTAGAGTAAAACACCAAAGCAAAATATTTTATTGATTTATAATTCAAAAAAGATGTATATATGTAGGTATGAAATGAAAGTATGGATCTTTGCCCTTGACTCCTTTATGTGTGTATGTGTATGTACTTCAGTATGGGCTCCCTTGAAACCTTCTTCTTCCACTCCGATATATGTATCTCTTCCAAATATTTACTGATCGACCGCTAATATTATATGGATATATGTTTCCTGTATGTTTATTTAATTAACGTACATAAAAAAAATTTTAACTCGGGAAATTTTTAATGAAAAATATGGCTCACCCTAATGAGAACTTGACCGAAACGACTTTTTGCGTGTTGTTGTACGCAATGGAAATTTTTTCTTTGGCTATTACCGCGACCTAACGCAATTTATATACGTAAATATGTATTTATATATATTTATACGTATGTATATATTACTACCTGCTGTTTTCCTTCTGTTACCCTTTTTACCTTGCAAGTATGTATGTAGGTGTGTATGTATGTATATTTTCTAGAGAAAAAAAAAAACTCCTCGTTTGCGACAAACTCCGACTTGACCAACTTACACTTGTGAATACCAACAAAAATTCTCGGCTCTCCGATTCTCCTAAGTAAGAAAATAAATAAAACAAAAAAAAAATTGATCGGCAGAATTATTCTTGTAAAGTAGGCAAAAAGATCACAAAAACCGACAAGCACAGAAAAATATACCAACAACACAGTACCTATGTATATGCACTGCTACCAAAAACAACACTTCGTAGAATTTTTCTTTTCTCACAAAAAAAAACAATTTACCAACTCTTAATTTTTCGAGCCCCACGTTGGGCGCCAATTTGTCACCTACCCTTTTCTACAAACAACACAATGCCACGGCTTAGTACAAAAAGGGTAAAACAACAACACTAGGTGACAATAACGAAAATAAGTTGCCGACTCACTCAGTGGAGACGGGGTGGGTTCATACAATAAATTAAACACACAAACTAAACTCAACCAAAAATAAAATACCAAAAACTTTTCACGAAAATATCCAAAGCTAAGACAAACGAATGTTTTATGGGTGCACCCGAGGTGAGGTCCAACCGGAAGGTTACGAACCCACTCGCACAGTTCCTGAGCTGACAGGGACAACTTTAACCCGCCGCCAAATGACTGGGCTCTGGGTGCGGGACGCTAGAAGGATGGGTTAAGGAACACAGGGGGCGAAACAAAGAAGCGACAAATGGCACAACTACAACAATAACAACAAACACGATACTTAGCCAAGCCGGAGTGTGTTCCGGCTTCAGATCCTCTACAGTGTCCACCAGCCACTTGCCACGATCCAACTTGATCCTTTAAATTCCACTTCCTTTTGTTTTTTTTTTATGACACACCCTAACCTACACTATTTTCCTTCCGCACTTGGATTTCCCTTTTTTTTTAAATTTAACTTCCCCTTAAAACCTTTCTTTAATTCTTTTTTTCTCAAAACCTTTATCTAAAACACTTGACCACTAGCTTTTTATTTTTCTATAATTTTTTTTTTTTCAAACACTAAAACCTTTTATAACCCTCTACTTTCTTATTTTTCGCACTCGCACAAAAAGATGTTACCGCACTCGCATACAAGAGTATTCTGACGCGCACCCGCGAGCCAGGCCGAAGGCTGCGCGCCAGCATATACTTTTTTGTATATACCATCAGGCTGTATGTGTGGGTAATCACCCGGTCGCACCGAACCGCTAACCTGTGCGGTCATCACCGATGCCCCGACCAATGATATACAACCACACACACATAAACTGCCTTCATCTAGCGGATGCCTTAATGCACCGCAAAAGGGACGAAAGCGATGACACCCCTTTCTGCGCCTTCCGCGCTCTTTGCTTTTCTTTATTTACATCCTACATATTTACATATATGTATAACAATTTGGTGGGGAACTCCGCTAAAAGGCAAAAGCTCGCAACACACTCCGCCAGTACTGCCCATCATGGCAATATCAATTAAATTCATTTGTCGCCGCCAGGGTGCGCTCCCCGTTGGGAACAAAGGATAAAAGGTAAAAAGGTAAATAAACAAAACAAATGAAAATTTGCTCTGCCAGTGCATACATACATAGTGGGAGTAACAAAAGGAAAAATATTTTGTCGCGATCAGACCGCGACAGCCTAAAAAAAAAAATTTTTACACCAAAAATATTTTTTCGACATAAGTGTTCAAATAAAACTGACACACACTAAACTTTTTTTTTGTCCATATACCGTGATACGGCTTAGTGTACATATACACACCGATTGTCACTACTACAGACAAATAATAGTGCAACTCTAACGAACCGTATGCAGATGCGTATGCGTGTGCGTGTCACTGACAGCCGTGTTGCATACCTGTGTTTAAATGAGGCAAACTCCAGTGGCACGGATGTAAATGCACCACACGCATAGAAAATTCGAAGATGATTTCGAACACGCATTCGAATGCAGCTAAGTTGAAAATTTTCTACTTCTATGCGTTTTCTATGCGTTTCGCAACCAATATTAAGTTGGTTCCTACATCGGTATACATATTTTCTGGTAAAAATTTCGTTAAATTGATTTAAAATGAAGTAGTGAAATTTTGTTTGCCTGCAGAAAAGTTAAGTAAATGGGGTTTTAAATATATTTAGAAATGATTAATAATTATTAATTATATGTTAATTACTATCTGCATACCCATGTACATAGTACATGAATTTAAAATACATATACATACGTAGTTACCCGTGTGCAAATACACAATTGAAACTTAAATAAGTTCAACTGTAAAAAAATAATTAAGTGAAATGAGTTTTCTTTTGAATAGGGAGTTCTCAGATTTCAGAGGTTGTGCATATATTTGTATAAGCCAAAATTTTCAAAGTCTGATATTTTAAGGCAAAACAACTGTAATTCTTACAATACATAAAAATCGACGGATAGCAATTTTGCAATGTGGCCGCTGTGGTGCAATGGGTAGAGTACTCGCCTGCTATACCAGCAGTCTCGGGTTCTAACCCCCGTCCGGACAAACTCCAAAAAAAAAAATTTTCTAATTAATTAAAACCCAATTATTGGGTTTTTAGAAATAGCGGTTACCTTTCGGCAGTGGGCGGCTTACCCTCCGAGTATATATCTGCCATGAAAAAGCTTCTCACAAAAAATGCATTCGCCGTTCGGAGCCGGCACAAAACTGTAGGTCCATCCAATTAGGAAAAACAAAAGGAGCACTTCTCGAATTGGGAGAGAAACTCGGTCATTAAACTCGTCAGAGTTATAATAGCGCCAGTGTATTATTATTATTATTATATTATTATTAATTTGGAATTGATCCACTTCACGGGTTTTCATCAAATTAAAAAAAAAACACTAACTTCCCTTTCCAATTACAAATCACATACCCCAGTGGTACGTTTTTTTTTAAATAATTTTAAAGTATTCCGTATATGCAGCAATAATACTTCCTATCATAATTAATATCAATTCTAAATCGTCATCCATTATACATTTTATTGAATCTTTCGCGAATTGGTAAAATATGTATTTTCAAAAATAAAAAAAAATTAAAGCGTGAATAACGAGTATTCATGAACATTGATGTGTAAACAGTTTCGAAATCGGATATTTATTCCCTTTTCCTTATTCCTTTTTTTCCTGGTTTTCTATGGATTAAAATGCGACTATCGTTTTTGTAATTTTTGTTGTCATTGTGACTGCTACTATTTTGTTGTTTTTGTTTGTTTTGGTTTTTGGTTTTTAAATTTTGATTTTTTATTTTCTTTTGTTTTGTATTACTCAGAAACATGCAAGATCATCAGAGTCCACGTTTGACTCATATCTGGAGACCCGGCCTAGGAATCATAAAGAGTAGAGCTCCGTATAGAAGTCCTGCTCAACACTTTTCATTTGATACCAATATTGCTCAGAAACATTCCGGGTTAATCCGGGGTCACATTTTGACCCATATTTGGGGACCCGACCTAGGACTCATAAAATGAATAGAGCTTTGTGTGAAAGCCCTGCTCAACACCTTTTATTTGATACCAATATTGCTCAGAAACATTCAAGGATCATCCGGTCCTCATTCTGGCCCATATCTCGGGACCCGACCTAGACATCATAAAGAATAGACATCCATGTAGTATCCCCGCTCAACACCTTTCATTTGATACCAATATTGCTCAGAAACATTCAAGGATCATCCAGGTCCTCGTATTTCCCCATATCTCGGGACCCGACATAGGAATTATAAAGAGTAGAGCTCCGTATAGAATCCCTGCTCAGAACCTTTCATTTCATACCAACTTCGCTTCACTTCGTTGCTGTTGTTGCTGATACTTGCATTTGCACGATTATGCATGCAAGCATTTGTAAGTACATGCCTAGCTACCTACCTACCACTGACAATGCCAAGGTCATTTACGGTTTACGCATTTACATGTTTACTCGTTTACGCATTTACATGTTTACTCGTTTACGAATTTACATGTTTACGCGTAAACTTTACCTATTTTTCGAAATTACTCGTAGCTACAGCAAAGATGTTTACACATCAATAACAATGTCGGGAATTGTATATATGTAGTGTAATTGACAGACGCAACCATGCGCATACACACTCGCGAGTGTGAAGAGCTTGAGATGCTGGCGGGTAGGAACGATGCTCGAAAATTCTATCAAAAAATCAGGCGGATGACTGAAGGTTTCAAGACCGGGGCAAATTCCTGCCGGAATGATAACGGTGATCTGGTAACTGATGTCCAGAGCATACTTAAGTTGTGGAGGGATCACTTCTCCTCCTTGTTAGATAATGGCAACAGTGAAAGTGCGGAAGGAGAAGATGTACGACCCGAATCCCCAATAGCAGATGATGGTAGTCATGTTCCACCACCTGATCATGACGAAGTGCGATTAGCAGTATCTAGGCTTAAGAATAACAAGGCCCCGGGCGCTGACGGCTTGCCAGCCGAGCTATTCAAACATGGTGGCGAAGAGTTGATAAGGAGCATGCATCAACTCCTATGCAGAATATGGTCGGACGGGCGCATGCCCGACGATTGGAACTTAAGTGTGCTCTGCCCAATCCACAAAAAAGGAGACTCCACAGTACGCGCCAATTATCGTGGGATAAGCCTCCTGAATATCGCATATAAGGTCTTAGCAAGTGTATTGTGCGAAAGACTGAAGCCTATCGTCAACAATCTGATTGGACCTTATCAGTGTGGCTTCAGACCTGGTAAATCTACCATCGACCAGATCTTCACAATACGACAAATACTGAAAAAAACCCATGAAAAAGGATCCGACACACACCATCTCTTTGTAGATTTTAAAGCCGCTTTTGATAGCATGAATAGGAATTTCCTGTATGCCGCAATGTCTGAATTTGGTTTCCCTGCTAAACTTATACGGCTATGCCAAATGACGTTGACTAACACCACCAGCTCCGTCAGAATTGGGAAGGACCTCTCCGAGCCGTTCGAGACCAAACGAGGTTTCAGACAAGGTGACTCTCTTTCGTGCGACTTCTTCAATTTGATGCGGGAAAAGATAATACGAGCTGCAGAACTTAACCATACAGGAAGCATCTTATATCACAAGAGTGTGCAACTGCTGGCGTACGCCGATGACATCGACATCATTGGCACTAACACGCGCGCCGTATGTTCTGGATTCTCCAAGCTGGATAAAGAGGCTAAGAAAATGGGTTTGGCGGTCAACGAGGACAAGACGAAGTACCTCCTGTCATCACACAAAGAAACAGCACGCCTTGGCAGCCACGTCAATGTTGATAGCTACAAATTCGAAACTGTTAAGGACTTCGTCTATCTGGGAAGCAGCATTAACACCAAGAATGATGTCAGCACGGAGATCCAACGAAGAATCACGCTTGCCAATAAATGCTACTTCGGACTAAGTAGGCAACTGAAAAGTAAAGTCCTCTCTCGACAAACAAAAATCACACTCTACAGGACGCTCATCGTTCCAGTCCTCATGTACGGCGCAGAAGCATGGACAATTTCAAAATCAGATGAGATGGCACTTGGAGTATTCGAGAGAAAAGTTCTTCGTAAGATTTATGGACCTTTGCGCGTTGGCGTGGGCGAGTATCGACGGAGATTTAACGATGAGCTGTACGAGCTTTACACAGACATCGACATTGTTCAGCGAATAAAGATCCAGCGGCTGCGTTGGGCAGGTCATGTCGTGAGAATGGACGAAGGCGCTCCGGCCAAGAAAGCATTTCTATCGAAACCCGCTGAACGCAAAAGAAAAGGGAGACCTCCACTGCGTTGGGAAAATCAGGTGGACAGCGATGCTGCCTCCCTAGGTGTTCCCAAGTGGCGCCATGCTGCACGAAACAGAAGCAATTGGCGCGCTCTGTTGGACTCGGCCAGAATCGTCTAGACGGTTAAGCGCCAATCACGAAGAAGAACCATGCGCATACACTGGAGCAGTCAGGGCCGCACGCAAGAAAACGTTTAGATGCGCATACGCACACGCATTCGCATACGGTGCATTAGAGTTGGACTATAAAGAGCGTAAAACGAGCGCTTACGATGGGACTTGGCGATCGTCGCTTAGGAAAAATAATCAGTTTGCCTTCGACTGGCGTGAAAGCAAGTGGTCGCTAGGTGATCGTCGCTTGAAATTCTTTTATTCTATTTGCAGATGCCAAACAACAAGCAAAACTACGAGAAGTTTGCATATAGCGTGGGTGCCCAAATACATATGTATGTGTATACGTACGTTGTTTCATAATTTCGCGAAGCGTGCGCGCATGACCCTGCTTGCTCAACATCTGCATGCAGACTGATTATTTTTAGTAATTTTTCACTTTATCCTACAGTAGGCGCACCAACACACACTCATTTTTTAGTAATGGCTTGAGTGTAGTGGTACCCAAGGCTGTATATATCCATACCCACGATTCGCCAACTACAGCCATGTAAGTATGTACATATATGTGCGTAAGTAAACGTACATATATATCAGACATAGGAAGCCCATACCACAATTGTGGGAAGTCGATTCACACGTATTCTTACTCTCTTCATCAGTCGTTTGCCAACTAGCCATGGGTAATGGCGCAATTTTTTTGGCGCTGATACAATAACGCCAGCGCCAACCGTGGCGCCAACTTACGGTACTGGCGCAATTGTCATCGAATAATCGATAAATAACATTTTTTCGCTTGTTACTGTTTACCATCCCCGTTTTATTTCTTTTGGCGCAATTCTGCTTACATATACGAGGGCACAATTAATTTTAATTTTCATAATCATTTGGAAAAATATTCCGTATATATGTGAAAATATGCTGGAAATTAGAGTCACTTAGATCACTATCAAGCACACATAATTGTGACGTTGTCATACGTATACATATACTATGATGCTGTTATTGGCGTTGTGGTTGCGCCATTTTACACTAGCGCTATATTGGAGCTGGTGTTAGCGCACGAAATTGAGTCAGTTTTATATTGCAATAGCGCATCATTGAGTTGGCGCTACATTGAGTTGGCGCTATACTGAATTGGCGCTACATTGAGTTGGCGCATTTCCCAAATCGGAGTTAGCGCAATAACACCAGGGTTGGTGTCAGCGCAATTGCGCCGCGCAGCGCAGTGTTACCCATGCCTATTGCCAACTGTCGAACGATAAGCATTGCGCCTGACTATGTCGCTTCGTTTTTGAACGCCAGCATTGACTTTATACGGGTAATGTATGTATGTATGTCCACAAATAAAATGCCCGGCGAGAAATTTTATATGATGGAAATGCCTTCGGCGATATGCAATGCCTTTTTTGCTATGAAGTATTTAAAAATAATACATATGATTATGCACTACAAAAGCATTGCGAAGTATTTCACAAAGAGTTTTTGTACTCTTATTTGGATGACTTTTGTATTCCAAACACTCTGTTTTAGCCAACTACCCTTTAATTTTTTCAGAAGAGATAATTTTTTTTCATTAAAAAGTTCTTTTCCTTTCAAAGGCAAACAACAAAAAACAAAAACAACAAAAAACCAAAAATGTCTGTTCTACATATACGTATGTATATTCCACTTGAAGCGGATCAATTTCCTACGGGGGTGCGCATGCGGAGAACTTGTTTTGTTCTCACCAACACAACCTCATTTCAGATATCGCCGACAGCGTTGCCACTTAAAAAATTTAAAATTTACCAAAATACAAAATAAAAGTAACCAAAACCAGAAACAGGTAACCAAAATAAATTAATAATATAAGAGCTATTTATTTGAAAGCAAAACAATATATACGGTTAACAAAAACTAAAATATATCAATTGTTTTAAATCTTTAAGCCTTAAACAGATCCAACGTCGAGCGAAATATCACCCGGTCGTAGCGTTCTATCAACATTTAAAAACAGCTATACACTCAACATTCGCTGGAAATAGTGGTTGAATTTTTTCCATTTACCCCCAACAATAAATTATTTGGAATTTGATAAAAGAAAAAAAATACAACAAAACAATTTGGATAACAAATATTTTATAGTTTGGAAAAACTAAAATCGTATTCCTAAAAATTTAATGTAACCATGATGTGCTCAATACATGGACCTTGAAGGTAACCAAAAACGGACGAAAGTAACCACGTAACCAAACGAAAAAATTGTAACCAATTTTGGTAAAAAGTAACCAAAGTGGCAACGCTGATCGCCGACCACCCTGTAAAAATTGTTGGACTACTTGGTACATTTGTGCCACAGTCAACTAGCTACTAACTTGTCACATGTAGCCAATCATTGGGCCAGTTCACGTATATGGTACATTTGTGCCACATTCAACTAGCTACGAACTTGTCACATGTAGCCAATCATTGGGCCAGTTCCCGTATATGGTACATTTGTGCCAAATTCAACTAGCTACGAACTTGCCACATACAGCCAATAATTGGGCCAGTTCATATATATGTATGCCCTGCAGAAAACGGAACTAGTCCATACATGCATGTACAAACCAGCCGCTTGTGGCAATCAACTCGCCCAAAACCTGCCACATTCCATATAAAAATATTGGTCCAATTAACATTGCAATGTCCTAGCACAGGACCACATGGTCGTCCATCGCTCGATCGCATCAAACTAGTTTAAAAACTAACTTGCCGTAGCTACTTTGCAAGCCATCTACAAGAGGTTACTTTTTAAACTAGCTACGGCAAGTTACTTTTTAAACTACTCTAAGGAGTTAAAAATGTAAAATATTTCCATAACTACTTCATTTTTTGAGCTCTCAAGACTATTTTTTTTTTTAATGAAAAATTGGTGTGAAAAATTAATATTTTTTGGTGATTGGCTACATGCGGTAAGTTCGTAGCTAGTTGACTGTGGCGCAAATGTACTATATACGGGAACTGGCCCAATGATTGGCTACATGTGACAAGTTCGTAGCTAGTTGAATGTGGCACAAATGTACCATATACGTGAACTGGCCCAATGATTGGCTACATGCGACAAGTTAGTAGCTAGTTGACTGTGACACAAATGTACCAAGTAGTCCAACAATTTTTACAGGGTGTATGTAGATTCGTGTTTGAAGATCGGTTTTAACGATCGTAACCACTGCACGATGTTTATTAACAGTGTTGCCAAGAAGCATTAATCTAAATATTTACAACAAAAAAATTGGCTTGAGAGCTCAAGAATGAAGTAGTTATGAAAATAAAAACGACCAAAAAACCAAAAGTAAAATTTAATCGGATGAGCCAGCCGATAAACAAGCTCTACTAATTAGCACAAAGAATTGCTTGAAGAGATGTGGCGGTCTCCTAAATGGATCTATAAATTTACCCAAAAAATATTAATTTTTCACATCAATTGTTCCTTAAAAAAAAAATAAATAAAATTGGTCTTGAGAGCTCAAGAATGAAGTAGTTATGGAAATATTTTACATTTGTAACTCCTTAGAGTAGTTTAAAAAGTAGCTTGCCGTAGCTAGTTTAAAAAGTAATCTCTTGTAGGTGGTTTGCAAAGTAGCTACGGCAAGTTAGTTTTTAAACTAGTTTGATGCGATCGAGCGATGGACCATGTGGTCCTGTGCTAGGACATTGCAATGTTAATTGGACCAATATTTTTATATGGAATGTGGCAGGTTTTGGGCTAGTTGATTGCCACAAGCGGCTGGTTTGTACATGCATGTATGGACTAGTTCCGTTTTCTGCAGGGCCCTGCAAAAATTGTTGGACCACTTGGTACATTTGTGCCACAGTCAACTAGCTACGAACTTGTCACATGTAGCCAATCATTGGGCCAGTTCACGTATATGGTACATTTGTGCCACATTCAACTAGCTACGAACTTGCCACATGCAGCCAATCATTGGGCCAGTTTATGTATATGTATGTATGTAGATTCGTGTTTGATTATTTTAAATTTGATAAAAAATATATCAAAACAAAAATCCCCCAGCGATTGATTCAGTCAGAATTTTAAGCAGTTTGACGTCAGGTAAACACACAACCAATTATACTATAAATGTACAAACGAGATATCTCATACAAAGGTATCGAGGTAAAAACAAGCAAGCAATAGTCGCGATCGAAATAAATCTGTGGCCACAAGCAATAACCGCTTAAGTCGACTTAGGAAGATTTTGAGTTATATATACAAGATTATTCTCCTTTTAAAATCAATAAAGATATAAATAAACACATTTAGGCTTAACTTATAGACTTGCTATAACAGCCAAAGCAGATGTATATACTTAATGAAATTTCTCCATGACATTTTGCTTGATTTACAAAATTGGATTGTAACATTGTGGATGGCTCACTGATTTTGCGTCCATAGTGTTTAATCGACTTTTATGATTTGTTAAGAAAAGCCTTCGAATATAAAAATCAATTTATCTCGAAATCATATTTTTCGACTTATGCGATTATTGCAAATTGCCACAGAAATATATATATATACATATGTATGTATATGTAGCATTGTACCAAGTACACGTCACGGCGACACACAATGGGATTTTTTGGCCAAAAATAAATTCGAAATTAAAGTAGTGATAAATAAATATTTTTTAACTACAATCGACAGATATCTTATGGGACAAAAAAAAAGCCCATGTAAAATTTTTTGAGTTCCGTTTCGTTTAGCCATACAGGGTGCTCAAAATTGAACAAAAAATATGTCATATGAATTATGAATTTTATGACCTGATACGAAAAGCTCTATCTAAGCCATTTATCGACGTATATATGTGGTTTTGACATCTAAATATAGAAAATGACCTCTACTTTTCTAGGAAGTAATCTCGTTTCTTCTAACTTTGAAACCTGATTTTATATGATTTTTCAAATACCGATAAAAAAATATAGAAAAAAAATTTTCTTCGTCCACTTTAAGGAATAAAATAAAAAAAACAAAAAAAAGGTATCTTGGTTTTTTTTTGTGTTATGAACTAATATATTCTTTATCAGATCACATTAACAGATATTAATTTCACGCGCGCCTTCGCGTGTTTTAATTATTCTGCTAACTGGCTAAAAGTGCATTTTTCAAATTACATTTATAATGACATATTCAAAATTAAAAAAAATAAAGTGAATAGAAGATCTATCATCCAATTTACATCTGTAATATAGAAAATGGTTCACAATATGAAATACAGCAGCTCATTTTTGAATTAGCTATATAGATTCTATTATATATTGTTTTTTTTGCAGGGTAAAAAAAAAAAATTCAAATAAATTCCAAAAGTTTGAAATCAAATAAAAAAAATAAAAAAAAGGTCTCCTCAATTTTTTAATATATGTTCACCCCAAGTGTGCTTTATAACCCCCCATAGTCAGTTTCATCATTCACGCGCGCTCTTCTCAATAATTCATATTTTTCGACGAGGTGTATATGCGCGCTATCACTATGGATGTACATACATATGTACACATGTGTAGCTAGAGAGAAAAACATTGATGAGCAGTTTTGACATATGTTTATGCTTTAAAATCGCTAATATATTAACTAATGCAATTTTATATAGAATATTTACATATATACTTACTTTTGTCCTATTTACTTCAAAAGTATCATAACTCAAAAACGCGAGTTTTCAGGTAAGGATGGGTATGCATGCATGTGTGTGTATGTACATATGTGTATGTGAATTATATGACGAAATTTCGGTCTGATATATTGAAAATTTAGAGTTTGAGATCAAAAAATTATCTGTGCTATATGTATTATTGATGTACATATATATAGCGATCGAAAACTTAAAGGGCTTTTTCGTAAAATCAGCTTACTAAGGTATGATAGTAGAGAAGTAAATGAGCGATATAGTACTATCATTTGCTGCTTTTTATACCAGCCATGAACATGAAATAGTGTTATAACTTTGTGCCGAAATACTATGTACTTTTATATAAAGTTTATCATTTGTCGGAATCGCCCAAATCCAGTATAAAGTATAGCTCCCATACAACGGATTGTTCATATGTACAAGATAAATTTGAGTATTTGTAACTTATGCAATTAAACAGATAAAATTTAATTTCTATCATTCATAAATGGTATAAAGTCTTTGGTACGCATAAACTTGTTGATATTTGCATTTATCTATTTCGTATCCCACCTGTGCCGTTACCTTATTAATGGGAGTTTACGTGGGGATCCAAAACCTAAGAGTTTTTAAATAAGTATACATAAACGTCACATAGATAATTAAATAAATATTTTTGAAATAGTTACAAATATATGCTTATACCTATATATATAATTGCCCCTCAGCATTCCAACTCAATTAGTTTCGAAAATAAATGCATTTTAATGGTTTTTCGCGGCACCCGTTATATGGGGGGTGGGAGAATTTGTCATCAGATTAAGTTCATTTTTACACCATGTACTAATATTCATCAAAGAAGCTTGCATACTGAATTTCAGCATTGTAACTTAATTAGTTTCCAAAATAAATGCATTTTAATGGTTTTTCGCGGCACCCGTTATATGGAGGTGGGAGAATTTGTCATCAGATTAAGTTAATTTTTACACCATGTACTAATATTCATCAAAAAAGCTTGCATACTGAATTTCAGCATTGTAACTTAATTAGTTTCCAAAATAATTGCAATTTAATGGTTTTTCGCGACACCCGTTATATGGAGGGTGGGAGAATTTGTCATCAGTTTAAGTTCATTTTTACACCATGTACTAATATTCATCAAAGAAGTTTGCATACTGAATTTCAGCATTGTAACTTAATTAATTTCCAAAATAATTGCAATTTAATGGTTTTTCGCGACACCCGTTATATGGAGGGTGGGAGAATTTGTCATCAGTCCAAGTTCATTTTTACACCATGTATGTACTAATATTCATCAAAGAAGTTTGCATACTGAATTTCAGCATTGTAACTTAATTAGTTTCGAAAATAAATGCATTTTAATGGTTTTTCGCGGCACCCGTTATATGGAGGGTGGGAGAATTTGTCATCAGATTAAGTTCATTTTTACACCATGTACTAATATTCATCAAAGAAGCTTGCATACTGAATTTCAGCATTGTAACTTAATTAGTTTCCAAAATAAATGCATTTTAATGGTTTTTCGCGGCACCCGTTATATGGAGGGTGGGAGAATTTGTCATCAGATTAAGTTCATTTTTACACCATGTACTAATATTCATCAAAAAAGCTTGCATACTGAATTTCACTTAATTAACTAATTTAACTTAATTAGTTTCCAAAATAATTACAATTTAATGGTTTTTCACGGCACCCGTTATATGGGGGGTGGGAGAATTTGTCATCAGATTAAGTTCATTTTTACACCATGTACTAATATTCATCAAAGATGCTTGCATACTGAATTTCAGCATTGTAACTTAATTAGTTTCGAAAATAAATGCATTTTAATGGTTTTTCGCGACACCCGTTATATGGGGGGTGGGAGAATTTGTCATCAGATTAAGTGCATTTTTACACCATGTACTAATATTCATAAAAAAAGCTTATTTTCAAAATTTGAGCACTCTAGGTCCATTTTTACTATTTATGGCCGTTTTTTGTATGAAACGTTCCCATTGTGCGGCATAGCGAAGGCGCCAAGTGTGTGCGATTGCTTTTTACACAAACAATTGAAATTTGGTTGGACATGTAGTATATGTATTATGGTGGTCCAAAAAAATTAAAACTGAAAAAATCATTATTCCCATTCCATTATTCCACCATCCCTGATGTAAAAGCAGAAGGAAAATTTAGGGCATTTGCGCGACCTCTAAACTTGAATATATTAAGGCAAAATTTTGGGTATAGATTTCCGTAGTAGTCGCAAAAAATAGGGGTTGTTCCGCGGATTTCGGGAGAACTTTAATTTCTTAATACAAATTTGGACCACCCTAATGTAGATACATTAAGTTTGTAATTGTTTGTGTAGTCTGTGGTTCTTCTTACAAAATCATAGTTGTAGCTTTGTATCAAGTACAATTCTGTAGCGGTTTCATACAAACAATAACCCAGCTCAATAGATGTACTATACATATATATGTATTAATACATACATATTCATGCCCACGAACCGCCAGCTACAGCTATGTACATTGTACATATGTCCGTAAGTATACATATATGTATTGGTATGGTATGTACATGTACAAACGTACAAACGAGATATCTCCTATAAAGGCATCGAGAATTGCAATAACCAGGCGCTCATAAAAACAAGCAAGCAATACTCGCAATCGAAATTATATATGTACATATGTGTACATACATATGTAGCGTTGTAAATATTCGTACCCACGACTCACCACCCTGCAGGTAAATCAATAACTAGTGAACACAATTTCTGGTTGTTCTGGCGAAAAGGTGTCAAAGAGGCACTAGTTCATATGCCGTCGGCTTTGCATATTTCTGCAATTGTGAAATTGTTAGTGAAGCACATTGTACAAAGAGCATGTAAAATTTCATCTTCATTTAATAAAATGAAATGTTCTCTTCTTTCCGATCCCTCAGGCTTATTTTTAATTTTTTTTTTTTTAATTTTATTACATTTTTACATTTTAAAATTTAAATACATATTTATTTACATTTTTTTTTAATAAATACATAAAAAAAATTATTTAAACAAAAAATTTAGTCCGCCTAGACACCGTCGGAAATCGAACCCGCGCACCACAGATTGAAAGTCACACTGTGCCATCGCGTCACTTGCTTTCAGAGTGTCAAGTGCTATACTTGAGTTGCAGATGTAAAACTGTAGAATTTGTAGGAATTTTTAACTTGTTCAGGGCTATCGAATAGGTAATGCAGCGGTGGATAATTGACACCACCAATGAAGCGCAATGTCAATTCACCAGTTGCTAACATGCAAAAGAGATTTGAGTTCGCACTAATAGTGTCGAGAAATGAACTAGCTGCGCACCAGTTATGAACTAGAGGTTTTTCTCACAGGGCAACTACTGCCATGTATGTATGTCAGTGATGCACACCGCCGACTGCGCTACTTACACAAGCGCAACATATTTTTGCATTAGTGTGCGCGTATAAGCAGATGTCGCTTACCTATTGCTCAGAAAAAAGAAAAAAATTCTTTGCGCGATCGATGTACACAGCATGAAATTCAAGCTAGGCATGGGTAACACTGCGCTGCGCGGCGCAATTGCGCTAACACCAACCCTGGCGTTATTGCGCTAACCCCGATTTGGGAAATGCGCCAACTCAATATAGCGCCAACACAATATAGCGCCAACACAATATAGCGCCAACTCAATATTGCGCCAACTCAATATTGCGCCAACTCAATTTTGTAATATAAAACCGACTCAATTTCGTGCGCTAACACCAGCACCAATATAGCGCTAGTGTAAAATGGCACCACCACAAAGCCAATTACAGCACAGAGTATATGACACCGTCACAATTATGTATGCTTGATAGTGATCTAAGTGACTCTAATTTCCAGCATATTTTCACAAATATACGGAATATGTTTCCAAATGATTATGAAAATTAAATTAATTTTGCGCCAAAAGAAATAAAACGGGGATGGTAAATAGTAAGAAGCGAACAAGTGTTATTTATCGATTATTCCATGGCAATTGCGCTAAAGGTGTTATTGCGCCAGAACAGTGCGTGGCGCCACGGTTGGCGCTGGTGTTATTGTATCAGCGCCAAAAAAATTGCGCCATTACCCATGGCTAATTCAAGCGCAGACTAATTGGCATAGTTTATATCTATAAGTTGCGACACTCTCAGCTGATCGTTTGGCATGTTGTGCCTGTCACCATGCAGTGCTGTGCAAAATTTACAGAAAAAAAATTCAAATGAATTTTCAAATCTTTAAATCTTTCAAATTATTGTGTGAATTGAATTTCTTATGCTATATTTGTAGCGATAATAACAAAAAATTAACATATTTTTGAGTTTTAACTGATTTTATTAGCAATTTTGGATATTTTCTTGTGAAGATTTTACTACGTTTGAATACAACACTGTGGTCGATTCTTCTTCACATTTGGTTTATTTAGTTTCCCATTCTCCCATTGCCACATAATGTGCCTGTCACTTTTTGCAACAACAATTCCCATGGTTGAAGTTTGTTTTGATGGGAATACAGTGAGTCACAGTGAAAGTGAGCCATCATTTATTCACAAATTTTTATTATTAAATATCTTTATTAACAATTACTTGACTTTCCTAATTTCTTTGCAACGGAAAACTTTCAACAACATGCCAGAAATGATGAAAAACAAAAACAATCAAAGTAATTCTTCTAGCAGCTCTAATTTAAATACTTAGGGCCGTTTACTCAACCTCTGATTAACGCTAACCGGAGGACAAAGGTCCGGTTAAGTTATGAACTGCATTATCGACCATATATTAACTACATGTTTTGGTGAAGTCGATAATGATGTTTAACCGAACTTTAACCGTGGTTAGCGTTAATCAGAGGTTGAGTAAACGGCCCTTAAAGTTTCTCTCAAGAACTATTATTTTTCTCTTATATATTTTTAAACGGTTTTATTTAGCTCACCCCGTTTGTTTTATTGTTGGGTCAAATTTAGTAATTCAAATTTCACCCTCTTCCTGTCAACCGATTAACCTGAAATTTTGCACGCATGTATAACCCCGATGACAATGCAATATTATGAAAAAAAAATTCCGATAGGTGGCGCGTGGGTCGCTATATTTACAAAAATCGCATTTATGGTCCTATTTGGCTGAAATTCGGAACATGTATTACTACCTTGAAAAGAAATATTTTCTTAAAAAAAAAAATTCCGCTAGGTGGCGCGTGGGTCGCTATATTTACAAAAATCGCATTTATGGTCCGATTTGGCTGAAATTCGGAACATGTATTACTACCTTGAAAAGAAATATTTTCTTGAAAAAAAAATTCCGCTAGGTGGCGCGTGGGTCGCTATATTTACAAAAATCGCATTTATGGTCCGATTTGGCTGAAATTCGGAACATGTATTACTACCTTGAAAGGAAATATTTTCCTAAAAAAAACTTCCGATAGGTGGCGCGTGGGTCGCTATAGAGGCGTTGGACTGCAATAAACTAACGGGCAAGAAACCTTGCAATAATGAAGCACTAAATGAATTAAACAGAATGCGAAATAAAAACTAAAAACTAGAAAATAAAATAGGTAAAAAAACTTTTTAAGTTAAACGGTTTTATGTTATACATACATTGCAATGTTTAAGATAAATGTACTAAAAACCAAAAAATAATAAAATAGATACAGTCGTGGGAATTATAAACATTTGCATAGACTAGACTAAAATAAAACCGGGGGGCACGGGAGACTATTTTTTAAACGGTTTTATTTAGCTCACCCCGTTTGTTTTATTTATTATTTATTCTTTATTCTTGGGTCAAATTTAGTAATTCAAATTTCACCCTCTTCCTGTCAACCGATTAATCTGAAAATTTGCACGCATGTATAACCCCGATGACAATGCAATATTATGAAAAAAAAATTCCGATAGGTGGCGCGTGGGTCGCTATATTTACAAAAATCGCATTTATGGTCCTATTTGGCTGAAATTCGGAACATGTATTACTACCTTGAGCCGGGTATCCACATCACAAGAAATGCTAAAACTCCATATAAAAAAACGCTTAAGAAATGGTCAAGAAATTTTCTTGTGTCAAATTTTCTTTAGGCAGTATCCACTTCACAAGAATATCTATTACAATTTTTGACGAAAAATGAGGTTGGCAACGCTGGTTTTGCCAAGAAATATATACGATTGTATATATTTCTTGAAGAAAAAATCAAACGTCAAAATTACTTAAGAAATAAATGCCAATTTTTTCTTGAGCAATTTCTTATGATGTGGATACCCAGCTTTGAAAAGAAATATTTTCTTTAAAAAAAAATTCCGCTAGGTGGCGCGTGGGTCGCTATATTTACAAAAATCGCATTTATGGTCCGATTTGGCTGAAATTCGGAACATGTATTACTACCTTGAAAAGAAATATTTTCTTAAAAAAAAAAATTCCGCTAGGTGGCGCGTGGGTCGCTATATTTACAAAAATCGCATTTATGGTCCGATTTGGCTGAAATTCGGAACATGTATTACTACCTTGAAAAGAAATATTTTCTTAAAAAAAAATTCCGCTAGGTGGCGCGTGGGTCGCTATATTTACAAAAATCGCATTTATGGTCCGATTTGGCTGAAATTCGGAACATGTATTACTACCTTGAAAAGAAATATTTTCTTTAAAAAAAATTCCGCTAGGTGGCGCGTGGGTCGCTATATTTACAAAAATCGCATTTATGGTCCGATTTGGCTGAAATTCGGAACATGTATTACTACCTTGAAAGGAAATATTTTCCTAAAAAAAACTTCCGATAGGTGGCGCGTGGGTCGCTATAGAGGCGTTGGACTGCAATAAACTAACGGGCAAGAAACCTTGCAATAATGAAGCACTAAATGAATTAAACAGAATGCGAAATAAAAACTAAAAACTAGAAAATAAAAATAGGTAAAAAAACTTTTTAAGTTAAACGGTTTTATGTTATACATACATTGCAATGTTTAAGATAAATGTACTAAAAACCAAAAAATAATAAAATAGATACAGTCGTGGGAATTATAAACATTTGCATAGACTAGACTAAAATAAAACCGGGGGGCACGTCAATTGTCTACAAATTATCGACTTAATGTGCGATAGAAGAATCGTTTAATTCGTCGTTAGGCAGTTGGCCCGCAGACGGTGAGGAAAATACTTACTATTTTCTTGCTCATGGAAATTCCAATAGTTATACACTCCATGTTAATAAAAGAGATGTTTCAACTAGTTTATCGTTGGACATTCACACGAGGAATCGTTTCACTGCTCGTAGTTTGTCTTTAATCGACAAAACATATGATAAAAGTACTACTCGCTCACCACTATGAAACCCTAAAACTCGCTTATAATCGAGCTTGCTAGCTTTTTTCCACATTCTAGCCCTACTTATCACACGTCCATCGTTGTCGGTTGAACAACTGCCTAATTATAGTGTAACATTACAAAACAAACATTTTAATCAACGATTGTAGACAATTGACGTGCCCCACGGTTTTATTTTAGTCTAGTCTATGCAAATGTTTATAATTCCCACGACTGTATCTATTTTATTATTTTTTGGTTTTTAGTACATTTATCTTAAACATTGCAATGTATGTATAACATAAAACCGTTTAACTTAAAAAGTTTTTTTACCTATTTTTATTTTTATTTAGCTCACCCCGTTTGTTTTATTGTTGGGTCAAATTTAGTAATTCAAATTTCACCCTCTTCCTGTCAACCGATTAACCTGAAATTTTGCACGCATGTATAACCCCGATGACAATGCAATATTATGAAAAAAAAATTCCGATAGGTGGCGCGTGGGTCGCTATATTTACAAAAATCGCATTTATGGTCCTATTTGGCTGAAATTCGGAACATGTATTACTACCTTGAAAAGAAATATTTTCTTTAAAAAAAAATTCCGCTAGGTGGCGCGTGGGTCGCTATATTTACAAAAATCGCATTTATGGTCCGATTTGGCTGAAATTCGGAACATGTATTACTACCTTGAAAAGAAATATTTTCTTAAAAAAAAAAATTCCGCTAGGTGGCGCGTGGGTCGCTATATTTACAAAAATCGCATTTATGGTCCGATTTGGCTGAAATTCGGAACATGTATTACTACCTTGAAAGGAAATATTTTCCTAAAAAAAACTTCCGATAGGTGGCGCGTGGGTCGCTATAGAGGCGTTGGACTGCAATAAACTAACGGGCAAGAAACCTTGCAATAATGAAGCACTAAATGAATTAAACAGAATGCGAAATAAAAACTAAAAACTAGAAAATAAAATAGGTAAAAAAAACTTTTTAAGTTAAACGGTTTTATGTTATACATACATTGCAATGTTTAAGATAAATGTACTAAAAACCAAAAAATAATAAAATAGATACAGTCGTGGGAATTATAAACATTTGCATAGACTAGACTAAAATAAAACCGGGGGGCACGTCAATTGTCTACAAATTATCGACTTAATGTGCGATAGAAGAATCGTTTAATTCGTCGTTAGGCAGTTGGCCCGCAGACGGTAAGGAAAATACTTACTATTTTCTTGCTCATGGAAATTCCAATAGTTATACACTCCATGTTAATAAAAGAGATGTTTCAACTAGTTTATCGTTGGACATTCACACGAGGAATCGTTTCACTGCTCGTAGTTTGTCTTTAATCGACAAAACATATGATAAAAGTACTACTCGCTCACCACTATGAAACCCTAAAACTCGCTTATAATCGAGCTTGCTAGCTTTTTTCCACATTCTAGCCCTACTTATCACACGTCCATCGTTGTCGGTTGAACAACTGCCTAATTATAGTGTAACATTACAAAACAAACATTTTAATCAACGATTGTAGACAATTGACGTGCCCCACGGTTTTATTTTAGTCTAGTCTATGCAAATGTTTATAATTCCCACGACTGTATCTATTTTATTATTTTTTGGTTTTTAGTACATTTATCTTAAACATTGCAATGTATGTATAACATAAAACCGTTTAACTTAAAAAGTTTTTTTACCTATTTTATTACAGTTCACATCTTACTTTATGTGTTAATTATAGGTATACACAATCTATATAAAAGGGGATTCAGGCAATTTTTTTTCCGATTTTAAAAGGTGTACTTATCAGACAATATACGCTAGATCGCGTAAAAATCGTGTTTTGTTAGATGAAGAAAACACATTGCATGCTAATAAAAATTGTATTATATTTAATTCATTAGGGATAGAGTAATTGAACTGTTGAAACAATGCAACAAAATATTAAAACCGTTTTAGGGCATATTCCTCTTAGTGGCTAACTTTCACTGTGAGCCCGTTTCATGAACTTTTCAATCAAATATTTTTTGAAATACTAAATTGCGGTTTATTATAAAATACACCTAAGTATATACTTAATCTTGGTTTTCAATCGGTTTGTGTATAATTTTTTATTTTCATAAAACTTCGGACAACAAAACGTGGCTCATTTTCACTGCGACTTACTGTATGTATCAAAAATATAGATACACATTTATTTTTTCAAAACAAAAATGAAATATCCATGATGCCAATCGTTGCTACCCAATAAGCATTTTTGAATGCATTTGAATTTCATTGATTTGACTTGAATTCTATCGATATTCTCCAACCAAAATCAAACGTCAGGATAAAGCCTTTGAACAACAAACGCTCATCCGATTGAAATAAAGGAACAAAAATGTAACAATTATGATTGTCTGTTTAACTTATTTCCTCACTTTTTTGTTATGCATTTAAAAATAGTAACAACATTTTAAACACAAAAATTAGTTGAATTATACATTCCTTTTTAAATTATATTCTTCACTCGTTTTTAGTTTATTTATTGCTAATATGATTGAATTTAATTCATGCTAATTATACTCTCAGTACAGTTTGGAAAAGTGTTGTAACTCAAGTGTAAAAACATGTTGGATATAAACTTGAGAATTGAGACTTTTCTCCAACATTGGATTCGTGCTAATTGGGATCTATCCAAATGTAGGAGAATGTAGAGTTTCCAAAGCAACCAAAGCGTTCAAAGGCATCCAGGCATTAATCAAAAAGTATGGATTGGCACAGCGTTTAATCAGCAAACACAATATCTACTGGTAGAGAGTTTAATTCTCAAACTTATCTCTAATCCAAAGCAAAGGTAGAAAACTACACTAGAAATAAATTGGAGACTGATTAGAAAAATAAATATTTGCGAATTCTCATTAGAATCTCATTAGAAAACTAAATTTGATTTCCATTCGGAAACTATGATTTTCTAAATTTGAGAATTATGTCCCATTTTGTTTGAAATCGCTAGGATTCTCGACTCGTCCTCTAACGTTAGAGATTTTAGAAAAGTGCTAGTTCTTGAGTCATTCTCAAACCGATATCTAACCTAAATGTTTGTTGGGTTTCGCCATGCAAAATGGCCGTTTGAATTCAAAGTTTTTTCTTTCCTTTTGAACATTTTCGTATAAGCAGGGTTGCACTTTCTCGTACTGCACTATTACTACGTTTTTCCTAGAAATATAGAAAAGGGAATATACGGATACCAATGCCTTTACTACTTCGTTCGCGTGTATGCAAATTTTAATTCACGTAAGATTAACACGATCGATCTTTACACATATAACAGCCAGTGGCGTAGTAAGAGAATTTTCGGTGGGGGGGGGGGTCACAGCCAATGTAAAAAATTTACCAGAATTAAAATAAAAATTACCAAAAATCTAAAATTTTTTTTACAAATGATCAAAATGTAATTTTTTTCAGAAATTGGAAATTTGTAACGTGACATCTTTGTAACTTCTTCTTCTTCTTGATTGGCGCTTAACCCTTTCGAACCGGCTTTCAACCGCTTGAGTATATAACATTTAACTAGTTTCCCACAATTAAGTAGTTTATAACTAAAAAATCCACATTCAAATTATTTCCATTTTTATCAAGGTGTGGGTGGTGGTAAACCATTGTACCACCAGTGCTGTTGTGTGGTAGAGCATATGTACCATCAGTCCTTAATCTGCTAAGAGTTATTGATTATTTCAACGAATATATTTTCTTATATTTTATTCAAATAATGCATTTTACATAATATAGGTATTTATATTCACGAAAAAATACTTTTAAAATTAATATGGAGATGTATTAATTTGATTTATTAGTCTGATAACTTGCAAAGCAACCCATGCAAAGTGGTATATCGCATATCTGGCACATTTACTTTGTTCTCGTTTGCTTTTTGTTGCGCCGAAAATTTTCACAACGTCTTATAGTATTAATAGGAACTGGTAAATGCATAGATATAATGCCCAGATTATTCTGTCCTGCAGATATGTGCCCCATTGCTTGAGACCTACGTCTGGTTGCAGTTTTCTTATCTTCAAATATTAGTGATTCTGCTAATATTATTATGAAATCGATAAATTGAAGTTTTTCTCATCGGAGATCGCAATAAATGACCGAAGATTTGGCAGCGGAAATCATTAAAAGACGATAGAACACTTTTTTCCGCGGTTTCTTTCTTGTAGGACATAACAAACATATAACCCAGCAGAATTGCTATTTCCCCAGCATCAGTTTTCGATATATTTGGTGATTGTTTTGCGGTTCCAAATGTAAAAATGCGTTCGTTTGTACATTTCGCGGTATATACACACAAACTTCGAGGGAAATTTTTTTGAAATACTGAAAATGGTGACGAAGTACGTGGAATTTCGAGACTTATATTACACTCACGATGTTCGTATGTAATATTCTTAGGTATAAAATTTGGCTGAGGACAAGACCATGACCTTTGGTTCGAAGTCATGGAAATCATGTTATCTTCGAGCTCTTGGTAAAATTCTTCCGATTCATTTTCATTTACACCTTCAGCTGCATGGGATTCCCTATCGAAAGATAAAGATGAAGATATTAAAGATTTTTCGCTATCCGTATTCGAGTCCGGTTCGTAATTATCAGCATTTCCGCCAGAAAAGTCCCCACTTTCATCCCCACCTTCATTGCCAACGTCAGAATAATCTCCATAAACATCCAGCGTCTTTGCTATTTCATCTTCACACAAGTTTTCGACATATTATTTCTTTGTAAAACAAAAAACAATAAGTATGTAAAGATTGACGAAGGGTACTGCTGGTACACATATGTACCAGAATAAAGGACTGCTGGTACGTATACGTACCAGTTTTGTAAAACTCAAAATATACAATAATAAATATCCAAAATTTGTCATTATCAATACTTATCCTCATAAACGAAGTCAATATCTTTATCTGTTATATATTTTTTACTACTTTGCACTTTGTTTTGAATAACTAATACTTGCAAAAAATGTACGCGTTCGCATGCTTCGCTGTTTCACTCAAAGCTGTGTGTAAACTGTGAGCGCGAATGAGCTCCTTTTTATATGTACCATTAGAAAAACCAGCAGGCTTCGTCCGAGTATATTCTTTTCAAGTTTGAGTGCAAACTTTAGGAGTTATCCCATAATAAAATTTAGTGGTACATATGGTGTACCAGGAGGTTCGAAATGGTAAACCGTCTAGACGATTCTGGCCGCGTCCAACAGAGCGCCCCAATTGCTTCTGTTTCGTGCAGCATGGCGCCACTTGGGAACACCTAGGGAGACAGCATCGCTGTCCACCTGATTTTCCCAACGCAGAGGAGGTCTCCCTTTTCTTTTGCGTTCAGCGGGTTTCGATAGAAATGCTTTCTTGGCCGGAGCGCCTTCGTCCATTCTCACGACATGACCTGCCCAACGCAGCCGCTGGATCTTTATTCGCTGAACAATGTCGATGTCTGTGTAAAGCTCGTACAGCTCATCGTTAAATCTCCGTCGATACTCGCCCACGCCAACGCGCAAAGGTCCATAAATCTTACGAAGAACTTTTCTCTCGAATGCTCCAAGTGCCATCTCATCTGATTTTGAAATTGTCCATGCTTGTGCGCCGTACATGAGGACTGGAACGATGAGCGTCCTGTAGAGTGTGATTTTTGTTTGTCGAGAGAGGACTTTACTTTTCAGTTGCCTACTTAGTCCGAAGTAGCATTTATTGGCAAGCGTGATTCTTCGTTGGATCTCCGTGCTGACATCATTCTTGGTGTTAATGCTGGTTCCCAGATAGACGAAGTCCTCAACAGTTTCGAATTTGTAGCTATCAACATTGACGTGGCTGCCAAGGCGTGCTGTTTCTTTGTGTGATGACAGGAGGTACTTCGTCTTGTCCTCGTTAACCGCCAAACCCATTTTCTTAGCCTCTTTATCCAGCTTGGAGAAGGCAGAACATACGGCGCGAGTGTTAGTGCCAATGATGTCGATATCATCGGCGTAACTAGAAGTCATAAAGGAATGAAATTTTGCACAAAGAATAATATGCATTTCCGGAAGAGTAAAATTTCAACAACAAAATTGGGTTTATTCATAAAACTTTATTAAGGAGTAATACTTAAGATTATTTTATTCCATTTATTACGTGTTTTGAAGTGCACAATATCTCTCAAAACAGCGATTAATAGGAAAAAAATTAATTGAATAAAAAAATATCCATATTTCGCTATTGATAAATAATGAGCGATGTGAGTAAGTACTTTTGACTACTCTTTTGTGATTTTCTGCATTTGTTACACGTATGATTGTCCAAAAAATAGTCTCCCATCATATACTCGTACCAAGACCCTTGATATCACCATTCAAAAACTATTAAGTCCTGATGGAATCTCTCACAATTTTCATCACTTTCAGCACCTAAGCTTGTAGGGAAATTATTAAGATTTTTTCTGATTTTAGGACAGTCGAATCTGAAATTTCTTTAAAAAAATTCGATTTTTTTTCAAATTTTTTTCATTATTTTTGTTTTTGTAACCAAACTACTTGACCAATTTTGGAGTGTGAAGGCAAAAAATGTCTGTTGGAGCTCCCTATACCAGCTCCTCCTAGATATCAAATCGCCACGATGTCTAATAAAACTTTTTGATGCACTTATGTGATGCAATGTTTGCATATATGGCTTTTTCCACGTTTTTACCAATATCTCAAAAACTGGGTCTGGTTATTTCATTTTTGGTGGTTAAAGTTGATCAAAATTTGTCGAGTAGTGTAATTGTAGCGTTTGTTGAGCCGTAGGAAAGTGCAGGAACCGTAGGAATTTTACCACAAAAGAGCGAGTATGGGTACAAAGAATGTAAATTGTGATAAAATTCCTGCGGTTCTTGCACTTTCCTACAGCTCAACTAACGCTACAATTATAAATAATACTTCGTGAAAAAGCGCTAAATTTCGAATTACCAATTTCGAGAAATTAATATTCTCATTGATTTTTTCCTGTAAATCATCTCTTAGTTAAAGGTGGTTTTATGGTCAGATAATTTTATACAAAACGAATCTTTCGGGGGGGGGGGGGGGGTTTTGTCCCCAAACCCCCCCCGTTACTACGCCAATGATAACAGCAACAATTTTTTTCAAATTACACGATTTTTGGAACGTGATTTATACTTTTAAAACGTCATTTGACATTTTGGTAAATTCAACCAAATTTTAGTGTTGATGCAACATTAGGCAATTTTAAAATAATGAATGAATCATATCAAATATAAAATTTTATTCCTAAATGTCATTTGGAATTTGGTTTATTTAACATGATAGTGTCAATATAAACTAAAAAATTTAAAAAAAAGAACGTCAAAACTATTTTGAAACATACACAATTTTTTTTTGAACATTTGGAGTTCTGCTTTTCGTGCAAAACGGAATTATTATTTTTTAAATAAAAAGAAAATCTGGTGCCGTGGGAAGAGTTTAGCGTCATTGGAAGTGCGTGATAATGGCATTTCCATTTATATTTTCAGTTTGTAGGCGAGTTAAAGGTGAAACGTATTTTTATTTCTAAAAGTTTTTAATGTAACCAAGTTTGTAATGTTACCAGGAGGATATCCTCCCATATCTCCCAATACCGAAGCACCTTCTTTTATTGAATGTACATACATATATTAGGGGTATTCGCTATCCCTAGCAAGATAGCACGGATTGCAAATATGCTAGACCAAAATATGCTACACATCAAGAGCACCCCATTGCACAGTCGTAGGAAATTTTAAGAAGCAGCTTTTCTTTTTAGCCAGAGGGACGCGTTCATCACTCACTTTTTAATAAATAAATCATTTTATTTTAGTAAATTTAATAAATACACACAAAACACAACATTTTAAGCAAAATTCGGATGCTCAAATTGAAATTGAAATTAGCAATTGGTAAATGTCAGCTGACACAGGGTCGCAATTAATTTCCTACACTTCATAGCAAATAAATATACATAGGTTTTGGTGTAGCATATTTTTGAGGTCTAGCATATTTCTGTGCGCCTATATTTTGTTGTTGTGCGTTGTAAAACTTTGCAATCCGTGCAATCCGTGCTACGTGCTAGGGTTATGCTATGGATAGCGAATACCCCTATTGTATTTTTGTAAATTGTAAAATCAATCCAGTTAATTTAACAATAAATTTAAGGTAAAATCAAAAAGATATTATTGCTAATTTAACGCGACCATTCCGTGTAAATTTAACTAGCTTAAATTGCAAAATTATCTAGTTAAAAATGTGAAGTCAACAGCAAAACTCAATATTATTTTAATGTTAGTTCTGCACATTTATCTGTTATTTTGTGCGCAATTGGACCGATATGACCAAAAAAATTAATATATGTATATCGAACCCTAAATCATAAAGTGGCACAACTCAGAATTCAAAAATTTGCAGGAGGCCAAAAACTTTTTTCCTTCACAAGCAATGACATGGCAAAAGGCGACGTATAATGGCTATATTTCAGTCAAAAGAGACCCGAATGAAAAGTTTTTTTCTTGAAAGAGTTTTTAGTGCTTAGCACGAAATTTTTATTTTAATTCAATTTTTAATTGTTGGGGTAAGTGGAAAAAAATTCAACAACTATTTACAGCGAAGGTTTAGTGTATAGCTATTTCACGAAAAACCATTTTCGATCATCAGCACTCTTTTCGGAAGTGGATGCACCGGGGATTGAACCCGAGTCCATTCCAACTTCAGCCGCAATGACCCAACGGATAAACACACTCGGCCATTGAGACTCTGTGCAAGCTGTTGGATTTTCCCCACTTTTGCCTTTTTCATTTTCAACATTAACGTTAGTGTGTATATGCTTTTGCATATATTCTCCACAAACGTGCTGAATTTTTTGTTGTAGGCAGTTCGCAATGAACATTGTTGTTGGTATTTTATTTTATGTATATACCAAACAACGTTAACAATTTTACTTGAAAGAGTTTTTAGTGCTTAGCACGAAATTTTTATTTTAATTCAATTTTTAATTGTTGGGGTAAGTGGAAAAAAATTCAACAACTATTTACAGCGAAGGTTGAGTGTATAGCTATTTCAGGAAAAACCATTTTCGATCATCAGCACTCTTTTCGGAAGTGGAATATACATAAAATAAAATACCAACAACAATGTTCATTGCGAACTGCCTACAACAAAAAATTCAGCACGTTTGTGGAGAATATATGCAAAAGCATATACACACTAACGTTAATGTTGAAAATGAAAAAGGCAAAAGTGGGGAAAATCCAACAGCTTGCACAGAGTCTCAATGGCCGAGTGTGTTTATCCGTTGGGTCATTGCGGCTGAAGTTGGAAAGGACTCGGGTTCAATCCCCGGTGCATCCACTTCCGAAAAGAGTGCTGATGATCGAAAATGGTTTTTCGTGAAATAGCTATACACTCAACCTTCGCTGTAAATAGTTGTTGAATTTTTTTCCACTTACCCCAACAATTGAAAAGTTTTTTTGTTGGAAATCGCTAGAAAAGTCGATTTAAACAAATTTTGAATTGTGTCACTTTATGATTTAGGGTGCGATATATTTTTAAACGGTTTTATTTAGCTCACCCCGTTTGTTTTATTGTTGGGTCAAATTTAGTAATTCAAATTTCACCCTCTTCCTGTCAACCGATTAACCTGAAATTTTGCACGCATGTATAACCCCGATGACAATGCAATATTATGAAAAAAAAAATTCCGATAGGTGGCGCGTGGGTCGCTATATTTACAAAAATCGCATTTATGGTCCTATTTGGCTGAAATTCGGAACATGTATTACTACCTTGAAAAGAAATATTTTCTTAAAAAAAAATTCCGCTAGGTGGCGCGTGGGTCGCTATATTTACAAAAATCGCATTTATGGTCCGATTTGGCTGAAATTCGGAACATGTATTACTACCTTGAAAAGAAATATTTTCTTAAAAAAAAAATTCCGCTAGGTGGCGCGTGGGTCGCTATATTTACAAAAATCGCATTTATGGTCCGATTTGGCTGAAATTCGGAACATGTATTACTACCTTGAAAGGAAATATTTTCCTAAAAAAAACTTCCGATAGGTGGCGCGTGGGTCGCTATAGAGGCGTTGGACTGCAATAAACTAACGGGCAAGAAACCTTGCAATAATGAAGCACTAAATGAATTAAACAGAATGCGAAATAAAAACTAAAAACTAGAAAATAAAATAGGTAAAAAAACTTTTTAAGTTAAACGGTTTTATGTTATACATACATTGCAATGTTTAAGATAAATGTACTAAAAACCAAAAAATAATAAAATAGATACAGTCGTGGGAATTATAAACATTTGCATAGACTAGACTAAAATAAAACCGGGGGGCACGGGAGACTATTTTTTTTTTTATTTAGCTCACCCCGTTTGTTTTATTGTTGGGTCAAATTTAGTAATTCAAATTTCACCCTCTTCCTGTCAACCGATTAACCTGAAATTTTGCACGCATGTATAACCCCGATGACAATGTAATATTATGAAAAAAAAATTCCGATAGGTGGCGCGTGGGTCGCTATATTTACAAAAATCGCATTTATGGTCCTATTTGGCTGAAATTCGGAACATGTATTACTACCTTGAAAAGAAATATTTTCTTAAAAAAAAAATTCCGCTAGGTGGCGCGTGGGTCGCTATATTTACAAAAATCGCATTTATGGTCCGATTTGGCTGAAATTCGGAACATGTATTACTACCTTGAAAAGAAATATTTTCTTAAAAAAAAATTCCGCTAGGTGGCGCGTGGGTCGCTATATTTACAAAAATCGCATTTATGGTCCGATTTGGCTGAAATTCGGAACATGTATTACTACCTTGAAAGGAAATATTTTCCTAAAAAAAACTTCCGATAGGTGGCGCGTGGGTCGCTATAGAGGCGTTGGACTGCAATAAACTAACGGGCAAGAAACCTTGCAATAATGAAGCACTAAATGAATTAAACAGAATGCGAAATAAAAACTAAAAACTAGAAAATAAAATAGGTAAAAAAACTTTTTAAGTTAAACGGTTTTATGTTATACATACATTGCAATGTTTAAGATAAATGTACTAAAAACCAAAAAATAATAAAATAGATACAGTCGTGGGAATTATAAACATTTGCATAGACTAGACTAAAATAAAACCGGGGGGCACGTCAATTGTCTACAAATTATCGACTTAATGTGCGATAGAAGAATCGTTTAATTCGTCGTTAGGCAGTTGGCCCGCAGACGGTAAGGAAAATACTTACTATTTTCTTGCTCATGGAAATTCCAATAGTTATACACTCCATGTTAATAAAAGAGATGTTTCAACTAGTTTATCGTTGGACATTCACACGAGGAATCGTTTCACTGCTCGTAGTTTGTCTTTAATCGACAAAACATATGATAAAAGTACTACTCGCTCACCACTATGAAACCCTAAAACTCGCTTATAATCGAGCTTGCTAGCTTTTTTCCACATTCTAGCCCTACTTATCACACGTCCATCGTTGTCGGTTGAACAACTGCCTAATTATAGTGTAACATTACAAAACAAACATTTTAATCAACGATTGTAGACAATTGACGTGCCCCACGGTTTTATTTTAGTCAAGTCTATGCAAATGTTTATAATTCCCACGACTGTATCTATTTTATTATTTTTTGGTTTTTAGTACATTTATCTTAAACATTGCAATGTATGTATAACATAAAACCGTTTAACTTAAAAAGTTTTTTTACCTATTTTATTATTAAAATCGTTTCGTTGTCAAGAAAAAAATTCAGTAGAAACGGAGTAAATCCTAACTAATTTGCTCCCATTTTGGTAGTAACAGCAATTCTACGAAATTGCACAGCATTGATTCCTTCAGTCTCTCGATTTTCGCACAAATACAAATGAATTTTTAAAAATGAACAAGAAGAAGACCATTTGAGTGACCAAACTATATAGTATAAACAATGCTAATTGGTTGTAGGCGTCGCAATTGCTTGCTAGCAGCACACACACGACTCGTATGTGTAGCCAAAGAACGTAAATCTATAAGAAGGGAAAATTCGCTACTTGAAAAGTATACCGAATAGGCCTTCTCGTTGTAGTGACGCGCAAACCAGGAGTTGTTTTCAACCCATATTCGCGACAAATTCACAATTCTATTCCTTTATGTGCCTCGATTCTATTCTTATTCATTTGCACGTACATACATATGTACATATATGTACCAACGTAAAAATATATATACATACATACATACATATATGCACATTCAAATCAACCATCAAAGTCCATAATGAAAAGGGCAAGCAAGTGTAAACTACTACAAGCGGTTGATTCATAAAAATAGAAATGTCGCAACAAAGCATAAAAGTGGCAACAGAGCCTTTGGACAGATCAAGATTTTTATAAAATTCTAAAATTTGAAGTCGGGCTCATGGGTAAATAATGGAGACTTCATCCGATGAGCTGACTTCTTCCTCTTCTTCAAAATACACACGCACACTAGCCTTTTGTTTTTGTTTTCGTATCGATAGCTGTCAAATACCTTTGCACTCATGTTTCCATGACATTTCATATTTGACTTGCGTTCTCCTTCCTAATTGTTTCATTTTCAGCCATCCATCAATGTGGTAGTTTCTTGTTCATGTACGAAGAAATCTTTATTTCATCTGTATTTGTGTCACAAGTTTTCGCTTAAAGTGCAAAACAGCATATCAGTCTACTGTACGTATGCGTGCATATGCGGTTTTGCTTTCAAACGACGATGGTATGAAAATATACCCAGTAAACATTTATCTTTGAAATTTATGTGAATATATATTTTTTCCAATATTTATTGTACCTTAATTGGGGCAGAAATCCATTCGAAAACAAATGCATATTTTCTATATGATCATCATCTTTGTTTTCCAGTTAAGAAATCCTCTGATGTTAATATAAATTCAATTATGAATTACCTACTGTTTCAAAAAATGGTTTTAATTATTTGAAATTTTCTTCCACCCTTGTCAAGCTTTGAGAAAATTTTAAGATAACAAAATTATGTAGGTACATATTTTGGGTAACCTAAAAATTAGAACTTTTTCCAAGGTAAGCAAAATATCATGTACATACTCAATAAACATCAGATCAAAATATGTCAAACAATGTTAGTTCTCAAATGCATCACAAGTTGAGAATTAAGGAAAATGTTTATGGGGTATACATATGGATATGCATGGATGTATGTACATATAGATGTGTATGAAGACCTGTAGCGTCCTTGTAGGGAAATCAATAAATAGTGAACACATGTTTTTTTTTTAGCATCCAATATATTTTGCCAACTGTATAAATAAAATACATCCAACAATTTTGTGGTTCGTTAAAAGTAATTAGTAATTAATAATGACTTAATAAACATGGTGGGCATGTATGGATTGCTCTCAGTAGCGCATCCATTTATTATAGTGCATCAGCAAAGATCTGTAAATGATTTTCTTTTGAGGCGTACGAAATTGGTTGGTCTTGCCGTCAGGGCTAGAACGAGTGGGTTGGGGTGAGCTAATATTCTCATTTTGTATGATGCAGCATACTTTCTGATTTCTTGAGATATAGTAGGTATCTTTAGGTCACGATGTAGTTGGTCGTTCGTGACGTAGTAGGGCGCATTTACAATCATTCTAATGGTTTTCGATTGGAATCTTTGGAGAATCTCTATATTTGAGTTTGCTGCGGTTCCCCATAGCTGTATGCCATAGGTCCAGATGGGTTTTAAGATAGCTGAGTAGAGCAGGAGTTTGTTGTCGATTGATAGTTGGGAGTTTCGATTCATGAGCCAATAAAGATTTCTCAGTTTTATACCAAGAGCTTTTCGTTTGGTGAATATGTGGGTTCTCCATGTTAGTTTTCTGTCGAGATGCATACCCAGGTACTTTGTTACGTCACTTTGCGGTATATCAATGCCATTGAGTTTTACGGGTGGGCAAGTGTTGCGTCTAGTGGTAAACGTCACTTGAACAGATTTTGATTCATTTGACTTTATCCGCCAGTCTTTCAGCCAATGGGTAATTTTATTTAAACTTCTTTGAAGCTTGAGTGAGGCGACGTTAGGGTTGAGGTCTGAAGCCAGTACAGCAGTGTCATCGGCAAAAGTGCCGATAGTGACTCCTTCTGCTATTGGGAGGTCGTATGTGTAAAGTAGGTACAGTATTGGGCCCATTACACTACCTTGCGGGACGCCTGCTAAGCTCTCGTAAAGCTCAGACTGCTCTGCTCCTTCTTTGACGAAAAAGTAACGATTTTTTAGATAAGATTGTATAAATAGAAAGTAGCTTGTAGGGAGAGTATTTTTTATTTTATAGAGCAGGCCGTCGTGCCATACGCGATCAAAAGCTTGGGATATATCTAGAAAGGCAGCTGTACAGTATTTTTTTTGCTCAAAGGCAGAGTAGATTTTCTCGGTAAGTCTATGTACTTGTTCAATTGTTCCGTGTCCTCTTCTGAAGCCAAATTGGTGATTAGGTATAATGTTACGCTCTTCTATTTTGGGTAGGAGTCTTTTAAGGAAGAGAACTTCCAAGACTTTTGAGACAATGGGCAGCAGACTAATGGGTCTGTAAGACGCTGCCGTATCAGGGGGCTTTCCTGGTTTCAGAATCATTTTCATCTGAGCGACTTTCCATTGAGGGGGTATGAATGCAGTTATTAGTACTGCATTAAAAAGTTGGGTGAGAAATTTTATGCCTTCGTAAGGTAAGTGTTTTAGTACATTGCCATTAATAATATCGTACCCAGGAGCTTTCTTTGGGTTGAGCATCGCTATTACGGTTTTTACCTCCGATATTGCGAATCGTTTTATGGGGAGGTCCATTTGATAGGGATGACTCAGAGTATTTTTCACTTCTGTTGTTGTGCTTAGTGGGGGTTCAATATCATGTGGGGTGAATACTGATTTTAGGTGGCGTGCAAAAGTATTTGCTTTCTCTGCGTCACTTTTCGCCCATTCGTTATTTTCCATTCGTATTGGAGAATTGTAGAAAATCGGCCTTTTTAGCTTACTAGCAGCTTTCCAAAGGGAGTAATCAGTTGCAGCTGTTGCATCAATATTACTGAGATATTGTTGAACTTGCTGTTGTGTTCAATTTTGAGGATGTTTTTGAGTTCTTTGGTGAGAGCATTCAATCTTTTCTTGTCGTCGGGGTGACGGGTTTGTTGCCATTTTTTCCTTGCGAGTCGTTTTTCTTTGAGCTTAGCTTGTATGTTGTGGGTAACGCTTGTCCTTTTTTGTCTGATGAGGGTGGGAGTTGATTTCCATGCAGCTTGTTGGATGCAGCTGTTAAAATGTTCGACTGCTGCCTCTATATCTTCAGCAGATTTCAGGGCTAATTTGAAGTCAAGATTAGACGTGATGATGTGTCGGAAGTATTCCCAATCAGTCTTCCGATTGTAAAGGCTGCATTGTTCCGCTGCCGGTGTAAAATTTTTATCAATTGTTACCAGGATTGGAGAGTGGTCGGAAGACAATTCAAAGCACGATTTGCAATTTATATATGAAGAATTCACGCCTTTCACCACGCAGAAATCGATTAAGTCGGGTATTTTATTTTTATCTGTTGGCCAATAAGTGGGAGTTCCAGTAGAGAATGGAGTTAAACTGAGATTGCTAATAGCATTATATAGTTGTCTTCCTTTAGGGGTAATGAGACGAGAGCCCCAGAACGTGTGTTTGGCATTGTAATCGCCCCCAGCTAGAAATCGATTTCCAAGAGTTTTGAAGAAATTTTCATATTCTGCAGTGCTGATAGAGTGCCTCGGCGGGCTATAGATAGCAGAGAGTGTAAGCTGGCCGCTCGGGTCTTCAATGACAATATTTGTGGCTTGTATAGCATTTGTACGGAATGAATTCGTGCTGTAATGTTTAATACTTTTCCGTATCAAGATACCTGAGCCTCCATGAGCGTTGTTACTGGGGTGTTTTGTGTGGTAAAACTTGTAGTTGGGTACTTCAAAGTAGCTTTTGTCAGTAAAGTGGGTCTCAGATATGAGGAGTATATCTATATCGTGGGTCTGAAGTAAAGTTTTAACTTCAATTAAGTGTTTGGATAGGCCATTGGCATTCCAAATGATAATTTTCAACGGGTTGAAGATGCACAGTTTTTAGTCGTGAGGGTGACGAGGAGGCTCATCATTGATGTCATTTGTTGCATGACTTGTTTCAGTAAGTCTATCATTTCTCGCATTTCGTTAGTGTTTTGCGTTGGGGTGTGGGTTTCATTACTATTTGGAATGGCATTATTAGGGTTCGAGCGGGGTGTTACGCCTTTCTTTGCTGCTTGAGCATATGTGGCTGGGTATTGGTCAATTTCAATTGGGGTTTCAATCTGCATTGGGGTTTGAATTGGCTGTGGTTTCTCTTGGGGCTGTGCAGGAGCTTTTTTCCTCAGAGTTGGGTATTTGGCGCTTTGGATGTTTTTGTATACCATACAGCCTTTATAATTTGCTGGATGGTTGCCTTCACATAGAGCGCATTTGACATCTTCAGATCTTGTCTTTCGCTTGCAATCAGCGGAGAGGTGGTTTCCAGCACATTTTATACATACTGATTTTCGACGACAGTAGGACTTTGTGTGGCCATATTGCTGACAGTTGGCGCATTGCGGTATTTCACGCTTCGGGTGTGGGGGCTCGAAAGCAATTCTTGAGTGCAGGAGACTTTTAATTTGATATATCTCCTTGTTATTGGAGGCGGGTTTGAGTTCAATGATAAACATTGGGAGAGGATTTTTTGTGACTCTGTGTTTTATGTTCCAAATGTTTGTGACTGAGTGACCGATATCTTTTAGAGAATCCACAATTTCTTTTGTGTCTATTGAGGAGTGCATGTTTCTGAGAACAACTCTGAAGGTACGTTCTTGTTTTGTTTTATAAGTGTGGAACTCTGTGCCCTTCTGTTCCAGTTGTGACACTATGGTTTTGTAAGCATCCAGGGATGATGCTTGTACTTTTACTTGATCCTTGCCTGTGAGCTTTAGATCATAGGAGTTTGGAGCAACTTCTTGTAGTAAACTCATTAGGGGGGGAATGTTTAGAACTTTGTCTATAAATATTGGCGGCGGCTTGGGTATTTTTTCAGTTGGTTGGTTAGTTTCCTCAACTTCAAGGGAGGCAAATCTGTTTTCGTTTTCATTTTCATTTGGTTGGCGGCTTCCAGGCCAGTAATAATTATCAAGTTTAGCCTGTTTTTTAGAGGCAGTATTTTTACTTGGGCTTTCGCGTTGGCGTTTGGGATTGACGATCTTCCATTGGTCGGTTGGGGTAGCAGTTGTCAAGTTTCCTGCAGTTTGGGGTTTCTGGGCTTGTTGTTGTTGGGCATAGAGAATTTCCAGTTGCCTTTGGAGGGTTTCGATCTGCTGTTGTACGTTTGGTACGTTGGTACTAGGCAGGCGGGATGGGGTTAGATGTTGGGACATTTGTTGGGGTGTACCTAGGGATCTCGGTGTTTGGTGCTGTAGTTGCACTTGGGCTTGTTGGGCATCTCGCACTTCGACTTGTTGGGAACCTCCTACTTTAGGAGGAGTATGGTTGGGGGGCATCTCGCTGGTGCAAACGAATATTTTAGTCTATATTCATTTGCACCCGGCTGCGCTTGTAATATGTACAACTTTTTATGATTGTAATACAATGTGGTTGCAGCTTTTTACAGCTCTGATACTTATGTATAAACTTTACACGAATGGTTTGTGTCCACACTAATTCACCACTTAGTGGTGAAAAAGAGGTTTGTGGTGGAGTTTTGTGTGTGGGAGCTTTTGCTATTGTGCGATCAATGCAACAACAATATGCACCATCACTCAGCAATAACACTTAATTTACGCTTTAGAGTTTAAATAAAGCAGTTTTATATTAATTTGATAGCACACTAAATTGCGACACTTTTTCCGACACTTTTTCACATGTAAAACTGTAGAATTTGCAAAAATTGTTAACCAGTTCTGAACTATCAAATATGTAGGTAATCCAGCGGTGGATAATTTACACCCCCGTGTTATATTCACCAGTTGCTAACATGCAAACATGACATGACGCAAAAGAGATTGTGCTCGCACTAGTAGAGTCGAAAAATGATCTAGCTGCTCACGAGTTATGAACTAGAGATTTTCCCAACAGGGGTCATAGGCATCGTGTTTCTTTCATTTCATTTCTTTCTGCCTCCATTTATTCCTCCATATACTTCTTACTATTTCGCGGAGACGAAAAATAGTGCGAGGCAACTCCTGGATTGCCGGTCATGCACAATCACTCGCTCGACTAAGTTCCACTTGCGAATTTTCCCTTCTTATACATTTACGTTCTTTGGTGTAGCCGAGCAGCTCCGTTTTGCTCCGTATTGCTCTTTCGTTCAACACTGATGTATGTACGTACCCTGCAAAAAATGCGATCACTCCGGGATATATCCAGGACAACTCGCAAGGGAGCATGCGATTACTACCCATTTGTATCTCTTTATATGGGTTGAAGTGTTCTCTTTTGTTTGAGCATGTCCTATGAAGAGACTAATTGTACCCAGTTTGTACCCGAACGGGTAGCATAAGCGCACAATTGTACCCGTTTTGTACCCGAACGGTTAGCAAATGCGACACATCCATTTGTGCGACTAATTGTACCCGTTTGATACCCTTTCGGGTACAATTCGTCTACAATTAGTATACATATGTACCCGTTCGGGTGCAATTGCGAACAATTGTAGACTAATTGTACCCGAAAGAGAGCGCTCCCGGACAAATCTTTTTAGAGACTCGTCGCACACTTTTTTGCAGGGTAAGTATACATACATACATATGTACATAGGTATTGTATGTACAACCCAGCAGTATTCGAGGTAAAATACCCTGAAACTGAGTGCATTTTAAGATAACAAAATTATGTAGGTACATATTTTGGGTAACCTAAAAATTAGAACTTTTTCCAAGGTAAGCAAAATATCATGTACATACTCAATAAACATCAGATCAAAATATGTCAAACAATGTTAGTTCTCAAATGCATCACAAGTTGAGAATTAAGGAAAATGTTTATGGGGTATACATATGGATATGCATGGATGTATGTACATATAGATGTGTATGAAGACCTGTAGCGTCCTTGTAGGGAAATCAATAAATAGTGAACACATGTAAAACTGTAGAATTTGCAAAAATAGTTAACCAGTTCTGAACTATCAAATATGTAGGTAATCCAGGGGTGGATAATTTACACCCCCGTGTTATATTCACCAGTTGCTAACATGCAAACATGACATGACGCAAAAGAGATTGTGCTCGCACTAGTAGTGTCGAAAAATGATCTAGCTGCTCACGAGTTATGAACTAGAGATTTTCCCAACAGGGGTCATAGGCATCGTGTTTCTTTCATTTCATTTCTTTCTGCCTCCATTTATTCCTCCATATACTTCTTACTATTTCGCGGAGACGAAAAATAGTGCGAGGCAACTCCTGGATTGCCGGTCATGCACAATCACTCGCTCGACTAATGGCGTTTTCGATTCTGGCAAAAATGTCGCACTTATTCTGCATTTTTATCGGGCTGTCAAATTTGTTTGTTCTATTCCACATAGATTCCACACATTTTTTCAGGGTTGCTTGTGCTATTGACAATAATGTCGCCCTCTGCCCGACCACAGGGCAGCATTTTCTACCCTTAATATGACCAAGGGGTTGCATTATTTTTGTTTCATACATCACATGAAAAGTGCAACATTTTCTTAGGGCTCAGGGCGCATGTTGATAATGTTGCCTTGTAATAATGCAGCATTTTGGTTCAGAATCGAAAACGCTATAAGTTCCACTTGCGAATTTTCCCTTCTTATACATTTACGTTCTTTGGTGTAGCCGAGCAGCTCCGTTTTGCTCCGTATTGCTCTTTCGTTCAACACTGATGTATGTACGTACCCTGCAAAAAATGCGATCACTCCGGGATATATCCAGGACAACTCGCAAGGGAGCATGCGATTACTACCCATTTGTATCTCTTTATATGGGTTGAAGTGTTCTCTTTTGTTTGAGCATGTCCTATGAAGAGACTAATTGTACCCAGTTTGTACCCGAACGGGTAGCATAAGCGCACAATTGTACCCGTTTTGTACCCGAACGGTTAGCAAATGCGACACATCCATTTGTGCGACTAATTGTACCCGTTTGATACCCTTTCGGGTACAATTCGTCTACAATTAGTATACATATGTACCCGTTCGGGTGCAATTGCGAACAATTGTAGACTAATTGTACCCGAAAGAGAGCGCTCCCGGACAAATCTTTTTAGAGACTCGTCGCACACTTTTTTGCAGGGTAAGTATACATACATACATATGTACATAGGTATTGTATGTACAACCCAGCAGTATTCGAGGTAAAATACCCTGAAACTGAGTGCAGAAAACATGCCTGAAAAAATAAGTGAACACACAGTGAAGACAACGGGTGTATTGAAATAAGTACATATGTACTGTGGAAGTTCTCCCTGCGCATTCGGTTTTTTTTTCATACAGAAACTCACCCTTCTCTTTCGGCAGCTTTAGGCACCTCTATATAAAAACGAAAGGGAAATTTCAGATTTTAGAATAACATCTCTACTGAATATTCAGTAGGAAATATGCGCTGTTTTTCAGCTGATAAATACCTACTGCTGGGTTGTAACAAGTACAATTCCATTGTGTATTCATACAAGCTAACTCAGAGAAACAGGTGTCTATATGTATTAATACGTACATATGTATTCATACCCACGATTCGCCAACTACAGCCACGTACATAAGTCAACGTACATATGAAGGTATTTTATGTACAAATGTACGTATGTAGGCACAAACGAGGTATCTCATACAAAAGCATCGAGAACTGTGAAGCCCAGGCGCCCATAAAAACAAGTAAGCAATAGTCGCAATCAAACTTTGTAGGAGATAAAAAACAAAAAATAAAAAAATTTCGGAACAAAAAAAAATTGTCTGTCCATGTAAATATTTTGGACTTCCACAATTTTTTTCGCTTTTTGGACTTACACAATTTGGGTACCACTGAATAACAACGAGTAGAAAT
This sequence comes from Urophora cardui, assembly GCA_960531455.1. Lineage (NCBI taxonomy): Eukaryota > Metazoa > Arthropoda > Insecta > Diptera > Tephritidae > Urophora > Urophora cardui. The sequence continues at coordinate 43,019,652 of OY482675.1, read as the reverse complement.
ATGACAAGTATCACAGACTTGTTTAGCGTGGTGCGTATTTGATTTTTCTAGCGTTCTACATAAAAATACACTTTTTCATAAAAGTGGACTTACACAGTTTGCACTCTAAGCTAGCGATATATGTATATACATTAGGCATGGGACTATTCGAATAAAAATTATTCGAATAAAAAATCCTTTTATTCGAAAGGTATTCGAAATTCGAATAATAATTATTCGAATAATTTATTCGTATTTCCGAATAATTATTCGAATAGTATTATTCGAATAGTGTGATACATATATGTATATACATATGTACACACGTGCTCGCTGTTTGTGCATAGACATGTAGATACGTGTTTTTATTGTGTGTATCACCAACGCCGTCGGCGGTACCGAATTGCCGAAAGCCACGGCGCCGAACTCATCGAAAATGGCATCAGCAACCCCGACGGTTCGAAGTTCAGTGTGGCCAAATATGTGAACTGTTTTCGAATCAGTGTTGCCAAGTACTGATGAGAAATTCAAGACAGGTAGGCGCAGCGGCGAATTCAGAAACTACTTTTTTTATTTAGAAAGGTACAGTGTAATGTCAAAAACAAAGCAAATTCACACTATGGCCAACAGGAATGGGCGAGTCCCAAGCGATTACAGATTTTAACCAAGGCGAAACATTATTTTGACATTAAACTATACCAATTACAATATTAAAGTTCTGAGTTCACGCATGCGCCTACCTTTCTAAATCTGGCTGGCGGAATTGAGCGGGATTTTCTGACGTTTCTTATCTTTTTGATAAAAGCAAATACATCGTTAGTTTATTTTACTAAAAACTATTTATTTAAATAATAAAATAATGGATTCTATTGCGATAGCAGCTATATTAGTGGAGGAAGAAGAGCAAAGGAATCTAATAAACGAGAGAAAGTTTTTAAGGGATCATAGCAATCCTTTTACTTTAAGTAAACAAGCGTAAATTTAATTAGAGGCTGAAAATAAAAATAATAGTCTTAATTTTGCGTGAAAGAAACCTTTACCTTGTCCTTTTTTCTGTTTTTCATAGAATTATTTTGAACTACATAAAAGCAAATTGTATACAAAAACAGGGGAAAATTTCAATAACAATGTACCCGGCACCGGAATTTTACGTTTCTTTTTTTTTTGGCGATAGATCACTAAAATGCAAACGAAATCTTGCGGAAACTTATAATTCATTAATAACACAGTATTTTTGCGTAGATCACCCTTATGCACTGCGCTGCGCTTTGAAAATAAATATGGCTGGCGCATTATACTGAAGCCGACCTTCCACCACCTGCAATATTTATTTGAGTGCGTCTTTGTTGGTAATACACATTTATAATTCGTTAGTTGCTTTTTTATAGTAGTCAAACAATAATTATCAACTTCAGAAAATGCATTAATATTCTTTGGTGAAAATACATTTTAATTTCCAAAACCTACATACACGCGTATTTAAATCACTGTTATTATCATTATTTCACAATTTTTTCTCTGAAGTTTTTCTTTGCATATAACAGCAATTCAATCTCTTTGGAAAATGCAATGGACCCACGCCATGTTTGTGGCTTCTCGCGACCGGTTGATTAATATATTTACATATATTCACACTTATTCACACTTATTAACACTTATTCCAACTTCATACATGCATTTACACAATTTACTTAAACTTTTATTGTAGTTTTATGATATTTTGTTAATATCGCCGAAACCAAATACTTGCGGCAAATTTCGGCACGAAAAACTGTCAAAATGTTCGTTCATTCGGTGTTCATAATGCCGATTTTCCGAACTCCGAAAGATTCGGAACGCCGTCGGTTGTCATAATGCCGATTTGCCGAAAACGTCATTTCGGTACCGCCGACGGTGTTGGTGATAGTGGCATATGTTATTATAAATATGTGGATACATACATACGTGTGAAGGGAAGTGGTAGTTTTTTGTTATTGTGTGTATGTATGTATGCATGTACATATGTATGCTTTTGCTTTTGGAAGTATAAACATATGTATGTACGTACGCTGGCTAGGTAATAAATTTGGAAGTGCGGTTTATATGAGTGTACAATGTACATACATATATGTAGGTACGTAGTGTCCCAGAAATTTGGGAATTCGTTAGTAGGTAGATCTTCCTTTATGTTTGTAGTAGGGATTCCAATTTTTCCGATTTTTACGATCCCGGGATTTTCGAGATTTTTTTTCTAATCCCGGGATCCCGGGATTTATCCCGGGATTTGGACATTAATTATACAGGCCGACAAAATTTCCAAAAAATTTTCTAACTCAAATAAAATTCTACTTTTCTAAAGGATTTCGGTGCCCTGAATCTGAATCTGAAGTCGGATTTTCGTTAATACTTGTAGGTTTTGAGATATGTATTTATGCGATTTTTTGCTATATTCACTGCTCAATCTGTTAAATTACTTACTTTCATTAAAAATGATTGCAGCTATTGAAAGAACGATCAATTCTCTTGAAAACAGCGCTTTGCTTTCTCGGGTTTCTTATTTATATATCTAAAAATATATGTTTTTGTACAATAAGGTATTTTTCTTCGAAATCAACGGCAGTATTTGTAGCGCTGTTTTAATCGAAATCAAGTTTTGTAGCTGCTCTGCCGAACTATTTTTATTTCAGTATAGAAAATATATACATAGTAGGCCACTGATTGGAATTTTTGTTTCAGTCACGCAAAATTTAGTCGTATTTTCGATAAATTAATATAAATTAATTCACTTATTTCATTCTAACGCACAGTTTGTTGTTAATATAATAAACTGCCTAAAAGCGTGCTACAAAATTTTTTTTGCAATATTGCAAGTTACAAGCAAGATATCCGAAAAAGCAAAACATTGTCTTCAAGAGAAATGATCGTGCTTTCAATAGATTTAATCAGTTTTTAATGAAAGTGGGCAATTTTAAAGTTATTGAGGAGTGAATATGGCCAAAAACCGCGTTTTTCGCCTCTTTGGACATGAATATCTCCAAAAGTGCACCGAAATCCTTTTGAAACGTAGAATTTTATTTCTGTTATAAAAATTTGTCGACCAGTATTATTTTCCCACATTTGAGGTTGAAAAATTAAATACGTATATTTTCGAGAAACGCTACAACTTTAACATGCAAAGAAAAAAAGATTTTTATTGCCATTTTTTATTATTTCATTACTAACAAAATAAAACAGGAACGTAAAATCATGCGTATTATTTAATAACACTTAAGAGTTACTTTAAAAAACACAATCAACAAAGAAAATTAAATACATTTGGTGAAAACATTTTCGTTTATAGTTGGTACTTTTAGGATATTAGGATAAAACGGTTTGCGATCGTTTGATAATTTCCAATAAAAAATTTTAGAATTTAACGACACACTTCGTTTAAGCGAATATTTCCAAGCTTGCCGAAAAATTCTGAAAATTAATGCAACTTCCGAAAATATTTAAAAATCGGAGGCACATATTTTGATATGAATTCCGAGGATGCAGCTGCGTATTTAATTTTAGCAGAGTAATGTAAAACTATCAAGTCTAATTAAAATTTTGTTTGCATTTTCTTCCATTATTTACCTTCCATATGGGAAAATTCCAAAATCTATTTGGGAAATAAATGACCAAAAATCAGGAAATAGAAATTACCAAATGAATTTACCACAAGAATTCTAAAGGCTTTAAAAATACCTAACGTACGTTTCTTTACAACGCGTACTTCACGACAAAAAAATTTTATTATTAAAAAAAACATCAAAAATATTAATCCTTACTTTGACTAATGGAATTTTTTATTCTGGCAAAAATGTCGCACATTCTTCGGGCTGTCACACTTTTTTGTTCTCTTCCACACAGACTCAACTCTTTATTCAGGCTGTTTGTTCTATTGACAAAATATATAACTGGCCCGACTACGGGGCAACATCTTCTGCTCTTAGCACATTGCATTATTTTTGTTTCATTCATCACATGAAAAATGCAACATTTATAGGGCACAGGGCACATGTTGATAATGGTGCAATGTAATAATGCAACATTTTCATGCAGAATGGGAAATGCTATTAGTATGTATACAGATCTGAAACCACTAAAAATTATATAAAATACAACTTTTCTTTGCTATAATAGGGGAATATTCTGTCTTTATCTTATCCCAAAAATCCCAGGATAAAATTCTAGCGATCCCGGGATTTTCGGGGTGTCCAAAAGGGCGGAATCCCTAGTTTGTAGGTACATACATACATACATACATATAAGTGAAGGAATTTCATAAAGCGTGGCAAAAAAAGCAAACACAATGTACCTACCTACCTAATATGTATTTATCTTAATATGGATACTTACCTACCTACACATTTAAAATTGTATTTAAATAAAGACGAAGGACAAGGGATCTCGCCATATATTGTCGAATCTGTGTAAGAATGAGGAAAAAATTAAATCAAGGTGTAGGTATTTCTCAAGATATATTAGAGAAACTTGAAACTTTAGAGCATAGGTGGCCACAAATTAAGCATAAGGGAGCCACACGACAACAGCATCAATAAAAATTGCAACAACCTTCTTCTCGGAGTTATAAAAATATTATTTTGCCAAATAACGGTATATTGCAACAACATACATAAAAAAATCATACTCCCATGAGCACTTTCTATTCTTAGATGTCATTTTGAAAAGAACAAATGTACAATGTACATACATACATACATACATATGCTGCAGCTAGGCATTCAAATATTTTGCTAAACAACATAAACGAGGTAGCAGATATATGTAAATGTACAACCATATGTACATATGTATGTATGTATGAAGGCTTAACTACACAATGAATGTCGGTCGAAGCTGGACCGTTATACCATGTCTCCACATAACGTGTTTCGCTCTTTTTTTCTGCATTTTCTCTCTCAATCTTGTTTCGACACGGAAACCAGTGCCGAAATTCGCCAATTTCCATACAAATTTCTGAGAGCAAGTGAAGATTGAAACACTGTTTCATTCTGAATCATCTTGCCAACCTCGATGATATCGATGTCTTCTCTAATTTTGTATCGAAAATCTATCGAAATCTCACACAGGCCAAAACAAAAACGCAAAATATAAGCAAACATACAAACATTTAAGAAGAGCAAGAAAGAGAAATGTTAAACTGAATCACGATCAGCCATGTGGAGACGGGTTATTTAGCGAGAAGTTTTGCTAAATGTTTTGTTGGTGAAACAAGTTATGTGGAGACGGGCTTTTAGGTTTGAGTGCTCGCCGCGATGACGATTTCTGTGAAAAAAAAAAAGAAATGTGCGTTATTCTGTCGAAATTGATTTGCTTGTTGTTGGGAGCCACTCGGAGCCACAGCGATGTTGTTGGGAGACAAATGGAGTCACTGGAGCTATTGGGTGGCCATCTATGCTTTAGAGTATTTGTACCCATATGGACCTAAATAATGTCACCAAAATTTGTCAGGATCGGACCGCTAAAACATATAGCTGCCATACAACCGATAGTTCAGATATAGCTTTTTTGGGGTATAGCTGCTAAATTTAATCTACTAGAACGTTTCTAAATAATCTTTATCCACATACCTAGATTTCCGAATTGACAGTGGAAATTAATAAATATTTAGCAATATAGAATTTCATTTTTCCGCGATTTTACGCGTTCCTCTTAACTATTGTACTTATGTTCACTATTTGTGCTAGTGTACAATTATCTTCATCGAAAAAATAGAAAATTTTGTCAATTTAAGTTATTTTAAGTTTAAATTACTTGAACTAATCGTTATGACCACGCATGCGAAACTTTGTCGCGTTCGCCATGTCACGTTACAGATTTTTTCCTAAGGTTATAAAAATCAAACTAGTGCATATATTTTCACGATAAAACCATCAGTAGAGAGCTACATTATTCTACTTTGATCTCTAATTGTTACTTCTTAAATGATGGACCAAAATTAGCAGAATTTTGAACTTTTCTGATAGCATCTAGGTACAAATTTGATTTTATTTTTGTCACGTTCGCCATCACTCTTTAAATGCTAATATCTCAGAAGCTTGAAACCGGTACTACTTCTTATGTGCATCGATTATAGTGCTGCTCAAGTGCTTCCTAAAGATGAAAATCGGAGGACAAATATTCAACGCTATGCATACTTCGTTGAGCTTTAAAGATGTGCGAACGTCACGTTCGACATTCTGGAATTGCCCATGTACTGTTGTAAGCCGTTAATTTTTTTTAATAATGGTTACATTAAATGCGTTTAATAGCATTAAGGTTTTTTGCATACATATTTACATACATACAGTGGCTCTCAGAAGTATTTTGCATAATTCCTGTCCTAAGAAAACTTTAGAAATTCCGCTTTTCTTCGAATTCTTTCCAAAATTTTTTTAATATGGTATTATAGCCCAAAACGAATGCCTCTACCCTAACCACAATTAAGATAAATAATAGGTAGGTACCTAGGTATGTAGGTACATAGTGTTCGCTTTTTTTTGTCACTCTTTATGGAATTCCTTGCACCTACAAACATAAAGAAAGTTCTACCTACTAACGAGAATTCCCAAATTATGCATATAAATATGTACACTCGTACAAACCAGCGTGCACTTCCAAATTTACTAACTACGCGCCACAAAAACCAAAAGCATACATATGTACATACAATAACAAAAAACCATCCACTTCCCTTCACACGTGCATACAAATGTCTCCACATATGTACCTAACATTGTGAACTTTGAATGAAACGGATACGTACAGGAGCTCGGCCTCTTGCATCCGTTACGGATACGTACAGGAGCTAGGCCTCCTGCATCCGTCGTCGCGCGTGGTGCAGATCTTTGGCCTCTGCAGACCACCTAACATTGTGAACTTTGAATGAAACGGATACGTACAGGAGCTAGGCCTCCTGCATCCGTCATCGCGCGTGGTGCGGAGCTTTGACCCCCGCAGACCACCTAAAATTGTGAACTTTGAATGAAACGGATACGTACAGGAGCTCGGCCTCTTGCGTCCGTTACGGATACGTACAGGAGCTAGGCCTCCTGCATCCGTCTTCGCGCGTGGTGCAGAGCTTTGGCCTCTGCAGACCACCTAAAATTGAACACTTAGAGTGGAACGGATACGTACAGGAGCTCGTCCTCCTGCATCTGTTATGGACGGATACGTACAGGAGTTAAGCCTCCTGCATCCGTCAATGCGCGTGGTACGGAGCTTTGGCCTCCGCAGACCACCTAACACTGACCACTTTTATAAAAAACAAAGAAAAAAAATATATATATATGGGTGAAGCCTTTTAAGGCAGACTGAGGGCAATAACGCGACCATTACGGACTGCGAGCCTAGTGCTCAACCCACCTCCCGACGGTAGCTTGACGGTAGTACCGGGGGGTTCGGTACGATGACAGTAGGAGGTTTAGTTCGGGTTAGAGTCCCACACTGACGGGGTAAAGGCTTTCGATGCTTCCTCCTCGTAATTATAATTTTTTCCCACGAATAATATTATTCGTTTATTCGAATAACATTTATTCGAATATTATTCGAAAAAAGTCCCACTACTAATATACATACATATATCTATATACATATACATATGTAGCATTGTATTTAGTCTTGTCTTTACAAAAAAAATTTAAATTTGTTTGTACAATTAGATATTAGGGCTCGCCATAAAGTTTATCCAACAAAAAGTAAATTTTACAGCAAAAGGTTTTTTTAATTTTCTTTGCATACAGTTTGTATGCAGCCTTCAAATTTATTTAGTTTCTAACTTCGAAACGGCACCTTTCATAGCAATGAAATTTTCGGAGTTGATGCTAAAATCGAATATTTTATTGAATACTCTTTTATGGCGGTTAGGTGTCGAAATGTACATAGTACCTATGTTTCTCATTAAAAAAATACAACAGGAGTTGTAATCGGTCGACCACGGGCGATACCATATACATATAATATAATACAATGCCGCTGATATATATACATACATATGTAACTCTGACAAATTTTAAAGCCCAAAATCCTCTTCCCAATGCGAAGCGTGCTTCTTAATTTTTATTTTTCCTACGATTTCCTTATGCAAGTTAACATAGCTCCCAACGCTTATTTTACATATCGTCTAACGTAGCTGATAATGCTATGGTAACATAATAGCTTACATAGTTTGTGGCACAGCTAAACTTCTACTGGGTTGATTATGTTGGAATGATCATCTCTTTTGAGCATTGACAAAAAATATCCACCCGTTAGGTGATCAACATTTAGTAAGTACTATTAGCGTTCAAGGCCACTATTATCTTCAGCACGATCACCTCATTACGGTGAGCAACGGATTACGGTAGAACAGGTTCTCGATTAAATAGCGGCGGGCCAGTTTCTACCAACAACACATTAAGGAAATGCAGCTTGAGCTTCAGCTTTGGTTTAGGCAAAATAACTTAGACGAATTAACTGTAAAGTGGATTTTAAGCGAGCAAGATCGCCATAAATAAAATTGTAACTTATAATTCTTCTCTCTTGTAATTGGCGCCCGAGCACCCACCCAGGACCTACAATATTAAGGAAGGACATCAGAATCTTAGAGGACCAACGACCAACAACCACGGACATACGAATCCTGGATGATTATTTAATTAAATTTAAATATGTAAGTGATTATTCAATAATTTTTTAAGTGGATAATCTGCAGCCTTTTTTTTTTGTAAATTGTTGAAAATCGTCATACATATTTTGTACTCGTAATATTTAATATGTTAAATATTGGTGTTCTAATGTGAATTTATAGACGTGAATTAATTTTTGCGAGATTAATTAAATTTCTTTTTGAAGAAATTGAAGTTTTTTTTCAATGCTTAATAAATAGTTTGGTTAAATGAGTGTATAAAAAACTGAAGTGTTTAAAAGTATCCTTATAAAGGACATGTTATTAGTGTAATTAAAAATTGTACTTATCCGTAATTAATTAACGTTGTATTACAATTCAAAATATTGGAGGTTTCTTAAATATCCTTCAAGCTGCGTTCATTTTTAATCGCTTAATATTATATTTTCATGAGCTTAAATAAATAAAATAAAAAGTTTATTTTTTATGACAATTATTTCTGCCACTCTTATGAAATAAGTGCCACGATTAAAAGGATAAAAATAAGTTTTATTAAATAAATAGCTTATACTAAAAAGGAGTCATTTCGTTAGAGAATTTCGATAACCAAGTCTAATTAAATTTTGCCTTCCAAGCCTTCGGTAAAGTTGAAAAAGATGTTTCTTAATAAAGAGCAGGTAGAAGGAATCGTTCAGGAGGCCAATGAGCGTATAAGGCAGGAGTTATCTGAACAGCTGAATAGTTTAACCCTTGCAATTAATAGTTTGCAGCCGCCTAGAATTGAGCAGCATTTACCCGTCTCTATAAACCCATTGGTTGTGGAAAATAACTCTACTTTAGACTTAATAAAGTCACTTCCTGATTTCAATGGTGATTCTGCCTCATATCCAGCCTGGCGAAGTGCAGCTGAATTCGCAATAAATTGCTATACAGAAGGGTCGGAAAGATATTACAGTGCTATGGGCATTTTCAGAAACAAAATTGTGGGTTCAGCAAATGCCACACTTGCATCTTTTAGTACAGTGCTTAACTTTAAGGCAATTATATCTAGGCTAGATCAGGAATACGCAGACAAAAGACCGCTTTATGTTCTGGAAAATGAATTAAGCATTCTGAAGCAGGGCAACCAACCAATTACAGATTACTACAACGAGGTAGATAAAAAACTATGTCTCATAATTAATAAACAAATTATGACATATAGCGGAAAAAGTGATATCATCGCCGTTACGTTACATTAAAAATTTATTATTTTCCTTTTTAGTAAATTTTTATATTAATATTAAAGAAAAGCTTTTTAAAATTTTTTTTTTACTTCGCTTCGCTTTTTTGCTGTTGTTCTTGATAATTGCATTTGCATAGCCATGCAAGCATTTGTAAGTACATGTGTACCTACCACTGACAATGCAAAGCGATTCCCACGTACACAGCAGCGCACTAACACAAAGGTAATTTACAGTTTACGCATTTACACGTTTACACGTTTACGCGTAAACTTTACCTGTTTTTCGAAATTACTCGTAGCTACAGCAAAGATGTTTACACATCAAAAATCTGGCTGAGCAGAAACCACCAAAATGTTAAACATAGTGCACTTCATATTAAAAACTGTTGGACTGCATAAAAACTGTTGGACTGCCAAAAAGCTCGAACAGAAACATGAAAAATTTATTATTTTCCTTTTTAGTAAATTTTTATATTAATATTAAAGAAAAGCTTTTTAAAAATTTTTTTTTACTTCATTCGCTTCGCTTCGTTGCTGTTGTTTTCTGCAACAATGCGACAAATAGGCAAAATGAAAGGGACCAACCTGTTTGAATATGTATGCAAATGTATGGATATGCATACCTCTCTAATTTTCTGAGCAATATTGGTATCAAATGAAAGGTTTTGAGCAGGCCTTCTACATGGAGGTCTATTCTTTATGATTCCTAGGACGGGTCCGGAGATATGGGTCAAAACGAGGACCCGAATGATCTTGGGTGTTTCTGAGCAACATTGGTATCTAATGAAAGGTTTTGAGCAGGCCTTCTACAGGGAGCTCTATTCTTTATGGTTCCTAGGTCTGGTCCGGAGATATGGGTCAAAACGAGGACCCGGATGATCTTGCATGTTTCTGAGCAACATTGGTATCAAATGAAAGGTTTTGAAAAGGACTTCGATATGAAGCTCTTTTAATTGTGACCCCTAGGCCGGGTTTCCAGATATTTGTCAAAACGAGGACCCGAATGATCCTTGAATGTTTCTGAGCAATATTGGTATCAAATGAAAGGTGTTGAGTGGGGCTTTCATATAGAGCTCTATTCTTTATGATTCCTAGGCCGGGTCTCCGGATGATCCTTGAATATTTCTGAGCAATATTGGTATCAAATGTAAGGTTTTGAGCAGGACTTCAACACGGAGTCCCGAGATATGGGTCAAACGTGGACCCGAATGATCTTGCATGTTTCTGAGCAAAACAAATCAAAATGAGAAATCAAAAATCAAAAATTAAAAATTAAAAATCAAAAACCAAACAACAAAAAAAAACAAAATGTAGCAGTGACAATGACAACAAAAAATTATAAAAGCGGTAGTCGCATTTTAATCCATAGATTTAGATTACCGGTCTAAACACCAGGGAAAAAAGGAAAAGCAAAGGGTATAAAAATCCGATTTCGAAACTGTTTACACATCAATGTTCATGAGTACTCGTTACCAGGGTTCGGAAATTCTCATTTATGATTACTCATTTTCATTCATTTGTGAGAATTTTCGCGAGCGAGAATATTTCAAATTATTTTTTTCGTTCATTTATCACGAGTGAGAAATGCAAAAAAAAATTATGCTTCTCACTCGCGATAAGTGAACAAAAAAAAAATTTCCATATTTTTCACTCATGAGCGAAAAATAACAAACCAAAATTTCTCACTCACATGTGATAAAACCGAACTAAGCCGGCTTCGGCTGTTCACATATGAGAAAAGCAATGCGAGAAATACTGATCGCGAGCAGTATTTTAGCGTTCACGAAAAGAATTTCTCATGGACATTTTTCAGCTGCGTTGTATGAAAGGAAATGCAAGCAGATTTTCGCAGTTGCCTTAGCCAAGCATTTGTGCGTACATATGTATCCATATATTTATGAATGGTTGGGTGTATGCATACAAGGGAATGGTTTCCATGTGTACATATGTATGTATATACATACATCCCATTAAACATTGAAAAAGAAATTATCAAACGTTTGAGAAAATATTGTTTCTAAAGTTGAGAATCAGCATATATATCATTTGAAAATAAACATATTTTCAAATGTTCATCAAACATTGTTTATCAATTTTAAAATAACTTACAACACATTTGAAAAAAAACTTGTTTCGCATTTTGTACCATTTCACGAATTTCAACATGTCAAGGCTTGAAGGAACGAAGAAATTGTGTGTGTTTGCCAATTTCAGTCAGCGTTCGTTGTTCTACTCGAGCGGTCTTTTAACGGTTGAAATGATGATGGTTGAAAATGATTGTGTGTAATAATGATTCTGTATATCTTATTCTTATTTTATTTGTTTGTGGCTTTTTGTGAAGTTACACCAAATTTAATAGAAACATAGTTTGTTTCTCATATTAACATACTCATGTAACTGTACAAAAGGCACCGGAAAAATTCACCCGCACGGGTAAATGAAAAGCATCACATCAGAGTAGAAATATGTAATACATATGTACATATGTACATCTATTTATTCCATTCCATTTCTGCGCTCACAACACGAACTCTCACTCTCACTATCTCTCAAATTTTCTGCACTCTAGGGTACATATATGTAATACATACAAACATCTATTGATTGCATTCCATTTCGTACCACCTTTGAAATAGGTTTGAGAAAATGAAATGAATCAAATTGAGAATCAGCCCAAAATCCCATACTAAAAATTAGCCTTTTTGTTTGAGAACGCTATCAGGGGAAATTTGAGGTGCATTTGATAACAAACGTTTGATATTTGACAATAGGGTTACTTCTCAAATGAACCTCAAATTGAAAATGAAGAAAAAATGTTTATTGGGATATTATTTATGTATACGTATTCAATATTATCTCGGATTGCCTGCGATCTTTAGTAGAAGGCGGGTAATTAAATTTTCCTTGTTTATTATAATTACGTTATTGAGTCGTTTTTTATAATTTTTGTTTTTTTTTTTTCAAATACATACATACATATGTGACAAGTTCTTAATAGCCATTTTTATAGCAAATGTAGGTGGATGCTAGCTCCTTTTTTATACCTATTTAGCAAGGTTTTTCAACGTGGAATATTATACATATGTACATACCTAAATATGTATGTATGTATATACATAAGTTATATGTACATATGTATGTATGTATATACATAAGTATATATGTACATATGTATGTGCATACATATGGATGTATCCATGAAAGTACTTAGGTAGCACTTTTTTGCAGGGTACGGAAAAACTCACTCATGAACGCTCAAAAACACATTCTTCTCAAATCACAAACAAATATTCAAAGAAAAACGTATAACCACTCAAATAGTGAGCGAACTAACGCACAACAGCCATCGATCGCTCATAGCGGTGGCGATAAACTCAATTCATAAATTCACTCAAAAATGAATTATCGTACAATTTCTCTGGTAAATTCACTCTTTGAGTTTATTTTATAATTTTTTGCGCTAGCGATCATTTTGTGAGTTTATAATTTTTTGATCGCTCTTTGAGTTTATCATTTTATGCGTTCACAAGGGTTTTTTGTGAGGTTTAAGCAGCTAATGGCATCGTGAAGGCGCAGTTTTTGGATGATGGCGTGCGTTTATTAGATGATAAATATGACATATGTATGTATGTACATACATATGAATGCATTTGTGTACGTATATATGTATGTACATATAATAATAATACAATGGCGCTATTATAACTCTGACGAGTTTTATGGCCGAGCTTCTCTCCCAATTCGAGGTGTGCTCCTTTTTGTTTTTTCCTAATAATTGGGTGGACCTACAGTTTTATGCCGGCTCCGAACGGCGAATGCATTTTTTGTGAGAAGCTTTTTCATGGCAGAAATACTCTCGGAGGGTATGCCGCCCACTGCCGAGAGGTGCCCGCTGCTCTTAAAAAACCCAATAATTGGATTTTTACTAATTAGAAAAATTTTTTGGTGTTTTGCTCGGACCGTGGTTTGAACCCGAGACCTCTGGCATAGCAGGCGAGCACTCTACCCACTGCACCACAGCGGCCACAACTTTATGTATTGTTATGTATGTACATACACTGTTATGTATGTACATATGTATGTATATATTTATAATATTTTAAAAAGCCTTAGGTCTTATAGCGATATATATGTACATATGTATATTGAAGTTGCACTTTAAGAATTTTATTATGTATTTATTCAATCTAATAAAAATTTTATATATGTATGAGTTTACATACATATTTTTGTTCATTCGACACATACATACATATGTATGTATATATTTTCTGAAATAGGACGTTATTGAAAAAAATTCTGAAATAAGACGTTTTTCAAACAATTTTTGAAATAGCCGTCGATATGTAGTCTATATAAATATTTTATTTAACATAGGTACCTACTAAACATATACGCCGCCGATTGACGCCGCCGCCGCCGCGCCGATTGCCTTCATAATCGGCCGCCGCCACCATAATCCGTGAAATCGGCGTATCGGCGCGGCGGCGTGCGCTGGCGCGCCATACCCGTATGGAGCGAGATGTGTACATATTTTCCTAGTTTTGATAACTGCTAAAGTTCTTCAAACTTAAAAAAAAAAAAAGGAACCAATGGACGTGTTTTGACCTCAGGAACATAATTTTTTCTCAGATACGGAACTTTTCTGGGATCTCTTCCATTTAGTCCTACTTCTCGCGATCTGTTAGGTTAGGTTAGAGTGGCTGCCATAGGGGCACACTTAGGCCAGTGCATAGGGCCATTGTGATACCACAAGAAGAAAACAGATTACTCCTCCTTTTTAAACCAGTTTGATAACCTAATGAAATTCACCAGGTCCTTTATGTCGACAACCGCGACTTTAGATAGGCTCTCCAGGAAAGGTGTCCCAAGAAAGCGTCGTCTGGCGCTGTTAAGAGCAGGGCAATGGCAAATGAGGTGTTCGATTGTCTCCTCTTCCTCATCATCTTTGCAGCTTCTGCAGCATCTACGGTAGGGTGCACCCAGTCTCTCTGCGTGTTTCCCGATGAGGCAGTGTCCTGTGAGCACCCCTACAAGGTTCGAGATTTCCTCTCTCCTTAGAGTACATATTTGACGAGATCGCTTGTGGTCCCAATTCGGCCAGGTTTGTCTTGATGTTCGACATACTGGGTTCTGTTGCCATCTATCGCCTGCTAGTTTATAGATATGCTGTTTAAGCATTAGCTTGCATTTGGCAAACGGCATACCTATGCGTTCTTTGTCAGGAAGAACCTGCTCGGTAGTGCCTTGCCTTGCAAGCTCATCTGCCCTACAATTTCCCTCGATATCCCTATGTCCCGGGACCCACACGAGGTGCAAACGGGTCTGTTTGGCCATCTCCTGCAGAGATCGGCGACAGTCCAGTGTTAGTTCAGAATTGAACGAGTTGGAGCCAAGAGACTTAATTGCTGCTTGGCTGTCGCTGAAGATGAATAGATCCCTGTGGATAGGTTCATGTCCTATACGGTTGACAGCCTCCATTATAGCTGACACTTCAGCCTGGTAAACGCTGCAGTGGTCGGGTAGTCTAAAAGCTAGCTGTAGATTCAAGTCATGTGAAAAGACTCCACCTCCAACTTTGTTGTCCAGTTTCGAGCCATCGGTGTAGATGGAAACGCTACCTGGGGTTGGATAGCACCGATTTGGCTCTTCCCACTCATCCCTTTTTGGAATCCTTGTTTCGTAGTTGCTGTCTGCAACTATTGTAGTAGTACAGCGGTCCGTACTACCGGGTAGAAAACCTAAATTGCTTAGAATGCTAGAGTGTCCTGTGGCTTTTGTATGCCAAACGGATGACTCTCTTAAACGTAGAGCTGACGTAGCCGCTACTTGAAAACCTCCTAAATCCAATGGCAAGATATCTAGAATGGCCTGCAGAGCTTCACTAGGCGTCGTCCTGAGTGCTCCACTTATGCTGATCATGCTAGATCTGTGGACTCTGCTCAGAACGTTAAGGTTTGACGCCTTGCTCAAAGCGGGCCACCATACTACGACCCCATATAGCAGGATTGGTCGAATGATCGCAATGTAAATCCACCTGCAAATTCTGGGACTAAGTCCCCACTTTTTGCCTATGGCTCTTTTGCATGTGTATAAAGCAATATATGCTTTTTTTTTGACGCTGAATGATGTTATCCTTCCAGTTCAGCTTTTTGTCCAGAACTACCCCTAGGAACTTAGCCTTGTCGGCCAGGGTCAGGCGAACGCCATTTAGTTCTGGTAGATTTAACGGTGGTATTTTATACCGCCTAGTATAGAGGACAAGTTCTACCTTATTTGAATTGACACTGAGCCCACAACGAGAGGACCACGCTGAGATCTCTCGCAGTGCTACCTGCATCAGATCACATAAGGTCTGTGGGAACTTCCCTTTGTATGCTAAAGCAAGGTCGTCCGCATATGCCACGACTCTCCCGCCGCCCCAAACTGCGTCTCTTTTTAAAAGTGAGTTGACAGTGAGGTTCCATAGCAGCGGGGAGAGGACACCACCCTGGGGTGTGCCTCTGAAGACGTAGCGTGTAGATTTGACCTCGCCCATTGATGAGAGTACAATCCTTCCCCTCAAAAGTTGATCAATCAACCCAATCAGAGATACGTCAAGGCCTAAGTGACGTAAAGCGTTGCTTATGGCCTCTGGGGTGACATTGTTAAACGCGCCTTCGATGTCTAGAAAGGCCACCAGGCAGAACTCCTTATCGGTTAAGGATGATTCAATGGTAGAAACCAGGCTATGTAGTGCCGTTTCAGTAGATTTCCCTTTAAGGTAAGCATGTTGACAGCTAGACAGAAGTTTGCTATCAATTGATATAGAGAGAAAGTTACTTATTATTCTCTCCAAAGTTTTGAGCAAGAAGGAAGAAAGACTTATTGGCCTATAATCCTTCGGCTCATAGTGCGAGGCTTTCCCAGCCTTAGGAATGAATATAACCGAGACGCGTCTCCACGTATTCGGGATATGATTGAATGCAAGACAAGCAACGAATATGCGTTGAAGCCAGCTTGCTGATGTCTCCAGGGTATACAGGAGTTGTGCAGGAATGATCCCGTCTGGTCCCGCAGCTTTATAGGGTTTGAAGCTTTTGATTGCCCACCACAGCGATACCCGTTGATGGTATAGCCAGTCCATTTCGCGAGCTACCAGGAAAGTGTGTGTCCAGTAGCAGCTCTAAAGTTTCCCTTTCTGAATTGGTCCAGGATCCATCAGGCTTCCGAAGGTAGCCCAATGACGTTTGTGTTCTGGAGAGCACGCATCTAAGTCTTGCCGTCTCATCGACGCTTTCGACTCCGGTACAGAAGTTCCTCCAAGAGGTTCTCTTCGATTGTCTCAGGGCTTTTTTATAAGCAATTAGATTTTCTTTATATTGCAGCCACTCGGGCTCATTGTCGAGTCGTTTGGCTCTATTGAATTGCTTCCTGCAAGATTTTCGAAGTGAGTCCAGTTCGCAGGACCACCAATGAGGTTTCCGCTTGCCACGCGGTCTTGGTTCCGGACAAGCTAAGTTAAAAGCGTTTGAGAGTGCATTAGTGAAGGTGCCGACCAGATCCTCCAATTCCCCTGTCGATGAGGGATTACAGGGTGGAAGATCCGGTAGCCCCTTAACAAATAGTTCATTGTGAAGATCCCAGTTCGTGTTACGTAGGTTCCTTTTTAAAACTGATTGTTGAATGGAGAAATCTAAGATTATTTCTATATATCGGTGGTCAGAGAAAGAGTGTTCATCAAGAACGCGCCAGCCTTTGACACCCTCATAAGTTTTTTCACTACATAAAGTGAGGTCTAGTACCTCTCTTCGATTTTTAGTAATAAATGTTGGTTCATTACCTATGTTACACACTACCATGTTAGTTGTCAAAAGGTAATCAAAAAGTGACTCACCCCTTTCATTAGTGTCAGAGCTGCCCCATTGTACATGATGCGAATTTGAGTCCGCTCCGATGAGTAGATGGCCGGGGCAATATTTGGCCACCAGGTCCATCATCAAACCTTGTGGTGGAGGTGTGCGTGAATCATAGGGCATATACACCGATGCCAGAGTTACCGGTGTGCCCTTGATCGTTGTGCTGGCCGCAGTAATGTCGCCGTCGCTAAAGTTAGGCAAGAGAAACATTGTTAGCTCGTACTTAACCAATATACAGGTTCTTATATTACCTTCAACACAAGCTCGGATGAGCCTGTATCCAGTGGCCCCCAGTCCGCAAATCCTCAAGTTATTCACCCAAGGTTCTTGGATGAGGACCACATCAACGTCGCCTTGAGAAAGGCGACTGATGAGAGCGGCTGATGCCGCTAATCGCGATCTGTTGCTAATATGAAATGTAAATAATGTAAATATTTTGGACTTCCACAATTTTCTTCGCTTTTTGGACTTACACAATTTGGGTACCACTGAATAACAACGAGTAGAAATATGACAAGTATCACAGACTTGTTTAGCGTGGTGCGTATTTGATTTTTCTAGCGTTCTACATAAAAAAAAAAATACACTTTTTCATAAAAGTGGACTTACACAGTTTGCACTCTAAGCTAGCGATATATGTATATACATACATATATCTATATACATATACATATGTAGCATTGTATTTAGTCTTGTCTTTACAAAAAAAATTTAAATTTGTTTGTACAATTAGATATTAGGGCTCGCCATAAAGTTTATCCAACAAAAAGTAAATTTTACAGCAAAAGGTTTTTTTTAATTTTCTTTGCACACAGTTTGTATGCAGCCTTCAAATTTATTTAGTTTCTAACTTCGAAACGGCACCTTTCATAGCTATGAAATTTTCGGAGTTGATGCTAAAATCGAATATTTTATTGAATACTCTTTTATGGCGGTTAGGTGTCGAAATGTACATAGTACCTGTGTTTCTCATTAAAAAAATACAACAGGAGTTGTAATCGGTCGACCACGGGCGATACCATATACATATAATATAATACAATGCCGCTGATATATATACATACATATGTAACTCTGACAAATTTTAAAGCCCAAGCTTCTCTTCCCAATTCGAAGCGTGCTTCTTAATTTTTATTTTTCCTACGATTTCCTTATGCATAATTATTCATAATGTACCTACCTAAGAAGTTAACTTCTATCACGTGTACTGTGCTACACGCGTGTTTTATTTTTATTATTATCTGTGGAGCCTAAAGAATTTAAATTTTGTAGAAATAAATAATAGCTTAATAAAACTAAAAAACATGCTTTAATCTTAAAAATCGTACAAAAAATTGAGAAATAATTTAATTAGAAACAGAATGATGAACGAAAATATAAGTATTTAAGGAAAAGCGTCGGGTGGTGCTCAGTATGTCAAAAAATATTTAAGATCGCTGTTTTTTTTTTAAACTAAGTTATGAATTATTAAAATGTTGTGCCGAATAAGTACTATGTTATAGTGATCCGATCTTAATAACACTGGTCAACAAATTTTTATTACAGAAACAAAGTTCTACTTTTCTAAAGGATTTCGGTGCGCTGAATCCGAATATGAAGTCAGATTTTTAGTAATACGTACAGTTTTTGAGATATTCTTGTCTAAAAAGACGAAGACGTGATTTTTAGCTATATTCACTCCTCAATACCTTTTAAATTACTTACTTCTTGATGTGTAAACATCTTTGCTGTAGCTACGAGTAATTTCGAAAAACGCGTAAATTTTACACGTAAACGACTTTGTGTCCGTGTGAATAGATCAGCGATCGGCACCGCTGGCAGAGCAACCAACACACGCGCAAAATATTTGTGGTAGTGTGCGCGCAAAAGCAGACTTGAAAAAACATTTATCCGCATACCATGCTTACCTGTCAACGTACAAGTGCAAACTGGTTCGCGGTCAGCGCAGCGATAGCTTGCTAGCAGCGCACACACGATCTATACCTGAGAAACGAGGGGTCAAATGGCCCGGCCAGGATCCACCTATACAGGTCGGCTCTTCAGATCAGCTGACTTCTTCTTCTTCAACAGCTATCCAATTTCTCTGCTTCTGCATATTCTATACATACATTCGTGTTTACTATTGGTCAAATTCTTCGTTCTCTGAGTTTCTCCATCTTTCGCTCGTGAGCTGAATGACAAATTATTTCGTTCTCCTTTCAGTTTTGACATTCCGTTTGACATTCAGCTCACGGCATGTTTGTGTGTATGTATCATGGACCGACCTGGTAATTGGATCATGGGCCCGGCTGCCGATCGACGGAATATATTGATATTGTCAGCGGTAGGTAGGTAGGTATGTACTTACAAATGCTTAGACGCAGACATGCATTGTTGTTGTTGTTGATATTTGCAATAAAACGACAAATAGACAAAATAAAAAACACGCTTTTATTTATGTTGATACATATACAGAAATGCTTTTTGGTTGCTTGTCTTTCCGACAGGGTAGGAATATGATGTATTGTGGAACGATCCTCCGTCGTCCCTTGTCAAGTTTGGTTTGGAGACAAACCGGTTTCGGCTAATATGCGCCATCTTCAGTGTCTTTTTTCGTTCTGAGTTATTTTGTGTAAGTTCGATAGTACTTATAGTAACTAACTTCCAACGTTTGGTCACGTACTTCGTGTTCGTGTGATGTGTTCGTGTGTTCGTGCATTCGTGCGTTCGGGCGACGTGCATGCGTGTGTGCGTGCGAGTCTGTGCGTTTAGGTATGTAAATCTATTTTTGTATCCTCATTAAATAGGCAGGTAAAAGTCCGTTATTGTCCTCTTGTGTGTTGTTTTGTTTATGTCGGTTTTAGGTTTTCTGTCCTCTTTTCGGTATAATAGCTTAAGCGGTTCAAATAATGTATCTGATGCGGTGTTTATTTGTTCATTTATTATTTTACCTACGAATGTCTTCTGTTTGTATATCTCCATATTTTCTAATACGTTAAGTCGTTTTCCCTTGTGTTGTATGTGGAGAATTTTAGCTGTTTTTCCTATTTTCATGGGTGTACATTTGTTTTCTGCCATGTGGTTGGCGAAATTTGATTCCACTGTCGTTGATAATTTCCTTATTTAAAATGCAGTCCAACAGTTTTTAATATGAAGTGCACTATGTTTAACATTTTGGTGGTTTCTGCTCAGCCAGATTTTTGATGTGTAAACATCTTTGCTGTAGCTACGAGTAATTTCGAAAAACAGGTAAAGTTTACGCGTAAACGTGTAAACGTGTAAATGCGTAAACTGTAAATTACCTTTGTGTTAGTGCGCTGCTGTGTACGTGGGAATCGCTTTGCATTGTCAGTGGTAGGTACACATGTACTTACAAATGCTTGCATGGCTATGCAAATGCAATTATCAAGAACAACAGCAACGAAGCGAAGCGATATGCATACCTCTCTAATTTTCTGAGCAATATTGGTATCAGATGAAAGGTTTTGAGCAGGCCTTCTACATGGAGGTCTATTCTTTATGATTCGTAGGACGAGTCCGGAGATATGGGTCAAAACGAGGACCCGAATGATCTTGGGTGTTTCTGAGCAACATTGGTATCTAATGAAAGGTTTTGAGCAGGCCTTCTACATGGAGCTCTATTCTTTATTGTTCCTAGGTCTGGTCCGGAGATATGGGTCAAAACGAGGACCCGGATGATCTTGCATGTTTCTGAGCAACATTGGTATCAAACGAAAGGTTTTGAAAAGGACTTCGATATGAAGCTCTTTTAATTGTGACCCCTAGGCCGGGTTTCCAGATATTTGTCAAAACGAGGACCTGAATGATCCTTGAATGTTTCTGAGCAATATTGGTATCAAATGAAAGGTGTTGAGTGGGGCTTTCATATAGAGCTCTATTCTTTATGATTCCTAGGCCGGGTCTTCGGATGATCCTTGAATATTTCTGAGCAATATTGGTATCAAATGAAAGGTTTTAAGCAGGACTTCAACACGGAGTCCCGAGATATGGGTCAAACGTGGACCCGAATGATCTTGCATGTTTCTGAGCAAAACAAATCAAAATGAGAAATCAAAAATCAAAAATTAAAAATTAAAAATCAAAAACCAAACAACAAAAACAACAAAATATAGCAGTGACAATGACAACAAAAAATTATAAAAACGGTAGTCGCATTTTAATCCATAGATTTAGACTACCGGTCTAAACACCAGGGAAAAAAGGAAAAGGAAATGGTATAAAAATCCGATTTCGAAACTGTTTACACATCAATGTTCATGAGTACTCGTTACCAGGGTTCGGAAATTCTCATTTATGATTACTCATTTTCATTCATTTGTGAGAATTTTCGCGAGCGAGAATATTTCAAATTATTTTTTTCGTTCATTTATCACGAGTGAGAAATGCAAAAAAAAATTATGCTTCTCACTCGCGATAAGTGAAAAAAAAAAAATTTCCATATTTTTCACTCACGAGCGAAAATAACAAACCAAAATTTCTCACTCACATGTGATAAAACCGAACTAAGCCGGCTTCGGCTGTTCACATATGAGAAAAGCAATGTGAAAAATACTGATCGCGAGCAGTATTTTAGCGTTCACGAAAAGAATTTCTCATGGACATTTTTCAGCTGCGTTGTATGAAAGGAAATGCAAGCAGATTTTCGCAGTTGCCTTAGCCAAGCATTTGTGCGTACATATGTATCCACATATTTATGTATGGTTGGGTGTATGCATACAAGGGAATGGTTTCCATGTGTATATACATACATATTATTTATGTATACGTATTAGAAGGCTGCACGAATGGATTCGAAACGGCCAACAAAATATTCGCGGCCGTCCAATTACAGTACCTACTTGTTTCTGTCGTTTTAGAATAAACGCAAGTAGAGCACAGCCATAAACAGAACCAATACAATTACTTATTCGTAGCGACAATTACATGACCTAAAAAAGGTTCTGCAAATAGTGTACACTACTTGCGAATACTTCGAATATAATCGAAATATATGTATGTACATACATATTTTCATAAACACACATCCAGACGTTGTGTTCAGCAAAATTACGTTGCTAATGTGAGTGTGTGTATGTACATATGCATGCACACTAGGGCGGGTCGATTGGTAGGGGCCAAAAAATATTAATGGACACATCGCAATTATAAAAATTTGGGTAATTTCAAGCTTTTTTGCCCAAGAAACCATATGTCTAAAATAAATTTCGAACCGGAGCTTTTTACGATCTACTTATTTCCAACTGTTCTATATATTTTAAAATAACTCGGTAACCAATACTTCGATTCTTTTGATTTTTTCGGCATTAGTTAGAAAACTTATTTGGCATATTAAGGTGGTTTTATGAAGGAAATAAAGTTCTCCCGAAATTCGCGGAACAACCCGATTTTCATGCGAATATAATACGGAAATCTATACCTAAAATTTTGCCTTAATATATTAAAATTTAGAGGTCGTGCAAATGCCTCCAAATTTCTTTCTCCTTTTATATCAGTGATGATACATAATTTTTTTCAAAGTCCTTAATGAACAAGAAAAACATTTCTTATCATTAAAAAATGGAACATATGTTTGTTGGGCTTTTATTTTTTGGTCCACCTTAATGCCATATGCACATTAAATAAACAAACAAACCAAAGAAGCAACAAGGTTTTGCGAATACAGGCACGTAGCCAGGGGGGGGGCTCGGGGGGCTCAAGCCCCCCCCGAAATTCGAAGGAAGTATTTTTTTTTGTAATTTCCTCAACTCGCGTCTCACAAATTCGAATGTCAAGCATGGCGAAAGCGGGTTTGGATTTTCTTTAAAAAATTTAGCTCTTTCAAGCCCTTTTTTCGTGAACCTAGCCCCAACCAAAGTGCGCAAGTTCGAGTCTTGGCAGAAGCAAAAGTAACCTGATGAGTCTTAGAGGGATCTAAGGCGAAACAGCTGTAGTTACATCCATGCTTAAAAAGTTTTTTTCTAGTTTATAAAAAATAAAAAATTAAATATAACATGGGCCTGTGCTCGTTAAATTAAATATATCAAAATTTTTTCTGCCAACACTAAATTTCTAGATAACAAGTAAGGAAGCCTAAGTTCGAGTTCTCGCTATGATCTCCATTCACTGGGATATTGCTGTTGATCCTGACCATGTCATAGACATTTTATCAAAAAACAAATCCAGAAGGCTACTTCTTTGATGAAAAGGTTATTGTAAAAGAAAGTTTTATATGAAATTTTGTACCACATTCCATATGTATATGTATGTATGTATGTACATAATAAAAGTCAATTAAGATAGCTTTTCAGTAATCTTGTACATATGTACAAATTTTTCCCATATTCATTTTCAAAATAATCAACCAATATGAATAACTTTCATTTGACCTATGTATGTACATATGTATATGTATGTGGGGGGGGGGGGGGGGGAGTGCAATTTGTCCATAATTTCTGTAAGCCCCCCCGAAACGAATTCCTGGCTACGGGCCTGTGCGAATACTTCATAACATGGTTATTATTATGTTCTATTCTATCGTGGCGAATAGTGTACACTAATCGCTCCAACAGAGCAAATAGAAATAGTATTTGTATTCCAAATGAAAAGTATGGGTTATATTCGTATCTGCATTGAAATTGTGCTGTGACTAATTGTACAATGCATAGAGTATTCGAAAATATAGAAGAGGCAAATGGTATTGTGCAGAGGTCTAATACGTATTCAATATTATCTCGGATTGCTGCGATCTTTAGTAGAAGGCGGGTAATTAAATTTTCCTTGTTTATTATAATTACATTATTGAGTCGTTTTTTATAATTTTTGTTTTTTTTTTGCAAATACATACATACATATGTGACAAGTTCTTAATAGCCATTTTTAACACGCTTTTATTAGCTTCACCTGTATGTATGTATGTATGCATGTATGTATGTATGTATGTATGTAACTTCATCCCATCCTAAAAGTTGTAACATTTAACTAAATTATTATATCTTTCAAACATTCACTTTTATTGTGTTCTCTCTATTATTTCTATTCTCCTCCGGATTCGAAACATGACACCAACAGCCCAACGGCATCATATAGTAGGACATTCAACATTATACTTCATGCTTCATTGCGGCTTTTAAGTTACCTTTCCTCAAAATAGCCTCTATGAATTTCAATTCACTCCCGTATATAAGCCAATAAGTAACAAGCTTTCAGGGTACGGAAAAACTCACTCACGAACGCTCAAAAATACATTCTTCTCAAATCACAAACAAATGTTCAAAGAAAAACGTATAACCACTCAAATAGCGAGCGAACTAACGCACAACAGCCAGCGATCGCTCATAGCGATGGCGATAAACTCAATGCATAAATTCACTCAAAAATGAAGCTTGAAGCTTTCTGTTTTGGGTTTGTGGTATTTGCAATGAAATCAGCCGTATGTACATACATACGTATGCAAAGCAAGAACTGGTTTTGTTTGTAATTCATTTAATAGTAAGTGCTGAATCAACGAAAAGGAACCCTAATTCTATAATTGCATTTCACGTTTGGAAAGCAATTTTTATACAATGTTTTGTAAACGTGAGGTGAAAAAAATTTCTCTAAAAAAAAAAATAAAAATAAAAAAAAACATGCGCCACTCGGGACTCGAACCTGAGCTCCTTGCCATTACGCTACAATCGTATTCGGAACTTTGTTGTCTAAATTCGAATTTATTCAATCAGGTTTCTTTTTTTGTGTTCTTTTCAAATGCTTCACCTCAACTTCTCTTCACTTTCTGATTGTAAAATATAACAAAACGTTTGGGAAATTTTGTATTTCCAAACTAGTTTGGAAAACCTTGAATAAAAGGGTTTGGAAAACATTGCATAATAAGCTAGTTTACTTCACTGCATATTGGGATATTTGGTAGAAGTTATAAATACATATGTATGTAGATCTATTTCGGAGAACACCACATCCCATCAGACTTCTTTTTACTTTTATTCTTGCGTCCGCATAAAACATCCTTTAATGAAAAATTTCACTAAAAAGTTAAAAATAAATAATAGCTTAAAAAAACTAAAAAACACGCTTTAATCTTAAAAATCGTAATAAAAATTGAGAAATAATTTAATTAGAAACAAAATGATGAACGAAAATATAAGTATTTAAGGAAAAGCGTGGGGGTGCTCAATAATATTTGAACATGAAAATATTCGATTCGTACAACTAGTACAAAAATATACCTAGTTGCGAAATTAAAGAGTACGATATATGAAATCTCAAAAAAGTCAAAATAAAATTATTAGTAAAAAAACACCGATTTTAAATATTTTTTGACATACTGAGCACCCCACGCTTTTCCTTAAATACTTTTCGTTCATCATTTTGTTTCTAGTTAATTATTTCTCAATTTTTAGTACGATTTTTAAGATTAAAGCGTGTTTTTTAGTTTTTTTAAGCTATTATTTATTATAGCAAATGTAGGTGGATGCTAGCTCCTTTTTTTATACCTATTTAGCAAGGTTTTTCAACGTGGAATGTTATACATATGTACATACCTAAATATGTATGTATGTATATACATAAGTATATATGTACATATGTATGTATGTATATACATAAGTATATATGTACATATGTATGTGCATACATATGGATGTATCCATGAAAGTACTTAGGTAGCACTTTTTTGCAGGGTACGGAAAAACTCACTCATGAATGCTCAAAAACACATTCTTCTCAAATCACAAACAAATATTCAAAGAAAAACGTATAACCACTCAAATAGTGAGCGAACTAACGCACAACAGCCATCGATCGCTCATAGCACTTTTTTGCAGGGTACGGGAAAACTCACTCATGAACGCTCAAAAACACATTCTTCTCAAATCACAAACAAATATTCAAAGAAAAACGTATAACCACTCAAATAGTGAGCGAACTAACGCACAACACCCATCGATCGCTCACAGCGGTGGCGATAAACTCAATTCATAACTTCACTCAAAAATGAATTATCGTACAATTTCTCTGGTAAATTCACTCTTTGAGTTTATTTTATAATTTTTTGCGCTAGCGATCATTTTTTGAGTTTATAATTTTTTGATCGCTCTTTGAGTTTATCATTTTATGCGTTCACAAGGGTTTTTTGTGAGGTTTAAGCAGCTAATGGCATCGTGAAGGCGCAGTTTTTGGATGATGGCGTGCGTTTATTAGATGATAAATATGATATATGTATGTATGTACATACATATGTATGTATATATTTATAATATTTTAAAAAGCCTTAGGTCTTATAGCGATATATATGTACATATGTATATTGAAGTTGCACTTTAAGAATTTTATTATGTATTTATTCAATCTAATAAAAATTTTATATATGTATGAGTTTACATACATATTTTTGTTCATTCGACACATACATACATATGTATGTATATATTTTCTGAAATAGGACGTTATTGAAAAAAATTCTGAAATAAGACGTTTTTCAAACAATTTTTGAAATAGCCGTCGATATGTAATCTATATAAACATTTTATTTAACATAGGTACCTACTAGACATATACGCCGCCGATTGACGCCGCCGCCGCCGCGCCGATTACCTTCATAATCGGCCGCCGCCGCCATAGACCGTGAAATCGGCGTATCGGCGCGGCGGCGTGCGCTGGCGCGCCATACCCGTATGGAGCGAGATGTGTACATATTTTCCTAGTTTTGCTAACTGCTAAAGTTCTTCAAAATTAAAAAAAAAGGAAACAATGGACGTGTTTTGTCCTCAGGAACATAATTTTTTCTCAGATACGGAACTTTTCTGGGATCTCTTCCATTTAGTC
This sequence comes from Urophora cardui, assembly GCA_960531455.1. Classification (NCBI taxonomy): domain Eukaryota; kingdom Metazoa; phylum Arthropoda; class Insecta; order Diptera; family Tephritidae; genus Urophora; species Urophora cardui. The sequence continues at coordinate 42,992,141 of OY482675.1, read as the reverse complement.
CTACTTCTCGCGATCTGTTGCTAATAGTTCTACTCAAAATTGAATAATTTAGACCCTCCTTGATCCCAATAAACATTTTTCTTCATTTTCAATTTGAGGTTCATTTGAGAAGTAACCCTATTGTCAAATATCAAACGTTTGTTATCAAATGCACCTCAAATTTTGTCTGATAGCGTTCTCAAACAAAGAGGCTCATTTTTAGTATGGGATTTTGGGCTAATTCTCAATTTGATTCATTTCATTTTCTCAAACCTATTTCAAAGGTGGTACGAAATGGAAAACAATCAATAGATGTTTGTATGTATTACATATATGTACCCTAGAGTGCAGAAAAATTGAGGGATAGTGAGAGTTTGTGTTTTGAGCGCAGAAATGGAATGGAATAAATAGATGTAGATATGTACATATGTATTACATATTTTTACTCTGATGTGATGCTTTTCATTTACCCGTGCGGGTGAATTTTGACGGTGCCTTTTGTACAGTTACATGAGTATGTTAATATCTTTTTTAATATGCATGCACCCATTTGAGAAATAAACTATGTTTCTATTAAATTTGATGTAACTTCACAAAAAGCCACAAACAAATAAAATAAGAGTAAGATATACAGAATCATTATTACACACAATCATTTTCAACCATCATCATTTCAACCGTTAAAAGACTGCTCGAGTAGAACAACGAACGCTGACTGAAATTGGCAAACACACAAAATTTCTTCGTTCCTTCAAGCCTTGACATGTTGAAATTCGTGAAATTGTACAAAATGCAAAACAAGTTTTTTTTTTTCAAATGTGTTGTAAGTTATTCTAAAATTGATAAACAATGTTTGATGAACACTTGAAAATATGTTTATTTTCAAATGATATATATGCTGATTCTCAACTTTAGAAACAATATTTTCTCAAACGTTTGAGAATTTCTTTTTCAGTGTTTAATGGGATATCATTAGATGGCGATTTATGCATGAAAATGATCCCAAACATGCCTCCAGAATCGAAAACTCATGGTTTGAACGTAAGAGAGTTGCTGTTTTGAGTAGCCCTCACAGTCGTCGAACCTCAGCCCTATAGGGAATATTAAAGAAGACGATGGGGGATCAAAAAGGAAAAAATAAGCAAGAGTTATGGAAAAAAAAATTAAAGAAGCTTGGTACTTAATACCAGTTGCAAATTGCGCTGATTTGGTCAACCTTATGCCACGAAGAAGTAAGGAAGTTATAAAAAATAAAGGAGCCTCAACTAAACATTAGTTTAAATCTAGCTGCAGCAGTAATATTGTAGTTTATTTGAAAAAACAATCGAATTTAAAGTTTGTCCCTATTATTATTTCCAACTTAAATTATACATTTCATTATTTTTATTCATAAAAATTAAATTATTATACAAAAACCACCCCATAGTCATTGAAGCATGTCCTCTCCTAAGAATCAATATATGGTAATTATTATTTGGTCTTAAAATGACATAAATGGAGAATTGCAAAATTTTGTCCCTATTATTTTTTCCAACACTGTATATATGTACATATATTTATTTTAAAGTGCCTTATATACATATATATAAATATGTATGTAAATATATGTATGCCTGTTTATTATCATACAAAATAAGCAAATGAATTCAAATTTACCCTTACATTTGGATTTGTTTATACTCTTTAATATTTATTATCTTTATTTTATATTTTAGTTTATGTAACAATCGTTTTTTGCTGGTAGTAAAAACGTTTCAACAATTTAAGGTGGAAATTAGTTTATTTATTCCATTCAGCCAGCGCTATTAAAGTAACTAAATAAAATTAAGATTTGAATAAGGATTGTGATTTGGAGATTTGGGGCAGGCGCGCCGGCGCGAAAAAGCACGCCGGCGTCGCCGCCGCCGCCGAAATTTTTTTGGAATTGCACCGCCGCCGCCGGAATCACTGTCGGCGTACATGTCTAGTACCTACATCTTTAGATTTTACTTTAAAACTGGAATTGAACAACTGAGCGTACGTTCAAAATACAAGTTCGGATTTTATTAAATTGTACATATGTATGTATATATGTATATAATATTAATGCATGCACATATGTATGTCTATTCAATAATGGAATGCGGGTAATGATATTTTCCATTTGGAATGTATATACATACATACATGTGTACAAATAAATAAAATGCGAACTTATTTTTTGAACGCTCAATTGTTGTATTCTAGTTTTGAAGTAAGAACTAAATACATACATACATACATATGTATGTAGGTATTTATGTTAAATAAAATATTTAACAACCCTTAACTCATACATATAGACTACAAATGTACATAAATATATATGTACATAGGTACATCGTTATGAAAATATAAATTTTTATAAATATTAATTTAAATAAATTTAATAATTTAATTAGTTTGAATAAATACATACTTAATAAAATTTAAACTCGATATACATACATGCCTATCGCTATGAGAGCTAAGGCTTTTTAAAATATTATAAATATGTACACAGGGGCGGATTTACCTCTAGAAGCGCCCTGGGCAAACAAATCAATAATACAACACGTGATTTTTTCAGAATAAAAACTTTGAGAGCTTGCCATGAAAAACAACGTAGCAAATTTTTATTTTTCCTTACGGTTTTATATAAAGCGTACCCTAACTTTGATACTGTCGAGTTTTGGTGTTGATCGTTCAATCCAAACAGAAGTTACAACTTAAAATGTACTTAGCATACAACTGCAGTTTCATATCGAGTTTAAACTTTGAGAGCTTCTCCTGCAAAAAAAACACAGTTTTCAGACTTAGTACAGTTTTGCTTGGAAGCGTCGATATGGCGGTTGAATCTCAAAATTGCCCTTCCTGAAAAGTTGTGTATTTTGAAAAGTGCAAATGCAGCAAATGAGCGATATTTAAGTCCCACTGGGGCGAAGGTTAAGAACTGTACCAATGTTCTGAAACGTACTTTGATTAATTTTTTTCTCTGTAAAAAATTGAAAAATCTTTCATTCTTGTTGTACTCGTAATATTAAAAAAAAAACTTTTTTTGATAAATAAAAAAAAAAAAATTTTCCTTGTCTTAGTCTTGGCGCCCCTATTGAAACGGCGCCCTGGGCAGCTGCCCATGTTGCCCCTATGTAAATCCGCTTCTGTATGTATATACATATGTATGTACATCCATACCCTGCAAAAAATGCGATCACTCCGGGATACATCCGGGACAACTCGCAAGGGAGCATGCGATTACTACCCATTTGTATCTCTTTATATGGGTTGAAGTGTTCTCTTTTGTTTGAGCATGTCCTATGAAGAGACTAATTGTACCCAGTTTGTACCCGAACGGGTAGCAAAAGCGCACAATTGTACCCGTTTTGTACCCGAACAGGTAGCAAATGCGACACATCCATTTGTGCGACTAATTGTACCCGTTTGATACCCTTTCGGGTACAATTCGTCTACAATTAGTATACATATGTACCCGTTCGGGTACAATTGGGAACAATTGTAGACTAATTGTACCCGAAAGAGAGCGCTCCCGGACAAATCTTTTTAGAGACTCGTCGCACACTTTTTTACAGGGTATATACGTACACACATGCATGAATATGTATGTACATACATACATACATCATATTTATGGTCTAATAAACGCACGCCATCATCCAAAAATTGCGCCTTCACAATGCCATTAGCTGCTTAAACCTCATAACAAACCCTTGTGAACGCATAAAATGATAAACTCAAAGAGCGATCAAAAAATGATAAACTCAAAAAATGATCGCTAGCGCAAAAAATTATAAAATAAACTTATAGAATGAATTTTCAAAACATGTATTTTCAAACGATCTCTCATTTTAAAATGAATTTATGTAAGAGTTTATCGCCACTGCAGAGACCCATCGATCGCTGTTGACGTTCGTTCATTTGCGTTCGTTGTCACTGTGTATTTGCGCTCGTGAGAGCGTGGCATAGCTCAGAATTATAAGCTGGGGTTATAGATACTTAACGTAGCATGGAACAAGTTGAGAAACGGGCCGCTTTATGCGCGCTCTGTAAAAATCTAAATTGATCAGACTTCTATGTTTCGCTAAGTGTGAGTAATCAAATGTACTCAAACCCCATTGAACAGAAATTTTGAGTGAGTTTGTTCATGCTACGTTAAGTACCTATAACTCCAGCTATAGAGTGATAATTCGTTTGAGTGAGTTTATTTTGAGCGTTCTACGCACCCTGCTTTTTTGTCCTTGGATTTCATTTTAATTGAGAGGCGGTACAATCCACCGAAACTACATACATACATAAATATTTTTTTATTGTTAGTAAAGCTGAAATACCCCTATCTAGGACTAAGTTTGGTAATGATATGTTTTTGTACTTTAAAATTTCGCTTATCCTTTTTGTCGCGTGCGTTACCAAAAAACTATATAAATAGTTATTAAAACTAGGAAACCACTTGAAATAAAAAAAATTTCAGTGACAAAGTAAGTTTGTGTACCTTTTTCCAAAAATAAAATCAGTGTTGTCCGAAAGCTGAATGTTACAACTTTATATGTGTTTTAATGCCACTATCACCAAAGTACAAAAACTCCTTTATTCTTACTAGCTTCGCAAATTTTATACTCTTTAAAAAAAAATACGTTATAAGTAGAATGATTAGAGCGTGTAACAATAATATAACTCTCTTTTCAATAAACTAAACCCGCGAAGAAAAAAAATGATACTTTGCTAATAAAAAAGCCTTAGAGAAAATTATTTTTTTTTGCGATTTTGCTCAGCCTGAGTTTAAGAACGAATAGAAAATGCTTATGGTTTTCTAACATATACATTTCATGCTCTGGGTTGATTTTTCAGGATTAGCCCATGCATATATTCACATATCATAACCAAACTTAGTACCTATATAGGGGTATTTCAGCTTTACTAACAATAAAAAAATATTTATGTATGTACATATGTAGTTGCGGTGGATTTTACCGCCGCTCAATTAAAATGAAATCCAAGGACAAAAAAGTGCTACATAAGTACTTTCATGTATACATCCATATGTACATATGTATGCACACTTATGTATATACATACATACATATGTACATATATACTTATGTATGAATATCATTCCACGTTCAAAAACCTTGCTAAATAGGTATAAAAAAAGGAGCTAGCATCTACCTACATTTGTTATAAAAATGGCTATTAAGAACTCGTCACATATGTATGTATGTATTTGCAAAAAAAAAACAAAAATTATAAAAAACGACTCAATAATAGGCGCATTTCTGTCGTACCCAAGCATGAAAAGAATACTCGCTTATTCATAAAATTACCTTCAAAGCAACAACACCAACTCGACTATTTTTAAAACACATGTACACATGGAAACCATTCCCTTGTATGCATACACCCAACCATACATAAATATGTAGATACATATGTACGCATGCTTGGCTAAGGCAACTGCGAAAATCTGCTTGCTTTCATACAACGCAGCTGAAAAATGTCCATGAGAAATTATTTTCGTGAACGCTAAAATACTGCTCGCGATCAGTATTTCTCGCATTGCTTTTCTCATATGTGAACAGCCGAAGCCGGCTTAGTTCGGTTTTATCACATGTGAGTGAGAAATTTTGGTTTGTTATTTTTCGCTCGTGAGTGAAAAATATGGAAATATTTTTTTTGTTCACTTATCGCGAGTGAGAGGCATAATTTTTTTTTGCATTTCTCACTCGTGATAAATGAACGACAAAAATAATTTGAAATATTCTCGCTCGCGAACGTTAATGAATGTGAGTGAGAATTTCCGAACCCTGCTCGTTACTCAAGCTTTCTTTTTTATTATCCAATTACTGTGGAGTCCTTTAAGTGGTTTTACTATACTCTTGTGAATAGATAACTTCGTGCAGTCTTACCTACATATGTATGTTGGCGTTTTATGAGTCATAACTCAGAAACCCTTAAAGATATATCGATGAAATTTGGTAGGCGTGATATACTTACTTAGGCAAATGTTTGGACGAAAAATTGCCAAAATCGGTTGACGACCACGCCCACTTTTATATATGGGTATTATAAAGTGACCTAATAAAAACATTTTAAGCGATATCTCTGTCAAATATAAAGATATATCATTGAAATTTTATGGAAGGTGTCCAACTATGGACATAAAACAAAAATACAAAATTTTTTTCTGTTACGCCAAGGTATGTATATGTATAATTTCTTTCTTTATAGAGCTTATTTTGGCCGATTGTTGTAAAGCAAAACGTTCGTTTTTCTCTTTTTCCTCCTACGCGTTTCGACACGCTATGGTGCCTTCTTCAGGGAGTCTATATTTATTTTTCGGGCGTGGCACCGCCTCCTTTTAGAAGCAGGAATATACGAGATTTCGGAGCCCATAACTCGACAAATAATTGAGATATTATGACGAAACTTAGTTTCTACACTTTTATAACTTGTGTTAATAGACACGCAAAAATTTATTGAAATCGGTTTATGACCACGCCTACTTTTTCACAAAGATATTTCTGGAACACCCTTTGGGAATTTGTAACGTGACATCTTTGTAACTCATAAAGGGATGAAATTTTGCACAAAGAATAATATTCATAAGCTTAGTTGGATGACTGAAAAAAATTTTGAAAATGGGCGTGGCTACGCCCACTTTATGCAGGACTCGCTTTATATAAAGTACACCGTGTTTCCATCAAACGCAAACAAACAATTAAAGCATACAGCTGAGTATATAATGTTCGATTCCACTCGAACTTAGGCTTCCTTACTTATTTTGTGGTTGTTTTTATTGCAAACACACAACAACAAAACAGAAAGCTTGTTACACAAAACCACAAAACCAGTTCTTGCTTTGCATACATATGTATGTACATGCGGTTGTTTTTATTGCAAACACAACAACAAAAAAACAGAAAGCTTGTTACTTGTTGGCTTGCACACGGGAGTGAATTGAATGAAATTCATAGAGGCTATTTTGAAGAAAGGTAACTTAAAAGCCTCATTGAAGCATGGAATATATTGTTGAATGTCCCACTATATGATGTCGTTGGGCTGAATCTCATGTTGATGTCATTTCGAATCCGGAGGAGAATAGAAATAATAGAGGAGAGAACACAATAAAAGTAAAGTAGAATGTTTAAAAAAAATAATAATTGAGTTAAACGTTGCAACTTTTAGGATGGGATGAAGTTACATACATACATACATACATACAGGTGAAGCTAATAAAAGCGTGTTAAAAACGCTGAGCGCAAAGTGTTTCCCACTGACTGAAACTCTTACACTCAAGGTGTTTCTCACCGTGAGCAACCTCTCTCAACAATCTTCTTTCTGTTGCTGTTTAAGAGTTATTTTTCAACACTCAAAAATATCCCTCAGCGAGTGACGGTTTCAATGAGACTTTTATTTTTTTCCGTCCTTTGATAACAGTTAATAAGCACATCTCACACTGAAAAACCCCCATTCAGTGTATGAATACACACGCTTTTGCGTTAACTTATGCTACATAATGCGTATAAGCAAACATACAGTGAACTACACTGCGTACACGTAACTTGTTTACATACATACATACATACATACAGGTGAAACTAATAAAAGCGTGTTAAAAATAGAGGGATAAAGAAAAGTGTTGCTGAAAAATATGTTTGCATATGTAGATATGCATGTACGTTCGTGCGCATACGCATGTGTGCAAATGGAAGAAAATTTGTATTCGTAGTATGACTGTATTTAAAATAACCAATTTTGTAACTTAGCTGGTACACTCAGAGAAAACTGGCATCGTAAAAATGACTATGAAAATGATGTATTGTGGAACGATTTTCCGTCATCCCTTGTCAAGTTAAATAAAATAATTCTGGTCCAGGGTTATTCTCAGCGTATTTACTATCTCTGTAACAATGTCTTTGTTCGTTTTCTCTGTCAGTATTTTAGTTAAAGTTTTTAGTGTTTCTGTCGTTGGTATCGAAGGGTATAGATCCTTCACGTCAAATGATATCAGTTTTGAGTCCTTGGGTACGTTCAGGTTGTTCAGTTTGTTGACTAGTTCCGTCGTGTTTTTGATTGTGTATTTATTGGATAGGTCTAGTTTCTCGGTTAGTAGCTTGTTTAGGTGTTTTGATAGTCTATATCCTGGTGCCGACTTATGGTTTACTATTGGTCGCATAGGTGTTCCTGCTTTGTGGATTTTAGGTAGTGCGATCAGTGACGGGGCCGATGGATTCATTGCCGTGAGAGTGTAGGTCATCTTGTTGTCTATTATATTCTTTGCTTGTTTTATTGCACGCTTTATTGCCATTTGGTATTCTTCCGTTGGGTCTTTCCTTATCACTCGACAGCCCATTTCTTTGATGAGTTGACCCGTTTTTGCGGTGTATTCCTCTTCGTCCATTAGCACCGTTGTATTTCCTTTGTCTGCTTTTGTTGCTATCACCTTATTATCGATTAGTTTCTTCCTTAATACTTTTGCCGTTTTATTGTCGTCCGTTGCCATTTCATTTCCAGCAGCTTTTATACTCTTCGATTATGCGTCTGCATAGATGCCTTGCGTGCTCCTGTTCTTCGTTTGGTACTAGTGATATGGCCATCTCCGTGTCTGCAATAGTGTTCTCTACGTCTTCTTGACAAGGGATGACGGAAAATCGTTCCACAATACATCATATTCCTACCCTGTCGGAAAAACAAGCAACCAAAAAGTGACTATGAAAATATTCAGCTTTACTATTCGCTTTTTTACTATGAAAACACGGAAATATGACTATAGGCGCATTTCTGTCGTACCCAAGCATGAAAAGAATACTCGCTTATTCATAAAATTACCTTCAAAGCAACACCACCAACTCGACTATTTTTAAAATATTCGAGTTGGTGTTGTTGCTTTGAAGGTAATTTGATGCATAAGCGAGTATTCTTTTCATGCTTGGGTACGACAGAAATGCGCCTTATGAAAAAACTTGATCTGAATATAAACGTATTATTTCAACCGTTCAAGTATGAAAGATATTCAACTTGAATATGAAAAACTTTGAGTTGACTAGTAAATACTAATCCAACTGGACAAGTATTAACACCTGTCATTGTAAAATTTGTAATAGTCATCCACAAGTTGAAACATATTTATTTTAACTACTGTTGATGTTTCAACTTCAATATGGTTCATAGTAAATTTAAATATTTAGCACAGTATTAGCAATTTATGCTGCGTAGATTTTCGTTCGTTCATTTGAATGCGGCTTTTCAAATTTCCGTAATTCTTAGATGTTTTATACATTGTTCGAGCTATATAGCATGATTGAGCAACTCAAATATAACTCATTTTCCACAAGGGAAATGAGTTGGCTTATTTAAAGCCATTTTTCATACCCCAGAGGTTGGCACTCTCGCCGAAAATGGAGCTACAGCGCTCCCCCAACGTGAATACATAAAAGGGTTTAAAAAAGCACATATGTATACATATGTATGTATGTGCATATATACACACAAAGTTTAGACACATAGTTAAATTCAATATGAAATATATTTAAAATAAATATGCTGTCTCTTAGAGTTGAATAAAAACATATTGAACTTCAATATGAATCATATTAAACTTAAGGATATGTCATAGTCAGTTTCAATATGAACATTTTTTAAAACAAATATGTTGTAACTTTAACTTGACTATAAAAATATTCAGTTTGAATATGTTGCATTTTTCAACATATTTAGGACAACTATTTTTCATAGTTGTTTTTACTATGACAACACTTCAAGTAGAGTATGATTAATTTTCATTTTAACTACTTAATATTTATTATGATGGTATGAAGTGCAACGTATTCAGAATCACTATTTTCATCCTAGGCGCAAAACCATTGGTAAAAATAGTCAAATCAAGGTGTAAATAGTCAGATTTACGTGCGTTTTTTGCTGAGTGTATGGACAGGAATTTTATATTGAATTATTTAGTTAATACATAATATATGTATTAAAATATAATTTGATGTTAGATTCGTTACTTACATATTTATGTACATATTAATATAGGTATTTACTTATAAAGGCATGTGTCTGATTTTTTTACATACTCTGCAGGGAAGTTAATAAGTAACTAGAGAACAGAATTTCTGGTTCAGAACTAGCGAAAATGTGTCAAATCTACAATTCAGCCATTTTATAGAAAGTCAGGAAACGTAATTCGATAATTGGGATATATGAGGGCAACATTTTTTCGTAGAAAAGAAAACGCCATTAGTGGTACGTAGGTGCATACCTGTACAAAACTATTTTATATTATTATTGTTTTTCTTAGATTTCGGCTTTATTAAAAATAACGAATTTATTATTTTGGTATTATGATTTTACCGCGTCTCACTTAAAATTTAATAAAAGGCGACTACCTAATCTACATACATATGTATAAAAAGAGGTCGTTACATATGTACATATGTATTAGACTGACTACAAAACATATGGGATTTGCAAAAGTATTGAATTTTTTCGCTCCCCGCGCATTTTCTGATAGCTTGACAATAGAAAATAAGATCTGCATAAAAATCTGACCATCGGTAGTGGGAAATAGCCACGCGCATTTGAACTAAAGTTCAAAAATTGACCTTAAAATTATGCATTGCTTTAGAGATCAATATCTCCTTAAACAATGATTTTTGGAGAAATAATGTAATAATCATTTTTATACTAAATGAAACTGGGAACATATTCTCCATATGATATTTATACCTACCGTTATCCTTTCAGGACATATTGAGTCCTTAAAGTGAAATTTAAATTTTTTTGTTTGTTAAAAAGGCAAAAATAAATATTTAAAAAATAGAGAATTATATAAACTATACGTCATTTAACCCTAATCACCGAATTTTGAAAAGTTACGTAAAACCGAAAGTGAGACTCTGAAGCTCACCTATGGGGAAATTTTGAAACACATTATTTTGGTATTTGTTTTTTACTTTTATTTATGCAGTAATGAACGCAGAAGCACTTTTATACATTCTTATAACGGTTTATGACAATTTTTTTAGTATATAAAGATAAAAAAGGTAATTGCATAAAATATATAACAATGGCGCTATTATAACTCTGACGAGTTTTATGGCCGAGCTTCTCTCCCAATTCGAGGTGTGCTCCTTTTTGTTTTTCCTACTAATTGGGTGGACCTGCAGTTTTATGCCGGCTCCGAACGGCGAATGCATTTTTTGTGAGCTTTTTCATGGCAGAAATACTCTCGGAGGGTATGCCGCTCACTGCCGAGAGGTGACCGCTGCTCTTAAAAAGTCCAATAATTGGATTTTTACTTATTAGAAAAACTTTTTGGTGTTTTGCTCGGACCGTGGTTTGAACCCGAGACCTCTGGCACAGCAGGCGAGCACTCTACCCACTGCACCACAGCGGCCAGCATAAAATAGGGGATATTAATGAACTACAATTTTCACACATTTTTGTAGTTGTTGAATGTTCATTATAAATGGTATTATTACATCTGTTATAAATTTGTTTTCGTGCACACAATGAGAAAAACTAAGAATCAAATGAATATGAATAAATATTTCATATTATAATTTCCGCGATCAAATTTAAAAGTTTTAAAACGCAACGTTCGTGGTGAAATTACTGACGCATAAAAGCAGACGATCGTTCGTTTCTCTATCTGAACGCATCTTTTCCGTAATTTAGAATCTCAGTAAACAGAAAATCATAAGATTTTAATGGTTTTGATATTCCTCACTTTACCGTTCTCCATAATTTTATGACATCATATGATCTAAAGATCTATGGTGAAATACGACGAATTCACCAAAATCCGGGGGAAGTATGGTGAGTTAACAATGCAAAAACCTCACTGGATAAACCTTGTAAACAACGGATTCAAAATTTAGTTGAATTCTAGAAATGTAAGCTTATTACGATAAAGATACTTAAGGTGAGTCTTTGAGGCTCACTTTCGGGTTTTCGTTACAATTTTATACGATTGCAAAAAAAATGGTTAAAATAAATAAATAGCCCAAAGATCAACATTATTTCATAATTTATGAACACAAATGGAGGAATACCCAAAATTTCAAGCAAAAAGCTTTTTTGGTTTAGGAATTATTCGCTTTTAAACTTTAAAGTGAGACTGAGAGGCTCACTTTAGAGGATTAGGGTTAATAGGTTATTTAAAGTAGTTTTACACATCATAAATTTTTTTTGATTTACATGCACTATTATAGTCAAGAAAATGATTTAAAATAAGCAAGTCGCATTTTTCGAACTTTTTTTTTTACTAAACTGAAAATATCGTAGTAGGCTTTGCAATAAAAAAAAAAAAAGTGTGGTATAGTTTCATATTTCAGCTCATTCAATAGTTTGTTGAACTTTCTTTAAAGTGAACTTGTAGCGGTAGTGTTCATAAGTGTGTTATATTCAGTTCAAAAAATTTTTTTTCAATTTTTTTTAAAACTATTATTGTAATGGCATTAAGATCCAGATGCATTCCCTTAATTGGTAATTATTTAATAACATCTTACGAGCTAAGTGCTATGTAAGGCTTTTCTATTGTATAATGTAAGAGTATCTTTTTTAAACACAGGCTTGAAAAAAAAACTTTGAATGGAAATATGCTTCCAAGCAGAAGAAATGTGTTAAGCTATTTATTTTATTTGATTCGTGATGAACATTAAACGGCAAAGGAAAGCATTCCTATTTTGTCCAATAGATTGATTGAGGTCTATAAGAAATTCGGAATTCCGACCAAAAGAAGAGATGGAATAGAGAAAATGATTAAAAGGCGTTTAAATCAATACAACAAAATTATTAAATTGAAATGTGGTAAGGCAAAAAAATATTTTACTGACTCTCTGGACGTGTTATTTGACATATCTCATGCAAATGCCATTAAAACATTGCAAAAGAATAAAAATACGAAAGCCATAAAATTTTTAAACGAACATCGCGTATCACTAAAAGCTGTGCGCTCAAAATTGGCTTTAGATATTGAAGTACAGTATTTTTATTAAATAATTACCAATTAAGGGAATGCATCTGGGTCTTAATGCCATTACAATAATAATTTTAAAAAAATTTGAAAAAAACTTTTTTGAACTGAATATAACACACTTATGAGCACTACCGCTACAAGTTCACTTTAAAGAAAGTTCAACAAACTATTGAATGAGCTGAAATATGAAACTATACCACATTTTTTTTTTTTTATTGCAAAGCCTACTACGATATTTCAGTTCAGTAAAAAAAAAAGTTTGAAAAAATGCGACTTGCTTATTTTAAATCATTTTCTTGACTATAATAGTGAATGTAAATCAAAAAAAAAATTATGATGTGTAAAACTACTTTAAATAACCTATTAAATGATGTAAAGTTTATATAATTCTCTATTTTTTAAATATTTATTTTTGCCTTTTTAACAAACAAAAAAATTTAAATTTCACTTTAAGGACTCAATATGTCCTGAAAGGATAACGGTAGGTATAAATATCGTATGGAGAATATGTTCCCAGTTTCATTTTGTATAAAAACGATTATTACATTTTTTCTCCGAAAAACATTGTTTAAAGAGATATTGGTCTCTAAAGCCATGCATAATTTTTAGGTCAATTTTTGAACTTTAGTTCAAATGCGCGTGGCTATTTCCCACTACCGGTGGTCAGATTTTTATGCAGATCTTATTTTCTATTGTCAAGCTATCAGAAAATGCATGGGGAGCAAAAAAAATCAGCACTTTTGCATTTGTGGTCAGTCTAATATGTATGTATACGCAAAAAAAATGTTAAACGAAAGATTCTATAATGTATAATAAACATGAAAAATTGCATTACCTGATTTCCATTCCACCAGATCGCAGGCATACCGGCGTACCATTTAGTAAAATTACATACCTACATGCATATGTATTTCATATGTTCATCCTCAACGGAGTGGCACATGTACGTGCGTACGACACATACATGCACAAAGGACTTTTATTTTTTCTCTGCTCGGAAAATCTCAACGGAAGCGTCGGCAGAACGGACGGCAGAATAAGTTAGATGTAAGAAATGATAATTGTTAAGAGTTATAGTCCAACTCTAATGCACCGTATGCGGATGCGTGTGCGTATGCGGATCTAAACGTTTTCTTGCGTGCGGCCCTGGCTGCTCCAGTGTATGCGTATGGTTGCGTCTGTCAATTACACTACATACATTACTCACTTACTTAATTGGCACGTAACCGTCTAGACGATTCTGGCCGAGTTCAATAAAGCGCGCCAGCTATTTCTGTTTCGCGCAGAATGGCGCCACTTGGGAATACCTAGGGAGTCAGCATCACTGTCCACCTTATCCTCCCAACGCAGTGGAGGCCTCCCTTTTCTTCTGCGTTCAGCGGGTTTCGATAAAAATACTTTCTTGGCTGGAGAACCTTCGTCCATTCTCACGACATGACCTGCCCAGCGCAGCCGCTGGATCTTTATTCGCTGAACAATGTCGATGTCTGCGTACAGCTCGTACAGCTCGTCTTTAAATCTCCGTCAATACCTCGCTAACGCGCAAAGGTCCATAAATCCTCCGAAGAACTTTCCTCTCGAATACTCCAAGCGCCATCTCATCTGCTTTTGATATAGTCCATGGTTCTGCGCCATACATGAGGACTGGAACGATGAGTGTCTTGTAGAGTGTGATTTTGGTTCGTCGAGAGAGGACTTTACTTTTCAATTGCCTACTTAGTCAAAAGTAGCATTTATTGGCAAGAGTGATTCTTCGTTGGATTTCAGTGCTGGCATTATTTTTGGTGTTAATGCTGGTTCCCAAATAGACGAAGTCCTTAACTGTTTCGAATTTGTAGCTATCAACATTGACGTGGCTGCCAAGGCGTGATGTTTCTTTGTGTGTTGACAGGAGGTACTTCGTCTTCTCCTCGTTGACCGCCAAACCCATTTTCCTAGCTTCTTTATCCAGCTTGGAGAAGGCAGAACATACGGCACGCGTGTTAGTGCCAATGATGTCGATGTCATCGGCGTACGCCAGCAGTTGCACACTCTTGTGATATAAGATGCTTCCTGTATGGTTAAGTTCTGCAGCTCGTATTATCTTTTCCAGCATCAAGTTGAAGAAGTCACACGAAAGGGAGTCACCTTGTCTGAAACCTTGTTTGGTCTCGAACGGCTCGGAGAGGTTCTTCCCAATTCTGACGGTGGTGGTTGTGTTAGTCAACGTCATTTGGCATAGCCGTATACATACATATATACAATTTCCGCCGTTGTTATTTTTGAAAATACATATTTTACCAATTCGCGAAAGATTCAATAAAATGTATAATGAATGAGGATTTAGAATTGATATTAATTATAATAGGAAGTGTTATTTTCGTATATACGGAATACGTTAAAATTATAAAAAAAAAACCGTACCATTCGGGTACGTGATTTGTACTTGGAAAGGCAAGTTAGTGGTTTTCTTTAATTTGATCAAAACCCGTGAAGTGGATCAATTCGAAATTAATTTTAATATAATAATAATACACTGGCGCTTTTATAACCCTGGCGAGTTTAATGACTGAGCTTCTCTCCCAATTCAAGAAGTGCTCCTTTTGTTTTTCCTAATTGGGTGGACCTAAAGTTTTATGCCGGCTGCGAACGGCGAATGCATTTTTTTGTAGAAGCTTTTTCATAGGAGAAATACACACGGAGGGTATGCCGCCCACTGCCGAAAGGTGACCGCTATTTCTAAAAACCCAATAATTGGGTTTTAATTAATTAGAAAAAAAAATTTTTTGGAGTGTGTCTGGACTGGGGTTAGAACCCGATACCTCTGGTATAGCAGACGAGCACTCTACCCATTGCACCACAGCAGCCATATTGCCAAATTGCTATATGTTGATTATTATGTATTGTAAGAATTACAGTTTCTTTGCCTTAAAATATAAGACTGAAAATTTGGTTAATACAAATATGTCTGTATATGCACAACCTCTGAAATCTGGTGTTCTGTTATACCAAGGCGAAAACTCCCTATTCAAAAGAATACTCCCTTCACTTAATTATTTTTTTACAGTTAAACTTATTTAAGTTTCAATTATGTATTTACACACGGATAACTACATATGTATACACTGAAAAAACAACTTACTCAGATTATGGAAAAGTGGGAATGATTCGGCGCTAAAGACATATTTCCATATTTTGATGTACGATTTTCTTCAAATCAAGGAATAAAAACCACGTTTTAAAGAAAATTGTACATCAAAATATGGAAATATGTCTTTAGCGCCGAATCATTCCCATTTTTCCATAATCTGAGTAAATTTTTTTTCGAGTGTATGTAATTTAAATTCATGTACTATGTACTTGGGTATGCAGATAGTAATTAACATATAATTAATATTAGTCATCTCTAAATATATTTAAAACCCCTTTTAATTAACATTTCTGCTGGCAAACACATTTTCACTACTTCTCTTTAAATAAATTTAACGAAGTTTTTACCAAAAAATATGTATACCGATGTAGCAACCAACCTAATATTGGCTGCGACACGCATAGAAAACGCATAGAAGTAGAAAATTTTCAACTTAGCTGCGTTCGAATGCGTGTTCGAAATCATCTTCGAATTTTCTATGCGTGTGGTGCATTTACATCCGTGCCACTGGAGTTTGCCTCATTTAAACACAGGTATGCAACACGGCTGTCAGTGACACGCATACGCCTCTGCATACGGTTCATTAGAGTTGCACTATTAGTTCTAAGTTGAATGTGAACAAATAAAGGAGCTCGTCTCCCGAAAAAATATTTTTTTAACAAGTTTGTGCATTAATAAATTTAACTGGCGCCCGAGCAGGGACCGCCAGCGCGTGTCGAAGTAGTGAGTGCCTGAAAACTAAAAAGTAAGGCCACGTGTGTGATTAGAGCCGGAAAATCTAAAAGTACGGTCAACGTAACTACGGGCAATTAATTAAAGAGAAGGACAAGCTGCGTCGCGGGACCCGAGCACATTAGGAAAAGGATATTACCCAAAACGTTAACACCCCATCTCTGCTGGCGGCCGAGGATGTTATAGTAGTGTAAGGAAATTTTTTTTTATTATTATCTGTGGAGCCTAAAGAATTTAAATTTTGTAGAAATTTGTATAACGAGAATAAATAATAGCTTAAAAAAACTAAAAAAACAGGCTTTAATCTTAAAAATCGTACTAAAAATTGAGAAATAATTTAATTAGAAACAAAATGATGAACGAAAATATAAGTATTTAAGGAAAAGCGTCGGGTGGTGCTCAGTATGTCAAAAAATATTTAAGATCGCTGTTTTTAACTAATATTTGTTACGTGCAACCTGTCAAGTCCAATAGCTCTACAGCTCTGTTACCACACTATACCATCATGTGGCATACCCCGAGTGCCGCACAGGTACGCTTGCTTTATGCACGATCTAGCTCGCCGGACTGTGGGGTGGTTCTTGCGGTCTCGGGGCCGCCGTTGCACCATACAAACAATTTCGTACCTTAAAATACATACAAAGCCTCGGAAGTATCTCGCTGTTATTCCCTTTCCCTATCATATTCCCGCTCCCAACATTTTGTCCTAACCCCACGCCCCACTTACCTAGTCCGTCCAGATTCCCGCCCCGGCCAATGGTGGTATCTGGCCGGCCAATCTTCACCCTCCCTTCCATGGTCGGCAGTGGCTAAATTTGGTTGCCGACCCCAAAATTAACCCCCTTTAATACTCCTCAACCCATCCTGGAATCCCGCCCAGTCATCCACAAGTCCGCCCGTCTCCACCGCATCTGAAAGGAAGAGTCACTAAATTTTAGAAAAATTAACAAAACATAACAATTTATTTCAGTTCATCAAATGTAGTTCTTAAGCCTAAGCTTATATTGTAAACCCACATGAGGGTATAAGGCGCTTATTTAATAAAACACCATAAGGTGCAAATGGATGGAGGTGACTCACTTATACTAACAAATAGGATATATGTATATATATGAACTAATATGTAAAATAGTAATATACTATTATATTATTATTGTTTATATGCGCATGAATAACGTCGGTGCATTCGCTGGCAGAGCTCCAAAAAATACAAAAAAAAATTTGAGTGATAATCTACAGTCAGATTTAGGCATCTGTAGGCCAAGACCCACAATCGGGTACATGAATTAACATCAACAAAAAAAAAACCCTAACAAACTATCCCTTCAATGATATCCAAACATGGTTACCAAACCCGAAACCGTGTATATATAACCATGTATGTCATTAATCCAAACACCTATCTCTATCAATCTTCAAATCCATTAATTTTAATCTCAACGTTATCTGTTCTCGACAAATTCAAAAAGTAGTGTATCCGCATACCTGCACTTATAAATCAAAGGAAAAATCCATATATCTATATCTTATATAAATATATATTCCACTATGTATTCCTACGTGTTGATCCATATCCCCGATCTCACATACGGACATACGTTTATAAAAATTCAAAACATTATACCAGTAACTGGTAACACAACCTACACTCGGGTATATCAACTACTTATGCCTATATATAGACGGCTTCAGTTCATGAGTATCATTTTTACTGATTAGCTCAGATATCCAAACTATATGCACCTCATTGCATTTCAAAAGCAAAAAAAAATCCAATATTAAGATTCCCGCAAGCGGGTATATTCAAAACTAACTACGTTATAATCTATATCAAGCTTAAAATCTGCTAGCGCTGCTGCAAGTCCAAGAAAAATACAATTACCACAACATACATATGGTAATTCCCGCAAGCGGGTATCAATATTCTATATATATAGAATCAACAAAATTCCGAACATAGTTTCTAGTTTATATATAGATATATCATCTGAGTATGTGTATAGACTTATAACTAGACTATATTACCTTATGCTTATATGCGTTGATATTCATATTCATACATGTATGTACCTATATACATTTTCACATGGGTGGCAAAGTTGCATGCCCCATAATCATAATTCGACAATTCATGTGTACATATGTTTACGTTAAGATCGCAAAATTTCCTAAGTATCGCTTATATATGTATACTTATAAAGGTACATATATATGCACCCATAGGGATATTCATGTATATATCATGTATGTACATCCATATGCAGACATCTATTTCATCAAAAAATATGAGGTTCGTTTGGTACTAAAACCAAGAAGAATGTCAAGTAACTGCGATCGGATTTCGACCCACCCTAATAGCACGTATTTGCCGATTCAAATTTAAAAAAAAATGTACCATCATTTGGTGTCGCCAAACTGAAGCCGAGCCGGCCGTTTTTTTTTTTTTATATAACCTCGCCACACTCCCCAAGACGTCTTGTTTAGTTAGTGGGATGCAAACATTAATCACGGATTGCAACCTCAACAAAATTTAAAACCTGATCGGGTAATTATTGCCACCGAATTTCCCGGCTACTGATACGTGCCACTCAGGAGGCTTTAGTACATACATGTATGTTCATACCTACGTATATATATGATGGTGTACAACAACTCCACGGTCGTAGTGACATTTGAGGTATAATCGAAACAAGCGAATTCACCACACCACTTATGCAGTCACTTAAGGAGGCTACACTTTAGCACACCACTCCATCAACCGGATATGCTATATAATATTTACAGACGGGATAAAATTCGCTTGTTTTTATTTTGTTACATACATACCTAGAGTGCTTCCCACTCCCCTAAATACATACGTGCATATATATCCATATGCAACCATACATAACTTATATTAAAAAACCTGGGTCCTGGAACTGCAGCTGTTTCTGGAACGTTCTGCTGATTTCGTTGCCTACATGCCCGTTGAGGAGGGGTAATGTAGGGTATATTTATGTATGTTAGAGTTCGAGGTTCTTAGATGAATCCGATGACGTCGAAATCCGTTTCATTTCAATAAATAGGTGAACATGTGGTCATTACCTAATGGTGGTCATATCATGATTATAAGGTGTTACTTTCCGTGCTTCTGGCGACTCAAATTGTGGCGTTTTCTGGCGTTAGCGAGGCTAAACAATGGGCGGAATTCAAACGCTCGTGGTGCAAAAAATTTTGGTATTTTTGTCAGACAGTGGTATTTGTAAGGTGATGTGTTGGTGCCAAATGCCGCCAGCACACAAGATGTTGGTAGTGGCTACAGTGGCTTCAATAGTGGCAAATTGGTTTTGACCAGCTCGTGCCCATTTCCTGACGCTGGCCACTTGTACAAAGGCTCTGGGCGATTTGGGACACGCCTTTGTAGTCCAATTTGCCAACAACGATGTAGGTACTATTCTTTGATTTCCGTACCTAAGATGAGAACAAAATCCACAACTATTACTAACCTTTCTACCATCACACCTTTACTACACTACTTACCTCGTGTGATTCCTTATGGCGAAATTCTGCCGACTTGGAAAAATCCTCTTATTTATGTGAGGGTGTGGTCGCAATAACAAAATAATGTTTTCGTGGGCACTTTTGCCCACACCGGATTTAACTTCTCCCGGCTTGATGTCAAAAATAATTATGGATTCAGGCAGATTTACCTGGTTCAATAAAATTTTCGTCCACACTCCTCGGCAGCCATTTATGAAAAGGCTGACGGAAGTCGCCATTGTATAGAGTTGGCTGCGATCTGTATTTTGTCACTTTTGACATTTGTTGATGTGTTCGGCGAGAATTCTATTTTCCTAGCAGGGTTGTATTTTGTCATCGCTAATGTGTGAACCACAAGGTGACCGCAACAGGGCGAACGCCGCAGTTCTCGGCTTCGTTGGACTAGGCGTTCGAAAAGCTGGTCGCCTAACGACCCCACCTCAGCTAACGTCGTATGTCTTTCGCGTGATAGATCCCCACGGAGCGTCCAGCCGAGTCGCCAAGCTCGTACAACGCATTCCCCTTAACCGCCAGAATCATGGACCTCAAGTACTTGGGTGCGAGTTTCGCATTATATCCATCGGCTGCCTTACTCAGTTTGAAGTTCTTTCGGTAAACAATTTCGTCCTCTCTGTACCTGACTGGACGAGCCCGGGTGTTATATGTATCTTGGCCCTTTTTGTATGCTTCCTCAAGGTTACGTATTAATGTTTCTCGCATCAGCCTTAGGCGGTCTGGTCTCGACAGAACCTCCACGTCATCACCTTTCAGCAATCCCAGTCGTCGCAGGGTTTCATAGGCACTACCATGTTGAACCATTGTTAACCCAAACACTGCACGATAAGGCTCGAGCCCTATGGCCTCGTGGATCGCACTTCGTAATGCGAATGCTGCTAATGACACGTGCTGATCCCAGCAGGACTGGTCAGCTCCAGCGATATAGGTCCTAAGCATTGCCAGCAGCGACCGATTGACCCTCTCCGCTGCGTTTGCTTGGGGTGCATACGCCGCGGTCTTGATATGGTTTACGCTGTATCCTCGAAGAAACCCTGCGAACGAATCAGCCACAAACTGCCGTCCATTATCGGAATGGATAGTCTCTGGCACGCCGAATACGTGGAAAATCTCCTTCTCTAGGTAATTAATTACGTCCCCTGTCGTCGCTTGTCGCATAGGCTTAAAGAATATGAACTTGGTGAGGTGGTCTAGCACCACGAATACAACGATGTTTCCTGATCGCGATCTCGAGTAGGGTCCGCAGAAGTCTACGTAGAGGCGTTGAAATGGTCTCTCTGACTGAAACCGATCCATCATTGGGGGTCTGGAGGTAGAGTTCGGTGCTTTCGCGCATTTACATGCTTCACGGCTTGCTACATAGGCTCTAACCATGCCCGTCATTCCGGGCCAGAAATACTTTGTCCGCAATCTATAGAGAGTTTTAGCGGTGCCTCCATGACCCGCTGACGGATCCCCGTGACCCTTTTCCAATAGACTCTGTTGCAGACCCTCCGGGACCCAGATCCTCCAAGTTGACTCTTCGGACTCCTCCGCACCTCTCGGCTTTACCCTTTTGAAAACAACGCCATCTACTACTTGTAGGTCGGGAAGCTGTGTTGCATTTTGTTCCACGTACCGTTTGAGAGAGGCATAGGTGTCACTGCTGAATTCCGGTGATGTAAAGTCCAAATCGCCCATATTCTCCAGCTCGCTTACCTCTTCCATATATATGCGACTCAGCGTATCTGGAACGACATTTTGGGAACCCTTACGATGTTCGATTTTGAAATCGAACCCTTGCAGCTTCAGGCTCCATCTGGCCAACCGACCCGACAAATCCTTTTGGCCCATGAGCCACTTCAAGCTCATGTGGTCCGTAATTATTGTGAATGGAAGTCCCTCTATGTAGGCACGGAACTTTTTAACGCTAACGACAGCAGCTAGCATTCCAGTTCGGTGAAGGTATAATTGCGCTGGGCCGAATTCAGTTTTTGCGACATGAACGCAATAGGTCGCTCGTTTCCTTCATCGTCCTTCTGGAAAAGGACACTACCGATCCCCTGCGTTGACGCGTCGCATTGTATGTAAAAATGCCTAGAGAAGTCCGGGTTTACCAAAACGTCGGTCGAAGTAAGAGCCTCCTTAAGTTTGTTGAACGCGGCTACCGCCTCCTCAGTCATAGCGAAGGTCTTTGCCTTACGCAGGCACTCGGTCATCGGCGCGGCTATGGTGGCAAAGTTGGATATAAAGCGCCGATACCACCCACACATACCCAAGAATCTCCGCAACTGCTTAATGGTTGTCGGCACCGGGAACTCAACTATTGACCGCACCTTCTCTGGGTCCATCTTAAGCTCTCCTTGGCCAACAATGAATCCCAGATACTTAAAGTTCTTTTTGACAAAACTTCGATTTTCCTAGATTTATCGTTAAGCCAGCATTGGCTAGGCATTCGGCTACCTCCGCTAGATGGACAAGGTGGGTCTCAAAATCCGGCGAACAAACTAAGAGATCGTCAATATAAACGAACACGTTCTCTCTCAACGCACAGGCGCTTCTTACCTGGCTTTTCCTGGCCTTTTGTCCACAGCGTCGCGTATAACAGCTGTAGTAGGTAAAACAACTTACGCTTTGGTTGCGAAAAAACGAATTGAATTTATTATTCAAAATATTCTCCTTTTATACAATATTTGTTCTTATGTACTACTTATTTACTATGATACATATTTACACTAAGTACTTAAAAATAATGGGACTCTTTCCCACGGTATATTGTACATAT
The DNA here is from genome assembly GCA_960531455.1 of Urophora cardui. NCBI lineage: Eukaryota > Metazoa > Arthropoda > Insecta > Diptera > Tephritidae > Urophora > Urophora cardui. The sequence continues at coordinate 42,969,011 of OY482675.1, read as the reverse complement.
GTACATGTACCTACATACATGTACATATGTATGCTCCTATGAGCGCTTAGGCTTAGAATAACATTGGAAGCGTGAGAATGGCAGCGTCAGCAATTTTGTGTACATTACAATTTGTGTGGGGCTGACAAAGTAGTCAGCGCCAGCGTGTGACAATACAATGTATGGAAATTTATTACGTATGTATGTTTGTGCTTGTGTAATTACATTTGACGCTCCACATCACCCTTCCAAAAAAAATGCTCGCTTCATTTGTGGATTCAATGAAGCGAGTATTTCGTTTCAATAAAAATTAAAATTGAACATTTATGTTCCTATTTTTATACTTACATATTTATTGTGATGTAAAAAGTGGGAACGTCTTATGTTATTGCTTTAAGTCTATTTTTATGTACTATGATTTTCTTTTCTATATTTTCTACCTTATAGGGAGTCAAATTATAATTATTGTTCCTATCAATATTTACTACTCTATAGGGAGTTAAACTATAATTGTTGTGCTTATCAATATTTGTTACTTTATAGGGCCCTTTATATCTACTATCTAACTTATGTCCTGCTTCGTCTCTGACTAACACTAAATCTCCTATATTTATTTCCTTAAGTTGTACGTTTTTATCGTAATTAATTTTTTGTTTTTCCTTAGCCTGCCTTATTAACCTATTAGCTCTTTCCTGTGCTATTTGTAACCTAAATTTAATTTCCTTATCATATGCCTCATAATTATATAATGGGCTAATTGTATTTTCTTGTAAAAAGTTGTATGTCGTTGCCGGTTTTCCAAATATTAGCTCAAAAGGACAGTAACCATGAACTGTTGAATTTCTTTACGCGCTCCAATTCGCGGCTTTGGCCGAGTGTCAGCTCCAGCTGTCCCCGGGTATCAAGTTCCGAGACCACCATCGGTGCCACTCCGAAGGTGTCCCAGAAATCGATTCCCAGGTACAGCTCTTGCTTCAAACTCGGCACGAGATATAATGTCATCGGCTTTGTCATTCCACGCCAAGTGACGTCAGCGTTCACTCTGCCGATTACCGCTTGCGCCTTCCCATCCGCCGTTCTCAGATTGTCTTTCAGCTTGAGCAGTTTCGTCGCCAACCTTTCCTCCCAGACACGCGCTACCGAACCGAAGCAGCTTATTGAGGCACCACTATCTAACAAGCCTTGCATTCTCGTACCTTCCACGTCGACTTGCGCATAAGGCCTTTTGTCCACAGCGTCGCGTATAACAGCTGTAGTAGGTAAAACAACTTACGCTTTGGTTGCGAAAAAACGAATTGAATTTATTATTCAAAATATTCTCCTTTTATACAATATTTGTTCTTATGTACTACTTATTTACTATGATACATATTTACACTAAGTACTTAAAAATAATGGGACTCTTTCCCACGGTATATTGTACATATGTACATGTACCTACATACATGTACATATGTATGCTCCTATGAGCGCTTAGGCTTAGAATAACATTGGAAGCGTGAGAATGGCAGCGTCAGCAATTTTGTGTACATTACAATTTGTGTGGGGCTGACAAAGTAGTCAGCGCCAGCGTGTGACAATACAATGTATGGAAATTTATTACGTATGTATGTTTGTGCTTGTGTAATTACATTTGACGCTCCACATCACCCTTCCAAAAAAAAATGCTCGCTTCATTTGTGGATTCAATGAAGCGAGTATTTCGTTTCAATAAAAATTAAAATTGAACATTTATGTTCCTATTTTTATACTTACATATTTATTGTGATGTAAAAAGTGGGAACGTCTTATGTTATTGCTTTAAGTCTATTTTTATGTACTATGATTTTCTTTTCTATATTTTCTACCTTATAGGGAGTCAAATTATAATTATTGTTCCTATCAATATTTACTACTCTATAGGGAGTTAAACTATAATTGTTGTGCTTATCAATATTTGTTACTTTATAGGGCCCTTTATATCTACTATCTAACTTATGTCCTGCTTCGTCTCTGACTAACACTAAATCTCCTATATTTATTTCCTTAAGTTGTACGTTTTTATCGTAATTAATTTTTTGTTTTTCCTTAGCCTGCCTTATTAACCTATTAGCTCTTTCCTGTGCTATTTGTAACCTAAATTTAATTTCCTTATCATATGCCTCATAATTATATAATGGGCTAATTGTATTTTCTTGTAAAAAGTTGTATGTCGTTGCCGGTTTTCCAAATATTAGCTCAAAAGGACAGTAACCATGAACTGTTGAATTTCTTTACGCGCTCCAATTCGCGGCTTTGGCCGAGTGTCAGCTCCAGCTGTCCCCGGGTATCAAGTTCCGAGACCACCATCGGTGCCACTCCGAAGGTGTCCCAGAAATCGATTCCCAGGTACAGTTCTTGCTTCAAACTCGGCACGAGATATAATGTCATCGGCTTTGTCATTCCACGCCAAGTGACGTCAGCGTTCACTCTGCCGATTACCGCTTGCGCCTTCCCATCCGCCGTTCTCAGATTGTCTTTCAGCTTGAGCAGTTTCGTCGCCAACCTTTCCTCCCAGACACGCGCTACCGAACCGAAGCAGCTTATTGAGGCACCACTATCTAACAAGCCTTGCATTCTCGTACCTTCCACGTCGACTTGCGCATAAGGCCTTTTGTCCACAGCGTCGCGTATAACAGCTGTAGTAGGTAAAACAACTTACGCTTTGGTTGCGAAAAAACGAATTGAATTTATTATTCAAAATATTCTCCTTTTATACAATATTTGTTCTTATGTACTACTTATTTACTATGATACATATTTACACTAAGTACTTAAAAATAATGGGACTCTTTCCCACGGTATATTGTACATATGTACATGTACCTACATACATGTACATATGTATGCTCCTATGAGCGCTTAGGCTTAGAATAACATTGGAAGCGTGAGAATGGCAGCGTCAGCAATTTTGTGTACATTACAATTTGTGTGGGGCTGACAAAGTAGTCAGCGCCAGCGTGTGACAATACAATGTATGGAAATTTATTACGTATGTATGTTTGTGCTTGTGTAATTACATTTGACGCTCCACATCACCCTTCCAAAAAAAATGCTCGCTTCATTTGTGGATTCAATGAAGCGAGTATTTCGTTTCAATAAAAATTAAAATTGAACATTTATGTTCCTATTTTTATACTTACATATTTATTGTGATGTAAAAAGTGGGAACGTCTTATGTTATTGCTTTAAGTCTATTTTTATGTACTATGATTTTCTTTTCTATATTTTCTACCTTATAGGGAGTCAAATTATAATTATTGTTCCTATCAATATTTACTACTCTATAGGGAGTTAAACTATAATTGTTGTGCTTATCAATATTTGTTACTTTATAGGGCCCTTTATATCTACTATCTAACTTATGTCCTGCTTCGTCTCTGACTAACACTAAATCTCCTATATTTATTTCCTTAAGTTGTACGTTTTTATCGTAATTAATTTTTTGTTTTTCCTTAGCCTGCCTTATTAACCTATTAGCTCTTTCCTGTGCTATTTGTAACCTAAATTTAATTTCCTTATCATATGCCTCATAATTATATAATGGGCTAATTGTATTTTCTTGTAAAAAGTTGTATGTCGTTGCCGGTTTTCCAAATATTAGCTCAAAAGGACAGTAACCATGAACTGTTGAAGGTGTTGTATTGTAACAATAAGTAAAGTACTTGAGGTACTCATCCCAATCGTCTTTGTCAATGGATATGTATGAACGTACATATTCATTGAATGTTCTATGGCTGCGTTCAACAGTGCCTAACGTTTGATGATGGTAAGGTGTTGAGGTTTTGTGTTCTATTTTTAATAATTTACACAGTTCTTCAAAAACGTTATTTTTATATTCCGTTCCCATATCGGTTAGTATGGTTTTCATACATCCATAAATGAGAATGAAATGTTCGAAAATAGCTTTGGCTACTGTTTTTGCATGTTTGCTTTCAATTGGAATTGCTACTAGATATTTGTTTAAGTCACATATTATAGTGACTGCATACTCATTTCCATTCAATGATTTTGGAAATGGTCCAATTGTGTCAATTTGAACTATATCAAACGCTTTTGTTGGCGTTTCTGTTATTGTCATTGGTTCTTTCAAATTTTTATTAATTTTGTTTTTATTGCATTGAATGCATTTTTTAATATGATTTTTTATTTCATTTTTCATATTTTTCCAATAATATTTCTGTTTAATTTTATTGGTTGTGCGATTGATTCCTGGGTGGCCACCATTAACAGGATCATCGTGATATTTTTGTAATATCTTTTTAATTACTTCTTTATCTGTCACGTGCATAACCTCCGGAGTTAATGCAATAGTTAAATTTTTGAGAACTTTGGTACCTATATCTTTAAATGTGTCTACTCGAGTATAATTATTCTTAAACAATTTGTCTCCTAAGGACAATTGTATTTTATTTATTTTCAAATTGCCGGCTTCTTTCATAAGCCTGGCAAAGAATTGATCTAAATCAATCTTCGCCTCAACAATTTCATTATTATCGACTTTTAAATTTCCGGTTTCTTTTGAAAACCTGGCAAAGGATTGACCTGAATCAATCTTCGCCTCAACAATTAAATTATCAATATTTATTTCGCTACAAATTTTCTTTCCCTTTTTGAACTGAAGTTTCGGGGGATCGAAAACGAGCTGAGCTAGCTTTTTTACTTCACATTTATTTAGCGCTTCATATATTTTTATGTTCTCTTCGTGACAGTTTTCTTTTGTATTTTTATTATTGGAATTTTTATTATTGGTATTTTTATTGGATTCTGATCGTGTTGTGACTCTCATTATATGGCATGCTTTAACTGACATGTCTTTTAAATTATTTATATTAATGCGTGATAGTGCATCCGCAACATAATTTTCTTTTCCAGCTATGTACTCCACTTCAAAGTCATATTCTTCCAGATCTAGTCTTATTCTAGTTAGTTTTGATGATGGGTTTTTCATCGAAAAAAGGTAAGTTAAGGGTCGATGGTCTGTTTTGATTGTGAATTTTCTACCGTAGACGTACGGTCTGAAATAAGTGATAGCCCAATGTATGGCTGCTAATTCCTTTTCAATTGTTGCTTTATTTATTTCGCCTTTTGTGAAAGATCTAGAGGCATAAGCAACTGGTAATTGTTTTCCTTCATATTCCTGACTTAGCACTGCTCCGCAGGCGTATCCACTTGCATCTGTTGTTATATAAAATTCTTTATCGAAATTTGGGTATTGTAAAATATTTGGGCTGATTAATGCATTTTTCAAATAATTGAATGATTTTTCACATTCTTCTGTCCAATTAAAAACTATGTTCTTTTTGCAAAGTCTTGTTAATATTCTTGAGTATTCTGCGAAATTTGGTATAAATCTTCTATAGTAATTGCAGAATGCGACAAATCTTTTAGCTTCGTCGGCATTCTTGGGAGTTGGGTAATTTTGAATTATTTTGTATTTACTGGGATCAGGTAAAATTCCTTCACTTGTGCATTTGTGTCCAAGATAAGTAACTTCTTGGTTGAAAAATATACATTTATCTGGGTGTAATTTTAAATTATATTTTCTGCAAGTTGCGAATACGTCTTTTAAATTTTTAATCATATGATTTTCGGAACATCCTAATACTACTAAGTCATCCATGTATAGGAATGCTTGTGATGGCTTTAGACCTGCGAATGCCAAAGTCATCATTCTCTGAAATGAGTTTGGTGCTACTTTGAGACCATAAGGTAATCTTTTGAACCTGTATGTACCATTGTCTGCGGTAAATGATGTTATATCTCTTGATTCTGGGCTTAGTTCTATTTGGTGAAAGCCTGACATTAAATCCAAGCAAGAAAAATATTTTGCTCTTCCCAATTGATCCAGAATATCATCAATTCTTGGTAATGGGAATTTATCTGCGGTTAGTTTTTTATTTACTTGTCTATAGTCAATAACTAGTCTCCATCTCTTGTCGTTATTACCTGGTAGTGATTTTTTCGGTACTAGTAAAATTGGACTATTATATTCGGAAATAGATGGTTCTATTAGGTCATCTTGAATTAGTTTATTTACTTGTTTGTTAATTTCCTGTTTATGTGCTTCTGGTACTCTGTAATTTTTAATATAGACTGGGGTATCATCTTTCATATAAAGTTTTTGTTTATAAAAATTGTTAGTGGTTATAGGTTCTGATTCTAATGCAAATATATCTATGTATTCTGAACATAAAGTATTAAGTTGAGATTTAGCAAATGATGGAAAATTTTTATTTAATCTTTCTAGTTTTTCTTTATTGTTTTCTTCATTTTTCTGTTTATTATTTACAATAATGTAGTCGTCTAAATTTTCTGTATTAATATTGTAATTTTGAATAGTTGCATTTTTATCTGTTGTATTAATAATTCTAACAAATGCTTGATTTGGATTTACTATTGAATTGGCAATGAAAATACCTTCGGCTAATTGTTGATGTGGTATAAATAATTCGTTATTATTATTAATTTTAATTTGTCTAATTACTTCTGATCTTGCTGGTACTGATATACTATTAATTGTTGGCTCATTTGTCATTCGAATTGCTATATCCTCTGGGAAATCATGTGGACGTAATATCAAAGTATCTTTATTATTTTGATAGTCCAAAATGCAATTATATTTTTTAATGAAATCTAGTCCCAAAATTCCGTCACATGGGATTGGGAAATCATCTTCTACTATGTGAAATTTATGTCGAATCAAGAGATCGTCACCCTTCAAATCTGCTTTAACTGTTCCAAGGGTGCTTGTTATACCCTGACCAATGCCTTTTAAATCTGTTTTTTGTGAATTATCAATTGAAACATCATTCTGAATTTGACCCTTCTTAATAATTGATATATCTGCTCCTGTGTCTACTAGGAGAGTAGAAAATGAGTTATTTAATGTTGACTTGGAAGATATGTAGCTGTTCAAATGTAAATTGAATACAAAAATTTTTCTCTCTACTATTGAAGTGGAGTCTGCTGGTTTTCCTGTTGATCGTAGCTACGTATGTTTCGTGTGCTGTTTGTATTGTTATTGTTATTGTTGTTGTTATTGCGAGCATTTGAGCGTGTTTGGTTTCTATAGTCTCGCCTTTGCATGTTATTGTTATTGTTATAATTGTAGCGCGTGGGAAACGCGCGTCTTTGGTTACTTCTGTTATTATTACTTTGATAACTTCGACGCAAGCTACCGCGGTAATAGTTTTGTTGGCGGATGTGAAGTAATGAGTTTGGGTTTCCAGTTACTTCAGTGCAGCTATTTGTGAATTTTGAGACAGCTTCGTTCATCGAGGTGAACGTTCCAGCTTGCATAATTGTTTTCACTTTTTCGTTGGAGCAGTTTTTACACATAGCTTTCACAGCTGATTGTGTAGCATACTTGGTTGCTAACTCTGGAGTTAGTCCGTCGGATATGTATGCTCCTTCCAGCGATTTTGTTAGATTTTCAATTTCTGAAGTGTACTGATTTGCAGTTTTGCTGCGCTGTTGTATGTTCATTAGTTTTGCTGTCAAAACTTCTACTGATTCGCCTTTGATTCTTGATTTTAAACTTTGTTTTATTGCCTGAATGGAGGATTCAGTGCTTATAAAATTTCTGGCTGTACCTTTTAACTTTGTCTTTATGATAGATACTGCGACAGCCTCATGTGTCTCTTTGATTTGCTCGAGAATATCAAGGGCATCCAGAAAACTGGGTAGGTTTTCGGGTTTGCCATCGAACTCTGGTAAGATCGATGACGCCGTTTTGATAAATGCTATTGTTGTTTGTGCCATGTTCGCTTCTATTGGCGAGTTTTGTTCAGTTTGTGTAGATGTTTCTTCTCGCTCAACAATTTCGATTTGAGCGGATTGAGGGGTGCCTTGAGGAATTTTCTCTTCTACTTCCTGTTCTCCCTCGTATTCGGACAACCAAGTGTCTAAATCGATCTCAAAATGTTTTTCGTGGGAGGTTGGCACATCAACATCAATGTAATATCTTGATAACGATGATACTAATTTATCTCTAACGCTTGAAAATATTTGCTCTGCTTCTAACTGATGAGCTTTTGTTAGACTATTTTTTACCCTGCGTATGATTTTTCCTAAATTATTTAATGATAACAGTATAATATTTAGATGCTTCTTTACTGTCTCAGTTTTTATTTTTATGTTTTTGCATATGCATTTATACGATTTTTCCGCGTTTGTTTTATTTTCGGTGAGCTCCTTTAAAATTGCGTCCCACGTTTCCATTGGGCTATACAAAATTAAACTTTATCTAGATCGTTAGCGCGAGAAATGTATCTCTTTTTCAGAATTTTATTGTGGGTTGAGTATATTTTCAAAAATAAATTGATGCAACTAATGATTGCAATAACGAGTAAAATGAATTTAATTGAATCCAAGGATTCAGTATGATCAACCACTTCAATGGAATTAACCACATTGGCATTTGGTTTGTCTATCTTGGATGTTTTGCCACCCATATTGGTTTATTTGTATAAAAAAAAATCTTAATGGAATCTTGGAATGCCGAAAACTTCACCCATTCGTTGTATTTCTTCTACTTGTGTTGTTGGGTTAATAACGTCCTCTATTGTTGGTTCCCTAGTCATTCCTATGCGACGCCAAAATCTTCTCAACCATTCCAATTCCCTGTCGTAATCTATTAACTCTCTTATTTCTACTCCGCTAGATAAATCAACAATTGGGTTTCTAGGCCTAGACATGCTTGAAATGAACAAAAGATATTTCCACTTTTTATTTTAATTACATTTATATATTTTTTTTTTTTTTATTTAAACATTTTTCTTATATTTTTTAACTTATTTTTTAATTCCTTCTTTTTCTCAATGGTGGTTGCGAGGTTAATTTCCTCGTGGATGGTGGCAAGGGCTTTTCGTATTTTAAAAGCTTTGCCACCCCTTTTTCGTTTGAAGGATATGGGCTTCGGAATTTTGGGTTCCTCCACCCTTCTATTAGTTTGTTGTCTTTGCCGATACTCCTCGATTGTTATCGGCAAAGGACCCTGCCTGATATTTTCTGGCGGTGGCTGTTCTCTTTCGATGAAGAACCTGTTCCACCGCTCGAAAATCTCGTCAACCTCTTGTTGACTGACCATGAAAAAGGAATACCCTGATGGGGTTAGTATTGAAAAATAAAAAAATTAGGCAAGAATTTTTCAATTTTTGCCACTGAGTAGGCAGCCGTTAGGTTGCCAGAAGCAATGTTAAAGATATATACGTGTGTATATTAAATAAAATACATTAATTCTATGGCTGCTGCTGCTGGTCGGAAAATTAAGATTATGTTGTCTTTTCGCTCGGCCCTTTTGTTGCTACGTGTTTTACAGTTGCTGCTGCTGTAACTGCCCTAGTTTGCGTGCATTGCTGGGCTGCTTTTATTATTCCACTCCAATTATGTTCCTATCCGTCCAATGATCAATCAAATTTTTCATAAATTGAGTATCCTTCTTCGTGCAATGATTGAGTATCCTTCTTCGTGCAATGATTGAGTATCCTTCTTCGTGCAATGATTGAGTATCCTTCTTAGTCCAATGATTATAAAAAAAAACCCGCGTCGCGATGACTTCCTTGCCACGTAGATAAATGAAGGCAAAAATAAATTGCCACGACTTATCTGGCAAGGATCGCCATGTAGTAGGTAAAACAACTTACGCTTTGGTTGCGAAAAAACGAATTGAATTTATTATTCAAAATATTCTCCTTTTATACAATATTTGTTCTTATGTACTACTTATTTACTATGATACATATTTACACTAAGTACTTAAAAATAATGGGACTCTTTCCCACGGTATATTGTACATATGTACATGTACCTACATACATGTACATATGTATGCTCCTATGAGCGCTTAGGCTTAGAATAACATTGGAAGCGTGAGAATGGCAGCGTCAGCAATTTTGTGTACATTACAATTTGTGTGGGGCTGACAAAGTAGTCAGCGCCAGCGTGTGACAATACAATGTATGGAAATTTATTACGTATGTATGTTTGTGCTTGTGTAATTACATTTGACGCTCCACACAGCTTCCTCTAATGTTTTCGCTTCGCGCCGCAATTCCTGTGAGCGTCGGCGCAGCTTCAATATCTTTCGCCATTTCCTTCGCGACTTCAGTTCCGCCAGGCTCGACACGTTGGTCCTCGATGGGGTTTGCTGTTCAGGCGCTCCAAATATTCTTTGCCGGACAGCGTCATATCGATCTTGTCGCTCCTGCAGCGAAAGTAATGGCGAAGCTCTGCGCGCTGGCTCTGCTCGACGGTCATTCGTGTAAATCATGTTGTTTGGTTGTAAATCCAGGTCTTTATTAACTCGGTCTTTATTAACATTGGTTAAAATAGTCTTAGCTGGTTCTTTTTGGGTGTCTTCCCCCTCTGTCGATGCGGCTATTTCTCCGGGGCTGAACGTCGCTGGCAAGGCTCCCCGGTCTTCCCGCCATTCTCTCTGTTTCCCGACTGGCACCCTTCGCACAATTGCCGACTTGGCTTATTGCATTTGTAGCAAATCATGCTATGGAGCTTGCCATCGCAACAAGAAACCTCTTGCTTGTTCGCCGCTTCGTTTGGAGTATCTCGGCGCGTCGGTCTTTCCTTAACCGGCCGGTGGTGGAAAGGTTCCAGCGCGTCTGGGGCCTCTTCTTCGTGCTCGGACTCCAGCTCCTCCAAGGCCTTTTTGCGATACGGCTTGGATTCGTATTCGGCCAGATGCTTCTCCGCCCTGCGACATTCCCGGCGAAGATCCTCCAACGATTCTATAGTACAGCCAAAAATCAAATTCTTCATTCGTGACTTCAAATTTCCTCGCATCAGGTTGACTAGACTGCGCTCCGGCAACCGGGTACGCATGGTGAGCTCCATGCCCCTGACTTCGGCGTAAAACTCCTCGAATTTCTCCCCATATCCTTGTTTGCGCTCGTTCATAGCTTGACGAATTTCCTCGTCGCAGTCCGCTTTGCGAAAATGTTCCACCATTGCTGTCCTGAAGGCTTGGAAGTCTACCACGCTGTCATCTGGATGCTCCTCCGTATACAGCCAGTACCATTCTTGCGCCAATCCTTCCAGCAATAGGTGGAAATTCGCATATAGGTCCTGCGACGAGATGCTATGCTTCTTGCGTAGCGTTTCCACACGAAAAAGAAAGCGCTCGATGGGAATCGCTTTAGGGCCGCCGTCAAACTTTAAATGCCAATCTCGTATTGCCTTTGTGGCGCTCCTCTCGTGCCACGCGCTAGACTCTCCCCTGCGCTCCTGTGCCGGCGACGCGCGTTGCCAATTTGCGCTCCCTCCACCGTCGCGCTCAAACGCGCTAGCCGCCTTTGGGCGCGCGCCCGGTGTGCGCGCGTTGTAACTTGGATCGCGCTCATCAGCGTTCACGCTTGCGCCTGCCGCTCTAGCATCCGCGTCTGCTTGCCATCCGCCGCGCGCTGGGTTGCGATGACCCCGATCGCTTACGTACTCCAGATCAGACATCCTGCCCGCCAATCCACTTATGTCTTTCTTCAGCGCCTGCGCAACTTCTCTGACCGCGTCCGTGGTCATGCGGCTCATCTCCAACTGGTATTTCACAAACATAACTTCGAATTTCTTTACCAGCTCCTCACCGAGACCTTCGATAGGCGCGCTCTTTACCCCCGCCGCGCTTTGCGTCGGTTGCTGCTCCGATATTGAATCCGAATTGAACGCGCTAGCTTGCGCTGCCTCCTGAACGGCGCGCTCCTCTGCGTTATCACCTCCCGGTTTGCGTTCCTGCTCAATCTCATCGTCCGCCCTGCCGCCGGCCGCGACGTCCTTAGCGTTTCTAAGACCTGGTCTGACCATGTCGGAAGTGCGATGTCAAGTCTCTGGAAGCTTTTATAATCGGCGCGATGTCAAGGCCAAACAAACTGGGTTCTCCGATAGGCGTGACTCAATGGTATTGTGACGTCGCGCGCGTCGTTTCAACTAGTAGCGCGCGTCAATGTCGTTGCCAGACGCACTGGCAATATCAGAAAAAAAAAATGTACATAAGTTTCAAAAAGTGCTGTTATAGATTATCAAAAAAGTCAACGTTGTCATCCATCCGGGGAATAAACTCCGCTTCGGATGGCTATTTGGGCAGTGCCAAGCGATGGCTTGGTTTTCAGATATATACGTATGTCAAGTTGGTCAATGGAAAGAAAAGGTAAGACTTTGAAGATCTTTGGTAAGTCTCATTCAGATGAGGACGGAATCCGAAGTACTCACTGTTTCCTATGCGCGATTATGCAATTCGTTAAGAAACAAAAAACGAGAAAACCCTTCTTTCCTCCTCCGTAGAAGGATCCGTAAATTGTATGGGAAATTTGAAATATACGTGTTTACAAGATTATAAACGTGGTTGAAATAAACAAATAATATATGAAATTAACGTGGAAAAATAATAGACCATATTATAAGGATAAATCACAATCAGACCAAAAAAAAAAATAAACAAAAAAAAATAAATAAAAAAAAATCAAAAATAATAATGAACTAAAATCGTGACCCCCGTATCCAGATGCAGTGCTGTCGCCCTAACGTCGTCCGTATACTTCTGTCAGCCCCACTAAAGTGTAATCCCCCCATCCAACTCCTCCAGCAGTAGGTACTATTAGCTGGCCTCTGCTTATCCGCCTAAGGGTGCGTTTATGTCGGAGCAATAGAAGAAAGAAAGAAAGATAGCGAAGAAAATTGTAAACGGGAATTCTGTACTTCTGTTTATGTCGGAGCTGCGATAAGCGCTAAGCTCACCACAGATAATAGCAAAGAAAATACCTTACGGAAATCACGTATAGTGTTTATGTCGGAGCAATAGAAGAAAGAGTGATACTAGCAACGAAAATTGTAAATGGGAGTTCTGTACTTCTGTTTATGTCGGAGCAGTGGGTGACTAAAGAAATTCACCACATTAGCGCTATTATCATAGCAGAGAAAATACCTTATGGGAAACGCGTGTAGTGTTTATGTCGGAGCAATAGAAGAAAGAGTGGATACTAGCAACGAAAATTGTAAATGGGAGTTCTGTACTTCTGTTTATGTCGGAGCCGCGCTATAAGCGCGTATCAAAGTATAAGAGCGAAGAAAATTAATTCATTGATTTTCTTTAGTCGATTAGCGCTATTCATTATGGAAACAGAAACTTCCATCAGTGCAATTTTTAAAAGGCAACCTTTGTGGGATCAAAGAAATCCAAATCATCCCAATAGGCTTGTCTTGGATAAACTGTGGACGGCCGTAGCATGTGAAATGAAAGCCAAACGTAAGTAAATATATACGAATTCATGCATAAAAAATAAAATAGGTTTTAAAAATTTTTAAGTGGCATTTTCATAAAATTTTTCGATTTCTAAAATTTTATAAATCTATTTTATTTTTTATGAATAAGAGGGACATTGTTTATGTGTTTTATTACTTTCTATACACAATTTTTATATAACCTTTCAAATTAAAAAAAATGAAATATATAGATAAGTATGTGTGGAGCAGAAATATATGTAAATATTTATTATGTGTAAAATAACAACGTCTCTTCTCCTTTTCGGTTACTCTAAAATTTTTATTTAAGTACCACAATACACTAAAGACAAATCTAGTACCATAGCTTCAATATACGCAGATAACAGCGCTATTCCACTCTTTGCTAGCTTAGCTCCGACATAAACACTCAATAGCGCTATATGCTTTGGTCGAACAGCGCTATTACCTCCGCTTATTGACCTCTTCGCTACTATTGCTCTTATCACTGCTCCGACATAAACACTCAATAGCGCTATTCCGATAAGCGTTTATCACGCACAGCTATCTTTCTTTCTTCTATTGCTCCGACATAAACGCACCCTAAGCTATCTAAACCGCCAAAATCCCCCCATCGGAATTCCCCACAAACACTATCGTCCGCTCTAGGAATGGCAAAACGAGCTACCCGTGGCGAAAACCATCATGGGTGGTGGTTTTCATCTACCACTATCGTCCAGCTGACATACACACGCCAAAACAAGCTGGCAGACAATTACCCCTCCACCCACTCTCCCCCCTGCATCGACACTATTGATCAGCTTAGCAGCCAGGTCAAGTTGCCGGATGCTATCAAACTGGTAAAACGAAATTTGAAAAATTGAGAAACCCCAAAAAAAAAAAATGCCTATAGAACATTGGAAAATTTCCAATATCCACCCCCATAGTACTCAAAAATGCAGCGAAATACCCCGAGGCGTGTCCGGTTCCAAAGAGACAATTACAAAAGAAAAAAAAAATTTACTCAGACTCCACTCGATGGCTTTTTGTTATTAAGTCGCCAACTATCCTTAGTGGGCCCCACGTTGGGCGCCATTTTGTTACGTGCAACCTGTCAAGTCCAATAGCTCTACAGCTCTGTTATCACACTATACCATCATGTGGCATACCCCGAGTGCCGCACAGGTACGCTTGCTTTATGCACGATCTAGCTCGCCGGACTGTGGGGTGGTTCTTGCGGTCTCGGGGCCGCCGTTGCACCATACAAACAATTTCGTACCTTAAAATACATACAAAGCCTCGGAAGTATCTCGCTGTCATTCCCTTTCCCTATCATATTCCCGCTCCCAACATTTTGTCCTAACCCCACGCCCCCCTTACCTAGTCCGTCCCGATTCCCGCCCCGGCCAATGGTGGTATCTGGCCGGCCACTCTTCACCCTCCCTTCCATGGTCGGCAGTGGCTAAATTTGGTTGCCGACCCCAAAATTAACCCCCTTTAATACTCCTCAACCCATCCTGGAATCCCGCCCAGTCATCCACAAGTCCGTCCGTCTCCACCGCATCTGAAAGGAAGAGTCACTAAATTTTAGAAAAATTAACAAAACATAACAATTTATTTCAGTTCATCAAATGTAGTTCTTAAGCCTAAGCTTATATTGTAAACCCACATGAGGGTATAAGGCGCTTATTTAATAAAACACCATAAGGTGCAAATGGATGGAGGTGACTCACTTATACTAACAAATAGGATATATGTATATATATGAACTAATATGTAAAATAGTAATATACTATTATATTATTATTGTTTATATGCGCATGAATAACGTCGGTGCATTCGCTGGCAGAGCTCCAAAAAATACAAAAAAAAAATTTGAGTGATAATCTACAGTCAGATTTAGGCATCTGTAGGCCAAGACCCACAACCGGGTACATGAATTAACATCAACAAAAAAAAAACCCTAACAAACTATCCCTTCAATGATATCCAAACATGGTTACCAAACCCGAAACCGTGTATATATAACCATGTATGTCATTAATCCAAACACCTATCTCTATCAATCTTCAAATCCATTAATTTTAATCTCAACGTTATCTGTTCTCGACAAATTCAAAAAGTAGTGTATCCGCATACCTGCACTTATAAATCAAAGGAAAAATCCATATATCTATATCTTATATAAATATATATTCCACTATGTATTCCTACGTGTTAATCCATATCCCCGATCTCACATACGGACATACGTTTATAAAAATTCAAAACATTATACCAGTAACTGGTAACACAACCTACACTCGGGTATATCAACTACTTATGCCTATATATAGACGGCTTCAGTTCATGAGTATCATTTTTACTGATTAGCTCAGATATCCAAACTATATGCACCTCATTGCATTTCAAAAGCAAAAAAAAAATCCAATATTAAGATTCCCGCAAGCGGGTATATTCAAAACTAACTACGTTATAATCTATATCAAGCTTAAAATCTGCTAGCGCTGCTGCAAGTCCAAGAAAAATAAAATTACCACAACATACATATGGTAATTCCCGCAAGCGGGTATCAATATTCTATATATATAGAATCAACAAAATTCCGTTAATGGCGAACACAGTTTCTAGTTTATATATAGATATATCATCTGAGGATGTGTATAGACTTATAACTAGACTATATTACCTTATGCTTATATGCGTTGATATTCATATTAATACATGTATGTACCTATATACATGTTCACATGGGTGGCAAAGTTGCATGCCCCATAATCATAATTCGACAATTCATGTGTACATATGTTTACGTTAAAATCGCAAAATTTCCTAAGTATCGCTTATATATGTATACTTATAAAGGTACATATATATGCACCCATAGGGATATTCATGTATATATCATGTATGTACATCCATATGCAGACATCTATTTCATCAAAAAATATGAGGTTCGTATTTGCCGATTCAAATTTAAAAAAAAATGTACCATCATTTGGTGTCGCCAAACTGAAGCCGAGCCGGCCGTTTTTTTTTTTTTTTTATATAACCTCACCACACTCCCCAAGACGTCTTGTTTAGTTAGTGGGATGCAAACATTAATCACGGATTGCAACCTCAACAAAATTTAAAACCTGATCGGGTAATTATTGCCACCGAATTTCCCGGCTACTGATACGTGCCACTCAGGAGGCTTTAGTACATATATGTATGTTCATACCTACGTATATATATATGATGGTGTACAACAACTCCACGGTCGTAGTGACATTTGAGGTACAATCGAAACAAGCGAATTCACCACACCACTTATGCAGTCACTTAAGGAGACTACACTTTAGCACACCACTCCATCAACCGGATATGCTATATAATATTTACAGACGGGATAAAATTCGCTTGTTTTTATTTTGTTACATACATACACATACCTAGAGTGCTTCCCACTCCCCTAAATACATACGTGCATATATATCCATATGCAACCATACATAACTTATATTAAAAAACCTGGGTCCTGGAACTGCAGCTGTTTCTGGAACGTTCTGCTGATTTCGTTGCCTACATGCCCGTTGAGGAGGGGTAATGTAGGGTATATTTATGTATGTTAGAGTTCGAGGTTCTTAGATGAATCCGATGACGTCGAAATCCGTTTCATTTCAATAAATAGGTGAACATGTGGTCATTACCTAATGGTGGTCATATCATGATTATAAGGTGTTACTTTCCGTGCTTCTGGCGACTCAAATTGTGGCGTTTTCTGGCGTTAGCGAGGCTAAACAGTGGGCGGAATTCAAACGCTCGTGGTGCAAAAAATGTTGGTATTTTTGTCAGAGAGTGGTATTTGTAAGGTGATGTGTTGGTGCCAAATGCCGCCAGCACACAAGATGTTGGTAGTGGTTACAGTGGCTTCAATAGTGGCAAATTGGTTTTGACCAGCTCGTGCCCATTTCCTGACGCTGGCCACTTGTACAAAGGCTCGGGCGATTTGGGACACGCCTTTGTAGTCCAATTTGCCAACAACGATGTAGGTACTATTCTTTGATTTCCGTACCTAAGATGAGAACAAAATCCACAACTATTACTAACCTTTCTACCATCACACCTTTACTACACTACTTACCTCGTGTGATTCCTTATGGCGAAATTCTGCCGACTTGGAAAAATCCTCTTATTTATGTGAGGGTGTGGTCGCAATAACAAAATAATGTTTTCGTGGGCACTTTTGCCCACACCGGATTTAACTTCTCCCGGCTTGATGTCAAAAATAATTATGGATTCAGGCAGATTTACCTGGTTCAATAAAATTTTCGTCCACACTCCTCGGCAGCCATTTATGAAAAGGCTGACGGAAGTCGCCATTGTATAGAGATGGCTGCGATCTGTATTTTGTCACTTTTGACATTTGTTGATGTGTTCGGCGAGAATTCTATTTTCCTAGCAGGGTTGTATTTTGTCATCGCTAAAGTGGGCTTAGTCATGCCAATTTTCAAAATTTTTATCAGTCATCCAACTAAGCATATGAATATTATTCTTTGTGCAAAATTTCATTCCTTTTTGACTTCTAGTTACAAAGATGATACGTTACAAATTCCCAAAGGGTGTCCCAGAAATATCTTTGTTAAAAAGTAGGCGTGCTCATAAACCGATTTCAATAAATGTTTGCGTGTCTATTAACACAAGTTATAAAAGTATATAAACCAAGTTTCGTCATAATATCTCAATTATTTGTCGAGTTAAAGGCTAAGAAATCTCGTATATCCCTTTGTCCAAATGGAGGCGGTGCCACGCCCATTTTCCAAAATTTGTCTATTTTATGTTTCCGGTCTATTGTGGAATTCATGCCACAAAATTTCTATGAATTATCTCTATATTTGACAAAGATATCGCTTAAAATGTTTTTATTGGGCCACTTTATAACACCCATATATAAAAGAGGGCGTGGCCGTCAAACCGATTTCTCTAAAATTTTGAACATGTACAAGCAATAAAGTGTACACACCAAGTTTCGTCATTATATATCAATTATTTGTCGAGTTATAGGCTAAGGAATCTCGTATATTCCTGCTTCTAAAAAGAGGCGGTGCCACGCCCATTTTCCAAAATTTTTACGGTTTTTATTTTACGTTCGTAGTAAGACTCCTGCCATAAAATTTTAATGATATATCTTTATATTTGACATAGATATCGCTTAAAATGTTTTTATTAGGCCACTTTATAACACACATATATAAAAGTGGGCGTGGCCGTCAACCGATTTTGGAAATTTTCCGTCCAAACATTTGCTAATTAAGTATATCACGCGTACCAAATTTCATCGATATATCTTCAACGGTTTCTGAGTTATGACTCATAAAACATGCAATGTTTGCCCCTTAATAAGTGGGCGTGGCACCGCCCATTTTCCAAAAGTTTTGTGTCTTTTGTTTTATGTCCATAGTTGGACTCATGCGACAAAATTTCAATGATAGATCTTTATATTTGACAGAGATATGGCTTAAAATGTTTTTATTAGGCCACTTTATAATACACATATATAAAAGTGGGCGTGGCCGTCAACCGATTTTAGCTATTTTCCGTCCAAACGTTTTCCTAAGTAAGTAAATCACGCGTACCAAATTTCATCGATATATCTTCAATGGTTTCTGAGTTATGACATATAAAACTTTCAAGGTTTGGGCCTTAATAAGTGGGCGTGGCACCGCCCATTTTCCAAAATTTCATCAAATTTCTTCCTAGGGGCCTGAGGTCAACACGTGGGTAAAATTTCATCGCTCCAGCTATATTAGTGACTGAGATACCAAATTTCCGATTTTTTCTATATAGGAAAAGTGGGCGTGGTGATGGCCCGATTTCGCCCATTTTCAATACCAACCGTCCCAGTGTCGATACCAACTCGCTTTTCAAATTTCATCAAAATATCTTAATTTTTGCGCGAGTTAGAGTATTTGCAGACGGACAGACGGACAGACGGACGGACATGGCTCAATCGATTTCTCTTTTCACCTTGACCATTTTGATATATATAAGTCTATATCTATCTCGATTATTTCATTCTGTTACAATCCACCGTTATGTGATTAAAACTATAATACTCTGTGTACTAGTACAGCTGAGTATAAATATGCTATACATAGACGCTGCATTATTGCAATCACGTGTCGTGCATAATAATAATAATTAATTATTTAAACATTAATAAATTTTCTGAAGTGAGACGCTTATGAAACAAATGAATTTTACGAGTAGCAACAACGGCAATAGATTTATACCACTCTGTATGTTTTGTAAAGCAATTTTAATATTCAAGCGGCAACAACAAATATTATGTATTTTTTGCAGCGAGTCCGAGATGTTGTAGGGTTGCTTTGAAAACGAGAAGAATCGTTGGCGAGTCCGAGATGTTTTAGCGATTGTTTCGACTGACGGCCATTTACCACATGACTCGAATACGAATGAAAACCATCGAGAGCATTCGAGATGTTTCAACAATCGAGAGAATCGAATAAAACATCTCGGACTCGCCCATCACTATTTATGAGTCATAACTGAGAAACCGTTGAAGATATATCGATGAAATTCGGTACGCGTGATATACTTACTTAGGTAAATGTTTGGACGAAAAATTTCCAAAATCGATTGACGGCCACGCCCACTTTTATACATGTGTATTATAAAGTGGCCCAATAAAAACATTTTAAGCGATATCTCTGTCAAATATAAAGATATATCATTGAAATTTTATAGCAGAAGTCCAACTGCGGACATAAAACGAAAAACACAAAAATTCTTGAAAATGGGCGTGGCGCCGCCTCTTTTTAGAAGCTGGAATATACGAGATTTCTGAGCCCATAACTCGACAAATAATTTATATATAATGACGAAACTTGGTGTGTACACTTTTATTACTAGTGGTAATACATGTTCAAAATTTTAGAGAAATCGGTTGACGACCACGCCCACTTTTATATATGGGAACTATAAAGTGGCCTAATAAAAACATTTTAAGTGATATCTTTGTCAAATATAAAGATAATTCATTGAAATTTTGTGGCATGAGTTCCACACTAGACCGAAAACAAAAAATATAAAAATTTTGGAAAATGGGCCTGGCACCGCCTCTTTTTAAACAAAGGAATATACGAAATTTCTTAGCCCATAACTCGACAAATAATTGAGATATTATGATGAAACTTGGTTTATACACTTTTATAACTTGTGTTAATAGACACGCAAAAATTTATTGAAATCGGTTTATGACCACGCCTACTTTTTAACAAAGATATTTCTGGAACACCCTTTAGGAATTTGCAACGTGACATCTTTGTAACTAGAAGTCATAAAGGAATGAGATTTTGCACAAAGAATAATATTCATATGCTTAGTTGGATAACTGATAAAAAATTTGAAAATGGGCGTGGCTACGCCCACTTTATGCGGCACTCGCTTATATAAAATACACCGTGATTCCATCAAAAGCAAACAAACAATGAAAGCATACAGCTGAGTATCTAATATTCGATTCCACTCGAACTTAGGCTTCCTTACTTGTTTTATTTTGACTTTTTTGAGATTTAATATAACGTACTCTTTAATTTCGCAACTAGTTATATATATTTTTGTACTAGTTGTACGAATCGAATATTTTCATGTTCAAATATTATTGAGCACCCACACGCTTTTCCTTAAATACTTATATTTTCGTTCATCATTTTGTTTCTAATTAAATTATTTCTCAATTTTTAGTACGATTTTTAGATTAAAGCGTGTTTTTTAGTTTTTTTAAACTATTATTTATTTTTAACTTTTTAGTTAAATATTTCATTAAAGGATGTTTTATGCGGACGCAAGAATAAAAGTAAAAATAATAGCTTAAAAAAACTAAAAAACACGCTTTAATCTTAAAAATCGTACTAAAAATTGAGAAATAATTTAATTAGAAACAAAATGATGAACGAAAATATAAGTATTTAAGGAAAAGCGTGGGGTGCTCCGTATGTCAAAAAATTTAAAATCGGTGTTTTTTATACTCAGCAGCTGTACTAGTACACAGAGTATTATAGTTTTAATCACATAACGGTGGATTGTAACAGAATGAAATAATCGAGATAGATATAGACTTATATATATCAAAATGATCAGGGTGAAAAGTGAAATCGATTGAGCCATGTCCGTCCGTCCGTCCGTCTGTAAACACTCTAACTCGCGCAAAAATTGAGATATTTTGATGAAATTTGGGATGCAAGTTGGTATCGAGACTGGGACGGTTGGTATTGAAAATGGGCGAAATCGGACCATGACCACGCCCACTTTTCCTATATAGAAAAAATCGGAAATTTGGTATCTCAATCACTAATATAGCTGGAGCGATGAAATTTTACCCACGTGTTGAGCTCAGGCCCCTAGGAAGAAATTTGATGAAATTTTGGAAAATGGGCGGTGCCACGCCCACTTATTAAGGGTCAAACCTTGAAAGTTTTATATGTCATAACTCAGAAACCATTGAAGATATATCGATGAAATTTGGTACGCGTGATTTGCTTAATTAGGCAGACGTTTGGACGGAAAATAATTAAAATCGGTTGACGGCCACGCCCACTCTTATATATGTATATTATAAAGTGACCTAATAAAAACATTTTAAGCCATATCTCTGTCAAGTATAAAGATCTATCATTGAAATTTTGTCGCATGAGTCCAACTATGGACATAAAACAAAAAACACAAAAACTTTGGAAAATGGGCGGTGCCACGCCCACTTATTAAGGGGCAAACATTGAAAGTTTTCTGAGTCATAACTCAGAAACCGTTGAAGATATATCGATGAAATTTGGTACGCGTGATATACTTACTTAGGCAAATGTTTGGACGAAAAATTTTCAAAATTGGTTGACGGCCACGCCCACTTTTATATATGTGTATTATAAAGTGGCCTAATAAAAACATTTTAAGCGATATCTCTGTCAAATATAAAGATATATCATAGAAATTTTATAGCAGGAGTCCAACTGCGGACATAAAACGAAAAACACAAAAATTTTGGAAAATCGGCGTGGCACCGCCTCTTTTTAGAAACAGGAATATACGAGATTTCTGAGCCCATAACTCGACAAATAATTTATATATAATGACGAAACTTGGTGTGTACACTTTTATTACTTGTGGTAATACATGTTCAAAATTTTAGCGAAATCGGTTGACGACCACGCCCTCTTTTATATATGGGAACTATAAAGGGGCCTAATAAAAATATTTTAAGCGATATCTTTGCCAAATATAAAGATAATTCATTCAAATTTTGTGGCATGAGTTCCACAATAGACCGGAAACAAAAAAATATAAAAATTTTGAAAATGGGCGTGGCACCGCCTCTTTTTAGACAAAGGAATATACGAGATTTCTTAGCCTATAACTCGACAAATAATTGAGATATTATAACGAAACTTGGTTTATACACAATTATAACTTGTGTTAATAGACGCGCAAAAATTTATTGAAATCGGTTTATGACCACGCCTACTTTTTAACAAAGATATTTCTAGAACACCCTTTGGGAATTTGTAACGTGACATCTTTGTAACTAGAAGTCATAAAGGAATGAAATTTTGCACAAAGAATAATATTCATATGCTTAGTTGGATGACTGATAAAAATGTTGAAAATGGGCGTGGCTACGCCCATTTTATGCGGCACTCGCTTTATATAAAATACGCCGTGTTTCCATCAAACGCAAACAAACAATGAAAGCATACAGCTGAGTATCTAATGTTCGATTCCACTCGAACGTAAGCTTCCTTACTTGTTTACTAATAATTTTATTTTGACTTTTTTGAGATTTCATATATCGTACTCTTTAATTTCGCAACTAGGTATATTTTTGTACTAGTTGTACGAATCGAATATTTTCATGTTCAAATATTATTGAGCACCCCCACGCTTTTCCTTAAATACTTATATTTTCGTTCATCATTTTGTTTCTAATTAAATTATTGTTTGTTTCTATATTAAATTATTTCTCAATTTTTAGTAGGTGTTTTTTAGTTTTTTTAAGCTATTATTTATTTTTGACTTTTTAGTGAAATTTTTCATTAAAGGATGTTTTATGCGGACGCAAGAGTAAAAGTAAAAAGAAGTCTGATGGGATGTGGTGTTCTCCGAAATAGATCTACATACATATGTATTTATAACTTCTACCAAATATCCCAATATGCAGTGAAGTAAACTAGCTTATTATGCAATATTTTCCAAACCCTTTTATTCAAGGTTTTCCAAACTAGTTTGGAAATACAAAATTTCCCAAACGTTTTGTTATATTTTACAATCAGAAAGTGAAGAGAAGTTGAGGTGAAGCATTTGAAAAGAACACAAAAAAAAGAAACCTGATTGAATAAATTCGAATTTAGACAATAAAGCTCCGAATACGTTTGTAGCGTAATGGTGAGGTATGCTGCCTACGGACCAAGGAGCTCAGGTTCGAGTCCCGAGTGGCGCATTTTTTTTTTTTTTTTATTTTTAATTTTTTTTTTTTAGAGAAATTTTTTTCACCTCACGTTTACAAAACATTGTATAAAAATGTAATTAGGGTTCCTTTTCGTTGATTCAGCACTTACTATTAAATGAATTACAAACAAAACCAGTTCTTGCTTTGCATACGTATGTATGTACGGTTGATTTCATTGCAAATACAACAACAACAAAACAGAAAGCTTCAAGCTTCATTTTTGAGTGAATTTATGCATTGAGTTTATCGCCAACGCTATGAGCGGTCGCTGGCTGTTGTGCGTTAGTTCGCTAGCTATTTGAGTGGTTATACGTTTTTCTTTGAACATTTGTTTGTGATTTGAGAAGAATGTATTTTTGAGCGTTCGTGAGTGAGTTTTTCCGTACCCTGAAAGCTTGTTACTTATTGGCTTGTATACGGGAGTGAATTGAAATTCATAGAGGCTATTTGGAAGAAAGGTAGCTTAAAAGCCGCAATGAAGCATAAAGTATAATGTTGAATGTCCTACTATATGATGCCATTGGGCTGTTGATGTCATGTTTCGAATCTGGAGGAGAATAGAAATAATAGAGAGAACACAATAAAAGTGAATGTTTGAAACATATAATAATTTAGTTAAATGTTGCAACTTTTAGGATAGGATGAAGTTACATACATACATACATACATACATACATACAGGTGAAGCTAATAAAAGCGTGTTAAAAAGAAGTCTGATGAAGGGATGTGGTGATCTCCGAAATAGATCTATTTACATATGTATTTATAACTTCTACCAAAAATATTAATTTTTCACATACATTTTTTCCTTATAAAAAAAAACATTGGTCATGAGAGCTCAAAAATGAAGCCTAAACGAAAAAATATCAACTAATATGTAGGTACTATTTGTATCGAAGCAAAACTATTTCAGTTTTAACTACTTTATTATTGAGCTCTCAAAACCATTTTTTTTTTTTTTTTTTAATCAGAGATATGCTCTTCTTTATTTGCCTGTGCATATTCACAATGAACAGTCAGCGATCCAAAATATTCTCATTGTCTAATAATCACTTCCATATTATTCTTGTATACCAAAAATAGTAAACAACTTCTTGAAAATAAAAATTGCCAAACAGATGTGAAAGTTACCAAGAAACCAACAGCGAAAAAATAACCTATTTTGGTAATTACCAAGTTCGGCAACCGTGCTATAAGTGCTATAAATAGAATTTGAACCAGGGTTTGAAATTGCTTAGCTGCTTTTGCTTTGCTTTTGCTAACTAAAAGTAAATTAGAAAACTCGACCAGCCGAGTAAAAAACGAGAACACGATTCATTCGCTTCAGTTTTCAGCTGAGCCATGTTTGCTTGTATAGTTAAGCAAAGCAACGCGATTTGGGGGATTTCATTTTACTTCCAGCAATTATAGCCCCGTCACAATCAACTGCTGGATGTAGTTGCATTTTGCTGCATGTAGGTGCATCGCCACAATCATCTTGCGTTTCTTTGCTATCAGGGCATCGGAGCGAAAGTTTTTTTTTTGTTAGTTCCGCTCACAAAAATTTTTTTGTTAGCTCCGCTCTTAGCTCCCAATTTTTATTTTTTGCGGTGATCAGGGATGCTGTTTGTGGGAATTTCTTACCAAACTGGTATAGGAAGTAAGTTTATACCAGGGCTGAAATTTATTGATATTTTTAACGATAAACAAAAAATAATTTTTCATTTTAAAAGCATAAAAAATTTAACAAAATTCAGACTGCTTCAACAAAAATCAAAAAAGTTATCAAAATTTTTTTCGTTTCGATAATTGCCGAAACAAAATTTTTTTAAAAATATTGTTTCAGCTGCAAACAAAAAATTGATTACCAAAATAATTTTGTTTCCTGTGCCTATAAAAAAAAAACTGAAAACCTATCATATAAATATGTATTCATACATACATATGTACATACATATGTACATACATATGTATGTATATCTTAGCAACAAACAAACAAACATAAACAAAACGAAATCCTTTTTGTTATTTTGTTTTGATATCAAATTAGCAAAATTAATTGTGATACAATTTTATTGATAATTTTGGAATCGGAAATATTTTGGTTTTGATAAGCAGCAAAGCAATATAAATTTTTGATATTTTTTTTATATGTTTATTGAAACAAATTTTTTTTGTTTATTTTGTTGAGCAGCCTTGGTTTATACTAAATGTATAAAAACTGTTAGTAGAGAAAATGTGGATGTGATACATATAAAGTGAAATTTTCATGTTGTAATGGAAATTCAAAAATATATATAGTATATCGACCGGTGGACGATGATTTTTAAAATAAATGCGATAATAAAAAACTATTCGCTGTCATCTTACGAGATGTATCAATACATGACGAGTCCATATGAAATTTTTCCTCCTCTTACAATGTGCTAAATCGGTTAAAAGAAAAAAACCTATTAAAATTAAATAAATAACACAAACAAAAATTAATAGGGATGCATGTCTACCAGACTTAGGCATTATTCGAATAAATTTTTATTTAAATAATTATTCGAATAAAAATATATTTTAAAAATTTTTATTTAGATAAATTAGTTACGAATAAATTATTCGCAACTTTATTTGCTATTTAAAATAATGGGTTATATTAATAAAAGCCAAGCATTTGCTTTTGCTTCAGATTTCAGACCATTTACTCACATTTTGAAATTTGGTTCATACAAATTAAAGTCAAATTTCCGAAATCTTGAGTAAAAGCATTTGCTATATTTTTGTTAATACGAACCAAGAAATAAAAATTCTCGGTAGAAAAAAAGAGCATTTGAAGAACATATAGATACATATGTATATATGTTCATGGTTTCCATTTTATCACAAAAATGTATGTAAATAAAAAGTATTTATTATTCGAATAATTATTTTTGCAGTAAGCGAAATTATTTATTATTCAAATAAAGATAAAAAAAAAATTATTCATCTACTTATTATTCGTTATTCGAAAAAATTTTGCTCAACTCTGATACATACCCACAAATATGTATGTAAGTGATTTTAGCTCCAACTCCGCTATTTTCAATGATTTTAGCTCCTAGCTCTTCGCAGCGCTGCGCTCCATTGCCCCGAACAAATGTCAAATGCTTCTTCTTATGCCTTACATGCAGCAAAAGTTGAAAATTGGGAACTTTTTTATGGTAGATGGCGCTAGTGCTGCTGGATGTGTCGATCCCTATGCAAATACATACATTCCACTCAGCTGTCAATGCATGCTGCTCCGTCAAAATTTCATTGTGACGGGGCTATTAGTTGTGTCTTTGCATTTTTCTGCTTTTGCTTATTGCATCCTGTTAACGTTACCTGAGTTGAGTGATGGTGAATTACAGATTTGAGAGAAAAGTTGAAAAAATTAGCAGCGCGCTGTAGAATGGAATGTTACTTTACATTTGTGCACATCTGCTGATATTCTTAGTTTTATTCACATACACCGATTTCACCAATGCACCAAATTCCTAAAACAGCAAAGAAATTTTAAAATTTTCTTATCGAATTTCAATTATAAATAAATTTAAGAATTAAAAAAAAAATCAATTTAAATTAGTTTCAATTTGACTTTTCTGGGACTCGATCCTGTGCCTCTATGTGCATATCTTTCTGTATTAAAAAGTTATAATTCAATAGATGCTTTTGTGTACACAACAATATTGTTATTGTTGTTTTTTGATATGTTTGGGGGACAGTAGAATTTTCGTTGATCAGTCATCAGACTCTAGCAGCTGCTGTGCCCCGATACACCAAGATGAATGGTGAGGGTTTTGATGCAGCCACCAATTTATTATTGCTCAATAGATGTACATATGTATGTACATATATACATAAGTATTGATGCATCATCTATTTGTTCAGAGAGGGTGACAATTAAATTTCATTGGCATAGGTATAGAGATGGGTGATCGTTGCTCATCAACGAGGTTGATGGGTTGGCCATCAACAAGATGAAATGGACAACAAAATGTTTTTACATTTTCAAAATTTCGAAAATTTTAAAATAATTAAAAAATCGATGTGGAAATTGTAAAAATACTCACCGGTTGTAGCAAACTGGTGCATTGTTGTATGGTTTTTAATACAGAAAATGCATTGATGCGCAGGTTCGAGTCCCAGTAAAGTCAAATTGAAATTAATTTTAATTGATTTGTTTTTAATTTTTAATTTATTTATAATTCAAATTCGATAAGAAAATAGTTAATACACCAGCGGTTTTGGGAAATTAGTGCATCGATGGAATTGGTGTATGTGAGGAATAATGAGCCATATCAGCAGAGGTGCAGAAATTTAATATAACATTCCTTTCTACAGACGAACTCGCTCTACTTCTGTTATTTTAACAGCCAGCTGTGTTGAATTAAATTTTTTTATTCACCAGAGCACTAACAGAATTTTGTTGGGTCTCTGGCTTCCACGATTATTCGTAGTTGCAACTTCTCTGTTCATCTACGTTCTCTGTTATTTGCTTGCATTCGGGAGTGAATTGAATGAAATTCATTGAGGCTATTTTGAAGAGAGGTAACTTAAAAGCCTCAATGAAGCATGGAATATAATGTTGAATGTCGTTGGGTTGAATCCCATGTTGATGTCACGTTTCGAATCCGGAGGTGAATAGAAATAATAGAGGAGAGAACACAATAAAAGTAAAGTGGATGTTTCAAAAAAATAATAATTGAGTTAAACGTTTGCAACTTTTAGGATGGGATGAAGTTACATACATACATACATACAGGTGAAGCTAATAAAAGCGTGTTAAAAAAAAGAAATGTGTTAAAAGAATTATATTTATTTTGGTGAATCTTAAAGAAGTAACATAACATTAAATTAGAAATCTGCGGCGTCCTGTCGGCGCCCACCAAATAGCAGATAATTCCATCTGCTTAGGGTATTTGTAGGAATAATAGTAGATAATACTAAATAATTCAAGGAAGATTTGTTAACGAAAAAAAAAGAAAAGTCGATAAATACTTACGTTGAAAATTATTTGAAAAATATTTGTGAAATAAACTGTTCAATACAGTGACATAGTTAATAAGAAGATTTATTATTTGAAAAATATTTGCAAAGAAAATTGTTCAAGAAAGTAACGTAGGAAGACAACTAATCAAGGAAGATTTTTATTTCAAATAAAATACTAAAGATAAGAAAGAAACAAGTAAGGAAGTCTAAGTTCGAGTGGAATCGAACATTAGATACTCAGCTGTATGCTTTCATTGTTTGTTTGCGTTTGATGGAAACACGGTGTAGGTACTTTATATAAACCAAGTGCTGCATAAAGTGGGCGTAGCCGCGCTCATTTTCAAATTTTTTTCAGTCATCCAACTAAGCATATGAATATTATTCTTTGTGCGAAATTTCATTCCTTTACGACTTCTAGTTACAAAGATGTCAAGTTACAAATTCCCAAAGGGTGTTCCAGAAATATCTTTGTTAAAAAGTAGGCGTGGTCATAAACCGATTTCAATAAATTTTTGCGTGTATATTAAAACAAGTTATAAAAGTGTATAAACCAAGTTTCGTCATAATATCTCAATTATTTGTCTAGTTATAGGCTAAGAAATCTCGTATATTCCTTTGTCTAAAAAGAGGCGGTGCCACGCCCATTTTCCAAACTTTTTCTATTTTTTGTTTCCGGTCTATAGTGGAACTTATGCCACAAAATTTCAATGAATTATCTTTATATTTGACAAAGATATCGCTTAAAATGTTTTTATTAGGCCACTTTATAATACCCATATATAAAAGTAGGCGTGGTCGTCAAACCGATTTCGCTAAAATTTTCAACATGTATTACCACAAGTAATAAAAGTGTACACCCCATGTTTCGTCATTATATATCAATTATTTGTCGAGTTATGGGCTCAGAAATCTCGTATATTCCAGCTTCTAAAAAGAGGCGGTGACACGCCCATTTTCCAAAATTTTTGTGTTTTTCGTTGTGTGTCCGCAGGTGGACTCCTGCCATAAAATTTCAATGATATATCTTTATATTTGACAGAGATATCGCTTAAAATGTTTTTATTAGGTCACTTTATAATACCCATATATAAAAGTGGGCGTGGTCGTCAACCGATTTTGACAATTTTTCGTCCGAACATTTGCCTAAGTAAGTATATCACGCGTACCAAATTTCATCGATATATCTTCAACAGTTTCTGAGTTATGACTCATAAAGCTTTCAATGTTTGCTCCTTAATAAGTGGGCGTGGCACCGCCCATTTTCCAAAATTCCTTGAAATTTCTTCTTAGGGGCCTGAGCTCAACACGTGGGTAAAATTTCATCGCTCTAGCTATATTAGTGGCTGAGATACCAAATTTCCGATTTTTTCTATATAGGAAAAGTGGGCGTGGTCATGGTCCGATTTCGCCCATTTTCAATACCAACCGTCCCAGTGTCGATACCAACTTGCATTTCAAATTTCATCAAAATATCTCAATTTTTGCGCGAGTTAGAGTGTTTACAGACGGACGGACGGACGGACGGACATGGCTCAATCGATTTCTCTTTTCACCCTGATCATTTTGATATATATAAGTCTATATCTATCTCGATTATTTCATTCTGTTACAATCCACCGTTATGTGATTAAAACTATAATACTCTGTGTACTAGTACAGCTGAGTATAAATATAAATGAATTGATACTTACGAAGGAAGTTTTTGAAAAAGAAAAAAAAGGAAAATAACATTTGCAAAACAAAAGAAAAATAAAATTTTTAATTAGAATTAAAAAGAAAGAAAAGAGGAGAAGATGACAAATTCAGCAGAAGAACTTGCAGAACAGTTGAATCAATTACGAGTTGAGTACGGGAATCGTAATCCCAGGGACAATAATCCCATAAGCCCCCTTGTAGCTCCAAATCCTTCTAACCCCGAGCCCACTATGTTAGAATCAGTAGTTCGCGCGGTGCTCGAGCAAATGAGTACACCGAATATCGCAGATTTTAGGGTAACCGAACCCAAAGTAACTTTGACCTCAGGAAACATGAATGACTTAGACCGTATATCCGACATGGTGAAATGTTTACGCGAATTTTCGGGAAAACCAGGAGTTTAGCTCCTGGCGGAAAAGTGTCGACAGAATTTTAAAAGCCTATGAAGGGTTAAAGGATACACCTAAGTATTTTGCTATTTTACACACCATACGGCACAAAATTCTAGAGTCATACAGCACTCCACAAGATTGGAGTCAAATAAGAAAATGTTTGATGATGCATTACTCGGATGAGGGGGATATCTGTACTCTAGAGTACCAAATGACAACTTCGGCTCAGCGACAAGATGATATTCCAACCTTCTACCAGAAGGTTTACCAGCACTTATCACTTATCCTTGATAAGATTGCATGCCTCGATCTGGGGGATGAGGCAATAATAGCGATGACAAATTCCTATCGAGACAAGGCCCTCGATACATTTGTACGAGGACTCAATGGTGATTTACCCCGTCTCCTTAGCATTCGAGAACCTACAACTCTGCCTCAGGCTTTAAATTTGTGCCAAAAATTGGACAATATGTCCTTCCGCATGAATCATGCACACAATGTAAATAAATATTTAAACCAACCACCACCGCGGCCAGCGCGACAGTTCATTAGCAAAAACAGACCCTTTTATCCCGAATTAACGTACTCTGTACCTCAACGCTACAATTATCCTTCACGGTACAATAATAAAAATTATAATAACAGACCGGTTGATACAACGCCCAGATATCAGCCGAACCGAGGCTTTACTAATACCTTTAACAACCAACCGAATTACAATTTCCAAACTAGGAATGCGAACTTCAGAAATCGCCCACAACAACAATACGGGTCAGGATATAATAATCGTTCTAATTTACCCCTTAAACCCCCGGTTCCTATGGAAGTGGACCCTTCCATACAGACTAGGCAAGTAAATTACCAAAATAGGCCCAATGCTAACGCACACTCCCAACCACAAAAACGTCCACCCAACTCTCAACAATCTCACCCTCCGAATCAGGCCCGTAGCTAGAGGTGGGGGGGCATTGTGGGGAATGCCCTACCTTAAAATTAGAATGCCCTACCTTAAAAAGGCCAACAAGTGAGATGAATTATTATAATTAAATTTTTTGTCATAGTTTGAGATAAAAAATTATTGCGGTTTCAATATGTTGGATCCAGAGCCGAGAATCGATATCAAGGAAAAACACGTTTTACCTCAGTGTAATTTATGATATGGAGAATCCCCCCTGCATCACATATATAATTAAATAAGACCATCGAATTTTTGTAGTTTGGTTAAAGGAATGGTTCATTCCGGCACTTTTCTGACAAAAACTAATCTCACTGTGAGCGAACAACACCAAAAGCGCGGAATCGATTTCTAAGGCTGTGTGCTAATCTAAAACATTTTACTCGATGGAAAAATCAGGTGTCTAAATTTTCTATGGTTATCGTTTAATCATTTTCGAGAGTTTTTTTCTCACCTTGACTTGCGTGCATACCTACAGGCGACCCACATACCAAATTTAAAGATCTCCACATCTATATTGGAAGCTGTACCATCTTGTTGGCTTATTCTCAATGAGTATTGCTTATGTACTGTCACAACAATTATGTGTCAACAAATAGGTACGGGGAAAATTTTCCAACAGTCTCATGGCCACGCGTTGAAAAAAAGTCATTGGGGGTTGTAGAGGAGGTCCTCCTGATTCTAAATCCAAAAGTCCCGTCGACCGGAGATATTGGTAAGTTGTAAAATTTACCAAGCAAACCCCCAAAACTGCGTACGATTACCGAGGAAAGGCACTTATAAAAACATACACATGCGTGTAGAACATCTTTTTTCTTCGAAAGTGATTTTTCTCGGACCGTGGTTCCTTAATGTAAAATCGTCCCTTTCGGTAGACAGATGGAAATCTGAGCCAATGTACGTCACTAACCTAGAAAAAAGTGATATATATGCTGACTGATTTTGGAAGCCATGCCTCGATGCACATAGGTAGATTTTCAAGTTTTAAAATATAAATAAAATAAATATTTTATTGTCTACATCTATTCAAAATTGCTTGTTTAATGTAAAGTTTTAATAATTTGTGTTAAAAGTCGATTTTATTGAAAAATATATATAGTGACTCAAAAAAAATCATACGACTATATTATATTATAAACTATTAAATTTATTTCAAAGAATTCTGTCGAAAATTTGACGTTCTTATTTCGTTTAAAAATGTAGACAATTTTTACATAAAAATCGTTTTAAGCAGGATTTGTAAGCTTATGGAAAAAGTTCGAAAAATCGTAGAAATTTCTAAAAGTGGATACAAAATTTCAAAACGAAGCCAGAATTTATAGAAGATTTTGAGGAGATTTCTAAGTGTGCTGTTATGTAGCCAACCAACTTTAGTGTAAAAAGTGCAATTTTTTCTGTAGGGTGCTTGCCATATATGTACGTGAGATAGTTCCAATTAAAATTACGAAAGGCCAGTGAAAATTTTTAAAAAGTTGAATGTTGCATATTATGATATTAAAAATGAATGAGCTGCAAAACTGCATACTCAAAAATCTTCTAAAAAAATCTAGCTTCAGAATTCTTAGCCCCTTTTTATGATAAGTATTTCCTTGACTTTGAAAAATTGGAAATACTAAAAATACTGCCTAAGAAATTAACAATAATCGCTGATAAATATCTCGGTTACGTTCGAGAATCACCTATATTAACCAAGATATGCGTTAGAAATATAAACATTAAAATCAAATATAAAACACAAAAAAGAATTTTATTGTAGGTACATATGAAAAACCCTGTATCTAGTAGTGAAGTGCGGCTTTGTGCGACGTAATTTTTTGTCGGCAAAATATTAATTGTACTAGATATCATGTCCAAGGGTTAATGTGACTGAGATTGACAGAGCAACATTATAAAATCAATTTTGAACACGAAAAAGAGTGATAATTTTTTTTTAAATATCCCAACTTTAAAAACTTAAAACTATAAACTTAGAATTATTGGAAATCAAGAATATTATTGAAAAGTGTTAATAATTACCTGAAGCTTTAGGATCCATCACTATTACTTAAATGAAATGCTTTAAATAAT
Organism: Urophora cardui; assembly: GCA_960531455.1. Taxonomy (NCBI): domain Eukaryota; kingdom Metazoa; phylum Arthropoda; class Insecta; order Diptera; family Tephritidae; genus Urophora; species Urophora cardui. The sequence goes on along the minus strand of OY482675.1, from coordinate 42,935,200 downwards.
AAATATTAACGTTGAAACTAGCACTTAAAATTATGTAAAAACAAGTAAGGAAGCCTAAGTTCGAGTGGAATCGAATATTAGATACTCAGCTGTATGCTTTCATTTTTTGTTTGCTTTTGATGGAATCACGGTGTATTTTATATAAGCGAGTGCCGCATAAAGTGGGCGTAGCCACGCCCATTTTCAAATTTTTTATCAGTTATCCAACTAAGCATATGAATATTATTCTTTGTGCGAAATTTCATTCCTTTATGACTTCTAGTTACAAAGATGTCACGTTGCAAATTCCTAAAGGGTGTTCCAGAAATATCTTTGTTAAAAATTAGGCGTGGTCATAAACCGATTTCAATAAATTTTTGCGTGTCTATTAACACAAGTTATAAAAGTGTATAAACCAAGTTTCATCATAATATCTCAATTATTTGTCGAGTTATGGGCTAAGAAATATCGTATATTCCTTTGTTTAAAAAGAGGCGATGCCACACCCATTTTCCAAAATTTTTATATTTTTTTGTTTCCGGTCTAGTGTGGAACTCATGCCACAAAATTTCAATGAATTATCTTTATATTTGACAAAGATATCGCTTAAAATGTTTTTATTAGGCCACTTTATAGTTCCCATACATAAAAGTGGGCGTGGTCGTCAACCGATTCCGCTAAAATTTTTAACGTGTATTACCACGAGTAATAAAAGTGTACACACCAAGTTTCGTCACAATATCTCAATTATTTGTCGAGTTGTGGGCTCAGAAATCTCGTATATTCCTGCTTCTAAAAAGAGGCGGTGCCACGCCCATTTTCCAAAATTTTTGTGTTTTTAGTTTTATGCCCGCAGTTGGACTCCTGCCATAAAATTTCAATGATATATCATTATATTTGACAGAGATATGGCTTAAAATGTTTTTATTAGGCCACTTTATAATACACATATATAAAAGTGGGCGTGGCCGTCAACCGATTTTAACTATTTTCCGTCCAAACGTTTGTCTAAGTAAGTAAATCACGCGTACCAAATTTTATCGATATATCATCAATGGTTTCTGAGTTATGACTCATAAGACTTTCAATGTTTGACCCTTAATAAGTGGGCGTGGCACCGCCCATTTTCCAAAATTTTATCAAATTTCTTCATAGGGGCCCGAGCTCAATACGTGGGTAAAATTTCATCGCTCCAGCTATATTAGTGACTGAGATACCAAATTTCCGATTTTTCTATATAGGGAAAGTGGGCGTGGTCATGGTCCGATTTCGCCCATTTTCAATACCAACCGTCCTAGTCTCGATACCAACTTGCATTTCAAATTTCATCAAAATATCTCAATTTTTGCGCGAGTTAGAGTGTTTACAGACGGACGGACGGACAGACGGACGGACGGACATGGCTCGATCGATTTCTCTTTTCACCCTGATCATTTTGATATATATAAGTCTATGTCTATCTCGACTATTTCATTCTGCTACAATCCACCGTTATGTGATTAAAACTATAATACTCTGTGTACTAGTACAGCTGAGTATAAAAAACAAGTAAGGAAGCCTAAGTTCGAGTGGAATCGAACATTAGATACTCAGCTGTATGCTTTCATTGTTTGTTTGCGTTTGATGGAATCACGGTGTGATTTATATAAAGCGAGTGCTGCATAAAATAGGCGTAGCCACGCCCATTTTCAACATTTTTATCAGTCATCCAACTAAGCATATGAATATTATTCTTTGTGCAAAATTTCATTCCTTTATGACTTCTAGTTACAAAGATGTCATGTTGCAAATTCCTAAAGGGTGTTCCAGAAATATCTTTGTTAAAAAGTAGGCGTGGTCATAAACCGATTTCAATAAATTTCTGCGTGTCTATTAACAAAAGTTATAAAAGTGTATAAACCAAGTTTCGTCATAATATCTCAATTATTTGTAGAGTTATGGGCTCCGAAATCTCGTATATTCCTTTGTCTAAAAAGGGACGGTGCCACGCCCATTTTCCAAACTTTTTCTATTTTTTATTTCCGGTCTATCGTAGAACTCATGCCACAAAATTTTAATGAATTATCTTTATATTTGACAAAGATATCGCTTAAAATGTTTTTATTAGGTCACTTTCTAAGACCCATATATAAAAGTGGGCGTGGTCGTCAACCGATTTCGCTAAAATTTTCAACATGTATTACCAAAAGTAATAAAATTGTACACACCAAATTTCGTCATAATATCTCAATCATTTGTCGAGTTATTGGCTAAGAAATCTCGTATATTCCTGCTTCTAAAAAGAGGCGGTGCCACGCCCCATTTTCCAAAATTGTTGTATTTTTCGTTTTATGTCCGCAGTTGGACTCCTGCTATAAAATTTCAATGATATATCTTTATATTTGACAGAGATATCGCTTAAAATGTTTTTATTAGGTCACTTTATAATACCCATATATAAAAGTGGGCGTGGCCCTCAACCGATTTCGGAAATTTTTCGTCCAAATATTTGACTAAGTAAGTATATCACGCGTACCAAATTTCATCGATATATCTTCAACGGTTTCTGATTTATGACTCATAAAACTTTCAATGTTTGCCCCTTAATAAGTGGGCGTGGGCGTGCGCCAAAATTTCAATGATAGATCTTTATATTTGACAGAGATATGGCTTAAAATGTTTTTATTAGGTCACTTTATAATACAAATATATAAAAGTGGGCGTGGCCGTCAACCGATTTTAACTATTTTCCGTCCAAACGTTTGCCTAAGTAAGTAAATCACGTGTACCAAATTTTGTCGATATATCTTCAATGGTTTCTGAGCTATGACATATAAAACTTGCAAGGTTTGACCCTTAATAAGTGGGCGTGGCACCGCCCATTTTCCAAAATGTCATCAAATTTCTTCCTAGGGGCCTGAGCTGAGCACGTGGGTAAAATTTCATCGCTCCAGCTATATTAGTGACTGAGATACCAAATTTCCGATTTTTTCTATATAGGAAAAGTGGGCGTGGTCATGGTCCGAATTCGCCTATTTTCAATACCAACCGTCCCAGTCTCGATACCAACTTGCATTTCAAATTTCATCAAACTATCTCAATTTTTGCGCGAGTTAGAGTGTTTACAGACGGACGGACGGACGGACAGACGGACGGACGGACGGACGGACGGATATGGCTCAATCGATTTCTCTTTTCACCCTGATCATTTTGATATATATAAGTCTATATCTATCTCGATTATTTCACTCTGTTACAATCCACCGTTATGTGATTAAAACTATAATACTCTGTGTACTAGTACAGCTGAGTATAAAAAAAATACACTTATGTGAACATAATTTTATAATCGGCAACATTCGAAATAGTTATTGAGGTACTTTGGGAGCATATTGAAAGATTCGTACTAATTTACTGCAAAATGACCGCTCCGGCAACCCTGTTGCAAAGAGAGCAATCATGAGAGCATCAGCTGACACGTTATTACGTGAAAAATCAAATTGAGCTAGGTTTCTACGATACGTGCGTCAAGAGAGCCGCCGTCATGCGTTGCTGACTGGGCATTTACACTACAACTCCATAAGACAAGTTGTGTCAGCTGACACGGGCTACGTGCGTGCGTCGTTGACTGGTTGGACTATAACTTATATACCGAATATGAACAAATTCGGTCGGTAAATACGAATTTTACAAATATCTTGACACCGGCGCCACCTAGCGGGGATTTTTTTCCACGGATGTATTTACTTTCTCATAGGCAATATATATACCGAATATGAACAAATTCGGTCGGTAAATACGAATTTTACAAATATCTCGATACCAGCGCCATCTATCGGATTTTTTTTATTTCACATTGCATTGTCTTCGGGTGCTGAACTATGTTCCAAGTTTCAAGTACATACATACCCCCATACAAAAAGTGAAGTTAAATAAAAGCTTGTAAAAAGGACCAACATGTTTGAACATGTATGCAAATGTATGGATATGCATACCAACATCTATCTATCTAATTTTCTGAGCAATATTGGTATCAAATGAAAGGTTTTGAGCAGGACTTCGATAAGAAGCACTTTTAATTGTGACCCCAAGGTCGGGTCTGCCACAATCGTCTAGACTGTTACGTGCCAATTAAGTAAGTAAGTAAGAAATGAAAAGGAAAATAAAAAGGAAGGGAAAAGGATAGGAAAAGGGAAACGGAAATGGGATAGGAGGGACAAGAAGAAAGAGAAAGGAAGAGAGTAGGAGAGGGAAAAGGAGAACGCATAGGGGGGGGGGGGGGGGGAGATAAAGGAGCTGTAAGTGAGAGTGATAGGTAATGGGAAACGGAAGAGGAAATGTGGCGGGAAAGGGAAAATAAAAAGGAAAAAGGAAACGAAACTGAATGAGAAACGGGATAAGAAAGGAAAAGGTAAAGGGGAAAGGGAAAAGGAGCGACAGACTAAGGCGAAGAAGAAAGGAAGAAGAATATGAAGAGGTAGATGCCAAAACAAAAGCAAAAAAAGCAAAATCAAAAGCAAAAGCCAACGCAAACGCAAAAACAAAAGCAAAACAAAATATAAATAAAAGCAAAAGCCAAAACAAAAATAAAAACAGGAACAAGAACAAAAAAAAAAAAAATAAAAACCCAAAAAATAGTAGATATCAGTGACAATGACAACAAAAAATTATAAAAAAATAGTCACATTTTAATCCAAAGAAAACCAGAAAGGGAATAGAAATCCTATTTCGAAATTTTTTACACATCAACGTTCATGAATACTCGTTATTCACGCTTTAATTTTTTTTTAAGCTTTAAAGCTATCGAAACCGTTGACATTTCTCTTGAAGAAACCGTTTTAGTTTTTTAAATATCTTCTCCATACAAAAATAATAAAAAATTTTGAAGCACGTATTTAGGCAGTTTATTATATTATGGACGCATGTAAGTGGCTTCGTAAAAAGTTAGTTCTGCTGAGCAACTACAAAACTTGATTTCGCCTAAAACATGCTACAAATGATGCCGTTGTTTTCGACAGCAAATACCATATTGTACAAAAACATATATTTCTATATACCTAAATTAGATATCCGAAAAATTAAAACGTTGTCTTCAAGAAATGTCCGAGCTTTCAATAGCTTTAATAAATTTTTAAAATAATTAAGTAATTTAAAAGATAAAACTGTACGTATTACCGAAAATCTGACTTCAGATTCGGATTCAGCGCGCCGAAATCCTGTAGAAAAGTAGAATTTTATTTCTGTAACAAAAATTTGTTGAAATTTTGTCGACCAGTGTAATTTTCTGTAATGTTCTTAGGATCAATATGGGTACCATCGCTGCAAAGTTCCATGTCCTTAGCTGCTTAAATGGAGAAGTTATTCCCAAAACGTCTATATCTGAACAATCGGTTGTGTGGCAGATATAGTTTTTGTGGTCCGATCTCGATAATTTTTTGTAACATTATTTGGATCGATACCAATACCATCGCTGCAAAGTTTCATGTCGTTCGATGTTTAAATGGAGACTTTATATACCCCAAAAACGTCTATATCTGAACAATCCAATAGCTCCCATTTTTATACTCAGCTGTACTAGTACACAGAGTATTATAGTTTTAATCACATAACGGTGGATTGTAACACCATAAAATAATCGAGATAGATATTGACTTATATATATCAAATTGATCAGCGTGAAAAAAGAAATCGATTGAGCCATGTCCGTCCGTCTGTCCGTCTGTCCGTCCGTCTGTCTATCTGTACGCACGATAACTCGCGCAAAAATTGAAATATTTTGATGAAATTTGGAATGCAAGTTGGTATCAAGACTGGAACGGATGGTATTGAAAATGGGCGAAATCGGACCATGACCACGCCCACTTCCCCTATATAGTAAAAATCGGAAATTTTGTATCTCAGTCACTAATAGAGCTAGAGTGATAAAATTTCACCCACGTGTGAAGCTCAGGCCCTTATGAAGAAATTTGGTGAGATTTTGAAAAATGGGCGGTGCTAAGCCCACTTATTAAGGGCCAAACATTGAAAGTTTTATATGTCATAACTCAGAAACCGTTGAAGATCTATCGATGAAATTTGGTAGGCGTGATATACTTACTTAGGCAAATATTTGGACGAAAAATTGCCAAAATCGGTTAACGACCACGCCCACTTTTATATATGGGAACTATAAAGGGGCCTAATAAAAACATTTTAAGCGATATCTCTGTCAAATATAAAGGTATATCATTGAAATTTTATGGCAGGAGTCCAACTGCGGATATAAAACGAAAAGCACAAAAAATTTGGAAAATGGGCGTGGCACCGCCTCTTTTTAGAAGCAGGAATATACGAGATTTCTGAGCCCATAACTCGACAAATAATTTAAATATAATGACGAAACTTGGTGTGTACACTTTTATTAGTTGTGGTAATATATGTTCAAAATTTTAGCGAAATCGGTTGGCGACCACGCCCACTTTTATATATGGGAACTATAAAGGGGCCTAATAAAAATATTTTAAGCGATATCTTTGTCAAATATAAAGATAATTCATTCAAATTTTGTGGCATGAGTTCCACAATAGACCGGAAACAAAAAATAGAAAAATTTGGAAAATGGGCATGGCACCGCCTCTTCTTATACAAAGGAATATACGAAATTTCGGAGCCCATAACTCGACAAATAATTGAGACATTAAGACGAAACTTGGTTTATACACTTTTAAAACTTGTGCTAATAGACACGCAAAAATTTATTCAAATCGGTTTATGACCACGCCTACTTTTTAACAAAGATATTTCTGGAACACCCTTTGGAAATTTGTAACGTGACATCTTTGTAATTAGAAGTCATAAAGGAATGAAATTTTGCACAAAGAATAATATTCATATGCTTAGTTGGATGACTGATAAAAATGTTGAAAATGGGCGTGGCTACGCTCACTTTATGCAGCACTCGCTTTATATAAAATGCACCGTGTTTCCATCAAACGCAAACAAACAATGAAAGCATACAGCTGAGTATCTAATGTTCGATTCCACTCGAACTTAGGCTTCCTTACTTGTTTCTCATAAGTATGGCACAGTGATTGTTTATATCCGTACCATTTTCCAGGCTCCTACCATCAACACTTCCAGACATATTTAGCATGAAGAATTAATTTTGTATGGGAGGTGCCATGCCCCCTTTTCCACTAGCTCCCATTTTTTCTCGTAAGTATGGTAAAGTGATAGTATATCTCCGAACCAATTTCCAGGGTCCCATTGTAAACACTTCCAGACATATTCAGCATGTCGATACTTAAAACCACAAATCAATTTACTAAATATTGTGAACACCTTTTAATATGTAGATAGCTTAAACTTTGATTTATTTACTTAAGTATGGCATCATTTAATTTACTAAAAGATACATACATATTTATTTCGATAAAAACGTGGACTTGAACGAAGCGGTACTTTGCAAATTCAAAGCACTTCTTTCACCTCCATTTTGAGAAGAAAATTCGATGAAATCACACGAACAAATATTAAAACTTTGCGTATGGATTAAATAAACGCTCGTTAAAATATTAGCTGTGTTTTCATCGAAAATGAGTTGCAGCCGTAACATTTTTTAATATTTGTTCCTTTTGGCGACAATATCAGAATCTCTTAATACGAGTAGATGGACACTCATGACACGTTATCACCTTAGAAGCAACAAAAACGGAACATCAACAGCCGATCCCTCAGAAAATGTAATGGACGCATCAGAGATCAGCGCCGAGATGGGTTCACTCAGCGAGTACGAACAAGACCAAGCAGATAAGTCAATTTATGAATTAAAATCCCAAATTGAAAACCTTCAGCGCTCATTAGCGGCGGCTGAAAGGGAAAAATTAGATTTGAAAGAAGCAATCGCCTCACAAGCGAAATTATGCGAAAAAAATCCCCATAATACCACCACAAAGCCTACCGATTTTATTGCCATTAACGTCACCTCTGCCGACGTAACCTCTGCCAATAACAATTGTTCTGTAGTCACTTCTGCCGACGTACCGTATGCTAGCGTCAACGTAGCAAGCGGTGGAATTGCTAACTCTGCCGCCACTTATGTCACATCTTCAAGCCGTACAGCCGTAAGTGTTATCTTAGCCAACGGTAACGCTTTCGACACGCTCCCCAATAGCAATGTTATCTTAGCTCACAGTATTGTCCCTAATACCAATAACGCTGCTACATATTCATGTATTCAACCAGCCTGCGTCACCTATGCCGACGTCATAAACACCAGAGCCAGTCATCCTTTTAACCCAAGCATAAGCCAAACATACAACAATATTTATACAGGTGCAGCCGTAAACTCGTCAAATGCAAACGAGTTTTGTTCCTCTTTCGCCTCTAGTCACTTACCGTTAGTAAACCCTACTCAGCAAATTCACTTTCAGCCCCCAACATCAATACAACCGCCGTATATAAGAAAACTACAAGATCTGCCTGAATTCAATGGATCGCCAGACGAATGGCCGATGTTCTTCGCAGAGTTTAAGGAAACCACGGCAATGTACAGGTATACAGATTTGGAGAATCTATTTCGTCTACAAAATGCCCTAAAAGGACTAGCCAGGCAGCGTGTGGAAACACTACTCATTCATCCATCTAGTGTAAACGCCGTAATTTCGACGCTGGAATTCCACTTCGGACGTCCACAACTCCTCATACGCAGCCAAATTGCCAAGGCGAGAGCATTTCCAGCCATGACCGGAGGAAGGATGACGGAAATCGTAGCTTTCAGCACAATAGTAAGCAACCTAACCGCTTTCTTGGAAAACGCCCGAGCAGCCTCTCATCTAAACAACCCCACTTTGCTGGATGAACTAATAAGCAAGCTGCCAATGAATAAACGCGAAGAGTGGGCTAGGTATGCGTTTTCCATGAAACTGTGTTTCCCAAGTATACGAAATTTTAGTAATTGATTGCAAGAAGTCGCTATATTTATTTCAATCGCCACAGATGTTGAACCAGTAAAAGGTGTAAATAGCAACGAACAGCTGATTTCGAAGTCAAACAAATCCGTGAAATCAGTTCTAGCGATGACAGAAACCAAATGTCCATATTGTAAAAGTAACCACAACTTAAGCCAGTGTCAACGGCTCAAAGATATAGAAGTCAATCAGCGATGGAAGTTTGTAAAGGAAAATCACCTTTGTTTCAGTTGTCTACGACCAGGAAACAATTCATTAAAATGTAATTCACGCCGCGAATGTGGAATTAACTCCTGCCATAGATATCATAACCGGTTACTGCACGAACCGACCACTAAAACTTCAGTTGGCAACGTGACTAATAAAACTTCAGTTGGCGACGCGAAGGTAATTTCGATTTCGAACAATTCAGATGTCACAAAGCAAACAGCTGACACGGCAAATGTCGTAACTATATTCGAAAGATAATTTAGCAAAAAAACTTTGTTTAAGTTTCTGCCGGTACAAATAAAAGGGCCAAAAGGTTGTTGCAACGTGATTGCATTTATCGATGATGGTTCGAAAATATCGTTGATCGAAGAGCACGTTGGTAAAGCCATTGGTCTGCATGGTCCAATCGATAAACTATCATTAAAGTGGATAGGAGGAAAAACCACAAGTGAATTGTCACAACGACTAGATGTCGAAATTTCTGGCGTAAACACGGATGCAAAAACATTTCAGATGAGAAATGTACGTACTACCAAGAAGTTAGAACTACCAGCACAAACATTGAATGTTAGCAGCTTTGTATCAAAATACGATAAAATGCGAAACCTGCGAGTAGACGATTATGTTGATGCTATTCCGCAAATTCTCATAGGCATGCCGCACACAAATTTAGTTCGACCTATAGAAGTTATAAACTTAGACGATTATTTTTCCGTTCATAAGTCAAAATTAGGATGCATGCTGTTCGGATCCAACGAAGATAATGTCGAGGGAGTGGTTTGCGTATTGACTACGATCAAGACATTCTCAACGATATTCAGCTACAGATGAAAGAATATTTTACGCTAGAGAATTTCGGGATGAAGCCCCTACAGCCGGTCGTGTCTGAAGCAGACGAACGAGCTGAAACAATTTTAGTACAGACTACCAAGCAAATCGGTCCCATTATGAATCTGGCTTGTTGTGGCGAACTAATGAAATAGAATTTTGTGAAAGCTACAGCATGGCGTTTCGGCGGCTAGAAACCATTGAGGCAAAAATTGCCAAAGACAGTCACTTTGGTAATTGGTACATAGAAAAAATTAGCGAGTATGTGAACAAATCATATGCTAGGAAATTGTCAAAGACAGAAGTAATGGAGGTTAAGCCTCACACATGGTATCTACCACACTTTGCTGTTTGTAATCCAAATAAAGAAAACAAATTACGTTTAGTTTTCGATGCTGCGGCATCTATAAATGAAATCTCTTTTAATTCAAGGTTAATGAAAGGTCCTGATGCATATCAGCCAAAGCCACTACTTGGTATATTATTTAAATTTCGTCAAGGTCTCGTTGGTGTATGCGCAGACTTACGGGAAATGTTTCACAGGGTTCAGATACGCGAAGCAGATCAGGATGCACAACGTTTTTTGTGGCGAGACGGAGACTCTTCGAAGGAACCAGATGTTTATATAATGAAAGCAATGATATTTGGTTTGGCTTGTTCTCCCTGTCTGCACAATATGTTAAGAATTCAAATGCAATGAAGTTTCGAGACGACCATCCGCGAGCTACTAGCGCTATAATCGATCGCCACTATGTGGACGATTATGTAGACAGTTTCGGTACAAGTGAGGAGGCTATAAACGTGTCACAAACGGTCATAAAAATTCATAAAACCGCAGATTTTGAACTGAGAGGGTTTCAATCTAATTCTGAAGAGGTCCGCAATGCACTTGACGATAAACAGTTGCCTCTTACTTACAAAGAAACAACGAGCTTCTACCCCAAGGAATCAGTCGCAGAGAAGGTACTAGGAAAGAACTGACGCCCTTCGGACGATTCATTTTGTTTTGTTCTGAAATTCAGGAAGGTTCCAAATGATGTTCTAACAGGTTTAAGGCGACCGACGAAAGCCGAGGTGTTGAGTCTTGCTATGTCAATATTTGATCCGTTCGGTTATTTGGCGAATATTACGATTAAATCAAAGATTATTTTGCAACAGCTATGGCGTTTAAATGTGGACTGGAGTAGTACTATTCCGGAAGAGGTTTATAGGGAGTGGTATAACTGGTATATGGAGCTCGATAAGGCCAGAAATCTTAGTATTCCGCGCTGCTATCACCGAAAATTCACTTGTACGGTATCAAAAATTGACTTACACATATTTGTAGATGCAAGCGAGCTAGCATATTCCGCAGTAGCTTATTGGCGATTGAATTTCGAAGACGAAGTCAGTGTTATCTTTGTAGCTGGAAAATCTCGTTGCAGCCCTATTAAAGCACTTTCAGTTCCACGACTGGAGCTTTTATCTGCGGTATTGGGCGTCCGTCTTAAGGAAGCTATTTTAAGCGGCCACGATACAAAGCCACAAACAACAACGTTTTGGTCTGATTCGAAGACCGTTCTTAGTTGGATAGGGTCAGATAGCCGCTGCTATAAACAATTTGTGGCGCACAGAATTGCGGAAATTTTGGACTCATCGAATGTAAACTGTTGGCGATGGGTTCCTGGCAAGTTGAATCCGGCAGATGATGCAACGCGATTACATGCACGCCTCGTTCCAAACTCTCGATGGATATGCGGTCCAGAATTCTTGAAGGAACCTGAAAACACTTGGCCAGAGCTTGCTGTTGATAACGAAAAACAGTGTCTTACAGAAAGACGATCTAAATGTATTCTTACAACGAGTATAGATTCATCTTTGATAGAATTTGAACGATTCTCGAAATTCTCCAGGCTGCTGAGGGTTATGTGTTGGGTGATGAGAGCTATACAAAAATTTAAGTTCGGTCCAAAACGAGAAACTGTGAAAACCTCTCCGTATTCTGTGCCGCAGTTGACTGCGAACGATATTAATGGAGCTGAAATAATCGTTTGTCGTTATGTTCAGGAGAGCGTATATGCAGACGAGATACATCTTCTAGCAAAGAATAAGCCAACTAATAAAGGTAGTACACTCTTTAAGTTAACGCCAATGATTGATGAAGATGGAATTTTGAGGATGTCAGGACGTATCGACAATGCCGATAGCGTGTCAATAGAAACGAAAAGGCCGATAATTTTACCGCATAAGCATCCGTTATCCAGACTTATTGCTACACATTATCATGAAAAATATAGACATCAAAATCAGGAGGCAATTGTGTGCGCTATTAGAAGATATTTCTGGATAACTAAAATACGTATTTTGGTTCGTTGGGCTAAACTAAATTTCCAAATATGTAAGAACAGAAACGCGGAACCCAAGCCACCACTTATGGGACAGCTTCCAAGGGATCGAATTACGCCATACACTCGAGTCTTCAACTATACCGGCGTAGATTTTTTTGGCCCATATACCGTAGCGGTTGGTCGCCGGCAGGAAAAACGATGGGGGTGCCTTTTTACGTGTTTAACTGTGCGAGCGATTCATTTAGAATTGGCAAAGGATTTTTCGGCCGACGCACTAATTCTGTGCCTACGGAATTTTGTAAACCGGCGAGGAGTTCCAGTAAGAATGCGTAGCGACAGAGGGACAAACTTTGTGGGCGTGAGTAAGGAGGATTGGGTATTGGTAGAGGAAAGGTTGGTCGATCAAGGTGTGAGGTATGGAGTTGAATGGTTATTCACCTGGTAATCCGTCGGCTGGAGGCGCATGGAAACGTATGGTGCGTTATGTCAAGAGGGTTCTTTCCTTTACGTTAAAGGCAAAGGTGCCACAAGTTGAAACTTTGCAAAGTCTTTTGATCGAAGCCGAGAACTTAGTTAATTCTCGCCCGTTAACATATTTGCCAATAGAGGAAGAAAATGCTGAACCCTTGACACCCAATCATTGTATACTTGGTTGTCCAAATGATGTTCAAACACCAATTATAAATGAGACGGCTTGTTTGCGTAAGCAATGGCAAATTTTACAACAAACGAAGCAGACCTTTTGGAAGAGATGGGTATTGGAATACCTGCCTACATTAACGCGACGAAGTAAATGGTGCCAACGAGTAGAGCCATTGAAAGTCGGTGACGTTGTCTAATTTGTGATGAGAACGAGAGGCGTGGCGAATGGAAACGAGGCGTCGTCGCATAAACCTTTACAGCACCAGATAGCCAAGTACGATCAGCAATTGTAAAGACAGCTACAGGAAACTTGCGGAGACCCGCTTCCAAGTTAGCGGTATTGGACATAGTTCGCGAATCTCCGGACGTCCGATCAATTCACGGGGGCCGCAATGTCGATACTTAAAACCAAAAATCAATTTACTAAATATTGTGAACACCTTGTAATATGTAGATAGCTTAAACTTTGATTTATTTACTTAAGTAGGGCATCATTTAATTTACTAAAAGATACATACATATTTATTTCGATAAAAACGTGGACTTGAACGAAGCGGTACTTTGCAAATTCCAAGCACTTCTTTAACCTCCATTTTGAGAAGAAAATTCGATGAAATCACACGAACAAGTAAGATTTCTTAATGTCTTTCAATATAAAAATTTATTGAATTTATTATAATTATTCTTAGATATTAAAACTTTGCGTATGGATTAAATAAACGCTCGTTAAAATATTAGCTGTGTTGTCATCGAAAATGAGTTTCAGCCGTAACACAGCATGAAGGATTAAGTTTGTATGCTAGGTGCCACGCCCCCTTTTCCAATATCTCCAATTTTTTCTCGTAAGTATGGTACAGTGATTGTTTATCTCCGTACCAATTTCTAAGCTCCTACCATAATCAATTCCAGAGATATTCAGCATGAAAGATTAAGTTTGTATGGGAGGTGCGACGCCCCCTTTTCAGTACAGTGATTGTTTTTCTCCATACCAATTTCCAGGGTCCTACCATAAACACTTCCAGACATAGTCACCATGAACGATTAAGTTTGTATGGGAGGTGCCACGCCCCCTTTTCTAATTAGAAATAGCTTAAAGTATTTATTAAATATGGATATTAATTTACATTTAAGTATTAAAGTTAATAAATGTGAATTTAATTTCTAAATTTGAACTTACATATTTCAAAATTCAGAAAATTTTTGTTTCTAGTTGACCACTTTATGCATTCTGTTCTTATGTACTCTTTTCTTATTATTGTTTTCATCAATGTATGTAACATTGACTCCATCCACGTTTGCTACTGCGAAAGGACCCTTATATATACTTGAGTGTTTGTCTCTTGGTCTGTCATTTTCGCTAAGTGATATTACGCCCATGGTGTAATAAAAAGGTGACGTAAATAGGCAGCTATTTCATTCTGTTTTCCTCTATGTTCTGTCATTCGGCTCTTTGAAAATGAAATTCCAATGTTGTCCCCAGTTGTTCCCAAAAAAGTGTTGTTTTTATGTGTATTTTAAGTGTATGAAGGATCGCCTCTTGGTAAAAATTTAAAACAATGGTTGTCTTGTAACATTTTTATTTCCTTTGACAATTTCATTATTTATGAAGAAAAAATCATTAAAATACAATTTTCGCGCCATAATTTCAAAAATAGCAAAAACAATCTACGCCCGTTGTAGAAACGGTGGAGGTTTTCAGAATGTTTGGCACTCCCACAGACCCAGATATGATTCTGCTCGGGAAAACAGCGGTGAGGTGAGAAGCTCACATATTCGCTGTGAAAGTTTCTATCCGTTGAGTGCATAATTATCTCACATGACCGCACACCAAATTTTTAGTACTCTATTACAAATATTTCAAAAGATTTTCGCTGTGAAAGTTTCTGTTTGTATGGGAGGTGCCCATCCCTGCTTTAACAAGACCTAGCGGCTTTAGCCGTTGACCACGTAATTATCTCATATGTCCTCACACCAATTTTCAGTACCCTATTACAAATATTTCAAGAGATATTCGCTGTGAAAGTTTCATTTTGTATGGGAGGATGGTGCCCATCCCTGCTTTACCAAGACCTAGATTGTTTATTCGTTGAGTATATAATTATGTAATATTCCTTGACACAAATTTTCATTATTCTAGTACAAATGCTTCAAGAGATATTACGAAATAAAATAAAATTTTCATTTTACATTTATAATATAAGGTAAGTGAATAAACCAATTTTTTCTTCAACACATTTTGTTTTATTTGTCCCCTCAAAAATACCCAATTTTTTCTAAGTTGTACCCCGAAATCCCCCCTGTTGGTCTCGTCGATCCCCCTTTCCCCATTTTTCATCTGGCAACCCTAGCTCCGAAATCTCGTAAATTCCTGCTTCTAAAAGGAGGCGTTGCCAAGCCCATTTAAAAAAATTTTTGTTTTTTTGTTTTTTGTCCGCAGTTGGACACATACCACAAAATTTCAATGATATATCTTAAAATTTGACAAAGATATAGCTTAAAGTGTTTTTATTATGCCATGTATAAAAAAGGTCGTGGCCGTCAACCGATTTTGGCAATTTTTCGTCCAAACATTTGCCTAAGTAAGTACGATTTCACCCATTTTCAATAGCAACCGTCCCAGTCTGGATACGAACTTGCATTCCAAATTTCATCAAAATATTTAAATTTTTGCGCGAGTTAGGGTGCGTACAGACGGACGGACATGGCTCAATCGATTTCTCATTTCACCCTGATAGTTTTGATATATATAAATCCATACCTATTCCGATTATTTCATGTTGTTACAAACCACCGATAGCAAATCAAAAATAAAATACCCTGTGTACTAGAATAGCTGAGTATAAAATTAGAGAAACCGCCAAGCAAAAACAAAACAGTGTATTTTTTTTAATTGAGGAAAGTTATATTCTCACATAACCTTTTCCAAATACTACTTAAAATCTCTACAGTTTAAGAAAAGCTTATGGATTTTTAAGGTTTCTTGGATGCGTAAGCGAGACCTTCATATACTTACAACCAACATATATACCTACACTGGTGATCAAAGATTTTCCATATTGCATTATCCCGGTAGTGAAGATTGGGATTTAAAGATCGAGTATGTGCAACAAAAGGATAGTGGAACTTACGAATGCCAACTCAATACAGAGCCGAAACTTAATTTAGCGGTATATTTAAGAGTAAATGGTGAGTATTAAGACCAATATGTTACTTTTAACATATTTATAGATTTGGGAAGAAAAGCTTGACCATAAAACTCGTCAGAGTTATATCAGCGCCATTGTATTATATTATTATTACTTAATTAGCGCCTAACCGCCTAAACGATTTTGGCCGATTCTAATAAAGCGCCTAGTCATTCCTGCTTCTGGCGCCAATTAGCAATACCAAGGGAGACCAAGCCATTCTCCACCTGATCCTTCCAACGCAGTGGAGGCCTCCCCCCTTCTCGTGGCTGGGTTGTAAATGAATGTATTCATCTGCGAATGAAATCATTGTAATAACAGTCAATGACTTGAATATTTTGAATGCACTCATTAACTAATAGGGCCCTTCCACGATCAAATATTTGATCAAATCGTGTATATGTGGTAGTAAAATTGTCTATGTGTTTTTCACACGTACGTGTTTGATGCCGATTTGACCGAAATCAAAAATTTTTGTTTTCCATCAAATTGGATGGCTATTTGACGTGCGTTGTGGATGCGTGTAAGGTGCTGTTTGATCAAATTTCAGTGCCAAATTAGCATTTGACGTGTGTTGCAACCATTTGATCAAATTTCAAATGTAAATAAACGTGTGTTGCATTATATGCTAACGCAATATATGCAATGCAATCGTCAGTGTCACTCATTTTGTGCTCCAAAATTTAATTCTATAAACAAATTAAAAGAAATGTCAGCATTAATACGTGATAAAATATCTATTGTAAATAATAGAAAGCTAGAATGAAATTTGATGGGCTATTTGATGAGCTATTTGACAACGATTTGATCAAAGACAGACACGCGATTTGATCAAATGGTTTGATCGTGTAAGGGCCCTATAAAGCGTTTAATTTTTCTCTGGTATGTGGAGCCTTTTATGAGTTATTTCTTATGAGACACTTACTGTCGTATGCAAATGGCATGTAATTAAACGAAATAGTTTTCTATAGCGGCTGAGGTTGGTAGAGGTGCGTTGTATTTAATGTCCTCTTACGAGTAGGGCAGCGATGCAATATGGTTATGACCGGAGACTTATCAACAGGGTTCAACATTTTCAAGCAACAACCATTTTGTTTTTGCAATGACGTGAAAAAAAAAACAAGTCGACAGCCCAAGCTTTTACTGCAGCACGAACAAATTAAAATTAAGTACTGCTGCTTTGAACTTGAACAAAAGAAAAAACAAGTAAGAAAGCCTATGTTCGAGTGGAATCGAACATTAGATACTCAAATGTAAGCTTTCATTGTTTGTTTGCGTTTGATGGAAACACGTTGTATTTTATATATAGAGAATGCCGCATAAAGCGGGCGGAGCCTCGCCCATTTTTAAAATTGGTATTAATGATCCGGCTAAGCATATAAATATTATTGTTAGTGCAAAATTTCATTCCTTTATGACTTCTACTGTGGCCGCTGTGGTGCAGTGGGTAGAGTGCTCGCCTGCTATGCCAGAGGTCTCGGGTTCAAACCACGGTCCGAGCCAAACAAATTATTCTAATTAGTAAAAATCCAATTATTGGGTTTTTTTAAGAGCAGCGGTCACCTCTCGGCAGTGGGCGGCATACCCTCCGAGAGTATTTCTGCCATGAAAAAACTTCTCACAAAAAATGCATTCGCCGTTCGGAGCCGGCATAAAACTGTAGGTCCACCCAATTAGTAGGAAAAACAAAAAGGAGCACACCTCGAATTGGGAGAGAAGCTCGGCCATAAAACTCGTCAGAGTTATAATAGCGCCATTGTATTATTATTATTATTATGACTTCTACTATAGTTTTTTTTGTTTCCGGTCTATTGTGGGACTTATGCCACAAAATTTTAATGATGTATCTTTACATTTGACAAAGATATCGCTCAAAATGTTTTATTAGGCCACTTTATAATACCCATATACAAAATTGGGCGTGGTGATCAACTGATTTTGGCAATTTTTCGTTCAAACACACGGACGGAAAGAATAAAGGACGATGAGTTTTGAGCCTGTCAGCAGGTAGGTCATGCATGATTTCACTCAATAATTTGGGTTTATAGAAGAAGCAATGAGTGATATTTCCAGCGACTAATGCCAAAAATCAATGCTTCTATGCAAGGATAAAAAATATAATTTTTGGTCCCGATTGATGACGGTTTAGTGGTGATTCACGGGGGTCAAATTTCAGATTGCTATAAAATAAGTACTTACATTTTTAGTGTCGCACATTTTTAGTTCCTGTTCACTCGTCAGTTTTGGCAGTATACACATTAGATGCGTTTTAACACACTATTATTAGCTTCACCTGTATGTATGTATGTATGTATGTAACTTCATTCTATCCTAACAGTTGCAACGTTTAACTAAATTAATTATATTTTTCAAACATTCACTTTACTTTTATTGTGTTCTCTCCTCTATTATTTCTATTCTTCTCCGGATTCGAAACATGATATCAACATCAGATTCAGTCCAACGGCATCATATAATGGGACATTCAACATTATATTCCATGCTCCATTGAGGCTTTTAAGTTACCTTTCTTCGGAATAGCCTCTATGAATTTCAATTCACTTACGTAGCAAGCCAATAACTAACAAGCTTTCTGTTTTGTTGTTGTTGTATTTGCAAATATAATGAAAACAACCGCATGTACATACATACGTATGCAAAGGAAGAACTGTTTTTGTGGTTTTGTTTGTTCAAATTCTATTTATAGCACTTATAGCGCGGTTGCCGAACTCGGTAATTACCAAAATAGGTTATTTTTTCGCTGTTGGTTTCTTGGTAACTTTCACATGTGTTTGGCTATTTTTATTTTCAAGAAATTGTTTACTATTTTTGGTATAGAAGAAAATATGGAAGTAATTATAGGACAATGAGAATATTTTGGAACACCGAATGTTCATTGTGAATATGCACAGGCAATTAAAGAAGAGCATATCTCCGATTAAAAACCGAAATAGTTTTGCTTCGATACACATAGTACATATTAGTTGATATTTTTTCGTTTAGGCTTCATTTTTGAGCTCTTATGACCAATGTTTTTTTTATAAGGAATAAATGTATGTGAAAAATTAATATTTTGGTAGAAGTTATAAATATATATGTATGTAGATCTATTTCGGAGATCAGCACATCCCTTCATCAGACTTCTTTTTATACTCAGCTGTACTAGTACACAGAGTATAATAGTTTTGATTTCATAACGGTGGATTGTAACATAATGAAATAATCGAGATAGATATGGACTTATATATCTCAAAATGATTAGGGTGAAAAGAGAAATCGATTGAGCCATGTCCGTCCGTCCGTCCGTACGCACTCTAACTCGCGTAAAAATTGAGATATTTTGATGAAATTTGAAATGCAAGTTAGTATCAAGACTGGGACGGTTGGTATTGAAAATGGGCGAAATCGGACCATGACCATCGCCCACTTTTCCTATATAGAAAAAATCGGAAATTTGGTATCTCAGCCACTAATATAGCTAGAGTGATGAAATTTTACCCACGTGTTGAGCTCAGGCCCCTTAGAAGATATTTGATGAAATTTTGGAAAATGGGCGGTGCCACGCCCACTTATTAAGGGTCAAACATTGAAAGTTTTGTATGTCATAACTCAGAAACCGTTGAAGATATATCGATGAAATTTGGTATGCGTAATTTGCTTACTTAGACAAATGTTTCGACGGAAAATTATCAAAATCGGTTGACGGCCACGCCCACTTTTATATATGGGTATTATAAAGTGACCTAATAAAACCATTTTAAGCGATATCTCTGTAAAATATAAAGATCTATCACTGAAATTTTGTAGCAGAAGTCCACCTATGGACATAAAACAAAACACACACAAATTTTGGAAAATGGGCGGTGCCACGCCCACTTATTAAGAGGCAAATATTGAAAGATTTATAAGCCATAACTCAGAAACCGTTAAAGATATATCGATTAAATTTGGTACGCGTGATATATTTACTTAGCCAAATACGTGGACTAAAAATTACCAAAATCGGTTGACGGCCACGCCCACTTTTATATATGGGAACTATAAAGGGGCCTATAAAGGAAGCCTAAGTTCGAGTGGAATCGAACTTTAGATACTGAGCTGTATGCTTTCATTATTTGTTTGCGTTCGATGGAAACATGATGTACTTTATATAAAGCGAGTGCCGCATAAAGTGGGCGTAGCCACTCCCATTTTCAACATTTTTATCAGCCATCCAACTAGGCATATGAATATTATTCTTTGTGCAAAATTTCATTCCTTTTTGACTTCTAGTTACAAAGATGTCACGTTACAAATTCCCAAAGGGTGTTCCAGAAATATCTTTGTTAAAAAGTAAGCGTGGTCATAAACCGATTTCAATAAATTTTTGCGTGTCTATTAACACAAGTTATAAAAGTGTATAAACCAAGTGTCGTCATAATATCTCAATTATTTGTCGAGTTATAGGCTAAGAAATCTCGTATTTTCCTTTGTCTAAAAAGAGGAGGTGCCACGCCCATTTTCCAAAATTTTTGTGTTTTTCGTTTTATGTCCGCAGTTGGACTCCTGCTATAAAATTTCAATGATATATCTTTATATTTGACAGAGATATCGCTTAAAATGTTTTTATTGGGCCACTTTATAATACACATGTATAAAAGTGGGCGTGGCCGTCAACCGATTTTGGAAATTTTTCGTTCAAACATTTGCCTAAGTAAGTATATCACGCGTACCGAATTTCATCGATATATCTTCAACGGTTTCTGAGTTATGACTCATAAAACTTTCAATGTTTGCCCCTTAATAAGTGGGCGTGGCACCACCCATTTTCCAAAATTTTTGTGTTTTTCGTTGTATGTCCGCAGGTGGACTCCTGGCATAAAATTTCAATGATATATCTTTATATTTGACAGAGATATCGCTTAAAATGTTTTTATTAGGTCACTTTATAATACCCATATATAAAAGTGGGCGTGGCCGTCAACCGATTTTGACAATTTTTCGTCCAAACATTTGCCTAAGTAAGTATATCCCGCGTACCAAATTTCATCGATATATCTTCAACAGTTTCTGAGTTATGACTCATAAAGCTTTCAATGTTTGCTCCTTAATAAGTGGGCGTGGCACCGCCCGTTTTCCAAAATTCCATCAAATTTCTTCTTAGGGGCCTGAGCTCAACACGTGGGTAAAATTTCATCACTCTAGCTATATTAGTGGCTGAGATACCAAATTTCCGATTTTTTCTATATAGGAAAAGTGGGCGTGGTCATGGTCCGATTTCGCCCATTTTCAATACCAACCGTCCCAGTGTCGATACCAACTTGCATTTCAAATGTCATCAAATTATCTCAATTTTTGCGCGAGTTAGAGTGTTTACAGACGGACGGACGGACGGACATGGCTCAATCGATTTCTCTTTTTACCCTGATCATTTTGATATATATAAGTCCATATCTATCTCGATTATTTCATTCTGTTACAATCCACCGTTATGTGATTAAAACTATAATACTCTGTGTACTAGTACAGCTGAGTATAAAAAGAACAGCGATTTTAAATATTTTTTGACATACTGAGCACATTGGCGCTACCGCCAACCCTGGTGTTATTGCGCTAACTCCGATTTGGAAAATGCGCCAACTCAATATAGCGCCAACTCAATGTAGCGCCGACTCAGTATAGCGCCAACTCAATGTAGCGCCAACTCAGTATAGCGCCAACTCAATGTAGCGCCAACTCAATGTTGCGCTATTGCAATATAACCCTGACTCAATTTCGTGCGCTAACACCAGCACCAATATAGCGCTAGTGTAAAATGGCACCACCACAAAGCCAATAACAGCACAGCGTATATGACACCGTCACAATTATGTATGCTAACGCCAATACCGAACCATCGCTAATACGAAAGTGTATTGATATTTTACTTTCACAAAGAAAGAAGACCGAATTGACATTATCTGTGAATAGGGGAGAAAAACATAATACACAATAAAATATTTATTAGCATATAGTAAATTTTTGTAACGCATGGTTAACGGTAAGGGGAAATTTCTTTTTAATAGGGTGGAGCCGACCCTCGTTTTCCATAATGAAGATGCAGCAAAACGAGATGCCAGCATATTTTAACAAATATACGCAAATGGTTTTTAAAATTAAATTAAATTGTGGAATAATTATTGTGCCCGCGTGTATGAAAGCAGAACTGCGCCAAAAGAAATAAAACGGGGATAGTAGACAGTAAGAAGCGAACAAGTGTTATTTATCGAATATTCCATGGCAATTGCGCTAAAGGTGTTATTGCGCCAGAACCGTGCGCTGGCGCCACGTTTGGCGCTGGTGTTATTGTATCACCACCAAAAAAATTGCGCCATTACCCATGGCTAGAGTGAATGTACTAATTTAACCACTCAGAGTTGTTTTTTCGTATCGAAGTAGCTTTACTTGTTCCTCCACTCTTGCGCACTCGTTGTGCTGATAGTTTTATTTGTGGGGAGTTTATTCGCGAATTTATTTAGTTGCATATGCATTACACCGATTCCATCGGTGCACCAATTTTCTACAATCGTTAAGATTTTTCACAATTTTCTTATCGAATTTGAATTTAGGAAATTAAAAAAAATTATTAAAATTAATTTAAACAAGTAAGGAAGCCTAAGTTCGAGTGGAATCGAACATTACTCAGCTGTATGCTTTCATTGTTTATTTGCGTTTGTTCGATATAGGGTGTATTTTATATGAAACGAGTGCTGCATAAACAGGGCGCAGCCACGCCCATTTTTAAAATTTGTATCAATCATCCAAATAAGCATATAAATATTATTGTTAGTGCAAAATTGCATCCCTCTCTGACTTTTAGTTACAAAGACTTCACGTTACAAATTCCAAAAGGGTTTTCCAGAAATATCTTTGTTAAAAAGTAGGCGTGGTCATAAACCGATTTCAATACATTTTTGCGTGTCTATTAACACATGTTATAAAAGTGCATAAACCAAGTTTCGTCACAATATCTCAGTTATTTGTCGAGTAATAGGCTAGTATATTCCTTTGTCTAAAAAGAGGCGGTGCCACGCCCATTTTATAAACTTTTTTTATTTTTTGTTTCCGGTCTATTGTAGAACTCATGTCACAAAATTTCAATGAATTATCTTTATATTTCACAGAGATATCGCTTAAAATGGTTTTATTAGGTCACTTTATAATACACATATATAAAAGTGGGCGTGGCTGTCAACCGATTTCGATAATTTTCCGTCGAAACATTTGTCCAAGTAAGCAAATTACGCATACCAAATTTCATCGATATATCTTCAACGGTTTCTGAGTTATGACATATAAAACTTTCAATAATAAGTGGGCGTGGCACCGCCCATTTTCCAAAACTTCATCAAATTTCTTCATAAGGGCCTGGGCTCAATACGTGGGTAAAATTTTATCACTCTAGCTATATTAGTGGCTGAGATACCAAATTTCCGATTTTTTCTATATAGGAAAAGTGGGCGTGGTCATGGTCCGATTTCGCCCATTTTCAATACCAACCGTCCCAGTCTCGATACCAACTTGCATTTCAAATTTCATCAAAATATCTCAATTTTTACGCGAGTTATCGTGCGTACGGACGGACGGACGGACATGGCTCAATCGATTTCTCTTTTCACCCTGATCATTTTGATATATATAAGTCCATATCTATCTCGATTATTTCATTATGTTACAATCCACCGTTATGAAATCAAAATTATAATACTCTGTGTACTAGTACAGCTGAGTATAAAAATGCGCTCAAAACGCCACTGGCGGCGCCTAATAAAAACAAGTAAGGAAGCCTAAGTTCGAGTGGAATCGAACATTAGATACTCAGCTGTATGCTTTCATTGTTTGTTTGCGTTTGATGGAAACACGGTGTAGGTACTTTATATAAAGCAAGTGCTGCATAAAGTGGGCGTAGCCGCGCCCATTTTCAAAATTTTTATCAGTCATCCAACTAAGCATATGAATATTATTCTTTGTGCAAAATTTCATTCCTTTATGACTTCTAGTTACAAAGATGTCACGTTACAAATTCCCAAAGGGTGTTCCAGAAATATATTTTTTAATAAGTAGGCGTGGTTATAAACCGATTTCAATAAATTTTTGCGTGTCTATTAACACAAGTTATAAAAGTGTACAAACCAAGTTTCGTCATAATATCTCAATTATTTGTCGAGTTATAGGCTAAGAAATTTCGTATATTCCTTTGTCTAAAAAGAGGCGGTGCCACGCCCATTTTCAAAAATTTGTCTATTTTTTGTTTCCGGTCTATTGTGGAACTCTTGCCACAAAATTTCAATGAATTATCTTTATATTTGGCAAAGATATCGCTTAAAATGTTTTTATTAGGCCACTTTATAATACCCATATATAAAAGTGGGCGTGGTCGTCAACCGATTTTGGTATTTTTTCGTCCACACATTTGGCTAAGTAAATATAGCACGCGTACCAAATTTCATCGATATATCTTTAACGGTTTCTGAGTTATGGCCTATAAAACTTTCAATATTTTCCCCTTAATAAGTGGGCGTGGCACCGCCCATTTGCCAAAATTTTTATACTTTTTGTTTTATGTCCGTAGTTGGACTCCTGCCACAAAATTTCAGTGACAGATCTTTATATTTGACAGAGATATCGCTTAAAATGTTTTTATTAGGCCCCTTTATAGTTCCCATATATAAAAGTGGGCGTGGCCGTCAACCGATTTTGATAATTTTTCGCCAAAACATTTTTCTAAGTAAGCAAATTACGCATACCAAATTTCATCGATATATCTTCACGGTTTCTGAGTTATGACATATAAAACTTTCAATGTTTGCCCCCTTAATAAGTGGGCGTGGCACCGCCCATTTGCCAAAATTTTTGCTCTTTTAGTTTTATGTCCGTAGTTGGACTTCTGCCACAAAATTTCAGTGATAGATCTTTATATTTGACAGAGATATCGCTTAAAATGGTTTTATTAGGTCACTTTATAATACCCATATATAAAAGTGGGCGTGGCCGTCAACCGATTTTGATAATTTTCCGTCGAAACATTTGTCTAAGTAAGCAAATTACGCATACCAAATTTCATCGATATATCTTCAACGGTTTCTGAGTTATGACATATAAAACTTTCAATGTTTGACCCTTAATAAGTAGGCGTGGCACCACCCATTTTCCAAAACTTCATCAAATCTCTTCATAAGAGCCTGAGCTCAATACGTGGGTAAAATTTTATCACTCTAGCTATATTAGTGGCTGAGATACCAAATTTCCGATTTTTTCTATATAGGAAAAGTGGGCGTGGTCATGGTCCGATTTCGCCCATTTTCAATACCAACCGTCCCAGTCTCGATACCAACTTGCATTTCAAATTTCATCAAAATATCTCAATTTTTACGCGAGTTATCGTGCGTACGGGCGGACGGACGGACATGGCTCAATCGATTTCTCTTTTCACCCTGATCATTTTGATATATATAAGTCCATATCTATCTCGATTATTTCATTATGTTACAATCCACCGTTATGAAATCAAAATTATAATACTCTGTGTACTAGTACAGCTGAGTATAAAAATTACAATTTCGGTTACCACTAGTAAAGTATATGGGGTTCACACTATCAAAGAATGGTTTGTCAATTAATGAGGATAGAGTTGACTCAATTATTAATTTAAAAAACCCCTGCAATAAATTGGGGCTGCAAAAGCTATTGGGAATGATAAATTATTTAAGGGATTTTTTGCCAAATTTAGCAAGCTTAACAGAGCCATTTCGAGAGCTGTTGCGAAAAAACGTTCATTTTGTATGGACGCAAAAACATACAGATTACATGAATCGGATTAAACAGCTGTTAATAAATACCACAACATTACAAAACTTTGATCCTTCGGCTAGCATTACCATTCATACATATGCCAGTTCTTATGGCCTTGGGGCCTGCCTTCTACAAAACAGGAAACCAATTTCCTGGGCATCAAGAGCACTTAGTGACACGGAAAAGAACTACGGTCAAGTTTAGCCATGGGTAATGGCGCAATTTTTTTGGCGCTGATACAATAACACCAGCGCCAACCGTGGCGCCGCGCACTGTTCTGGCGCAATAACACCTTTAGCGCAATTGCCATGGAATAATCGATAAATAACACTTGTTCGCTTCTTACTGTTTACCATCCCCGTTTTATTTCTTTTGGCGCAAAATTAATTTTAATTTTCATAATCATTTGGAACATATTCCGTATATTTGTGAAAATATGCTGGAAATTAGAGTCACTTAGATCACTATCAAGCATACATAATTGTGACGGTGTCATATACGGTGTGCTGTTATTGGCTTTGTGGTGGTGCCATTTTACACTAGCACTATATTGGTGCTGGTGTTAGCGCACGAAATTGAGTCGGTTTTATATTGCAAAATTGAGTTGGCGCAATATTGAGTTGGCGCTATATTGGGTTAGCGCTATATTGAGTTGGCGCTATATTGAGTTGACGCATTTCCCAAATCGGAGTTAGCGCAATAACGCCAGGGTTGGTGTTAGCGCAATTGCGCCGCGCAGCGCAGTGTTACCCATGCCTAGTCAAGTTGAAAAAGAGCTGTTGGCTATTTTGTTTGCGTGTACAAAGTTTCATTTCTTTATATACGGTCGTACGATTTTGGTGGAAACGGACCATAAGCCTTTAATTCCGATGTTTGAAAAAAGTATAAACAAAATTCCATCAATGAGGCTGCAACGCATGAGATTAAAATTAGAAAAATATAAAATTAAGCTTTGCTAAGTGCCAGGAAAATATCTGCTTCTTGCAGATGTAATGTCACGATATGCGGACAAAAAATATGACAAGACAGAAGAAATAAATCTTGAAGGTTGCATTCACCACATTAATATGTCAGAAAAGAAGAGAAACTTATTTGAAAAAGAAACTAAAAGGGACGAGCTACTCAGGCAGGTTGCTAAATTTTTTAAAGATGGCTGGCCCAAAGCAAAAAATGGGATGTCGCCCTGTTTAAAGTATTTGAGTAAACTTAAAAATGATATTGTGTGTGAAGAAGGCCTAGTGTTATTGGGCGAGAAAATTTTAGTTCCAAAAACCCTTCAAAATGAAGTTTTAAATTGGTTACATGTGTCTCATTCGGGAAGTGCAAAAATGAAAAAAAAGAGCGCGAGAACTTTTTTACTGGGTTGGTATAAACAACGACATTGACAACTTTGTTGCTCAATGCAAAGTATGTCAAAAACAGTCTCCTTCTTCGCAAAAAGAACCACTAATTCACCATGACACTCCGTCCTTCCCTTTTGAAAGAATTTTTGCTGATATAGCAACATTTTTAGGAGATAATTTTCTCATAGTGGTCGATTCCTACTCAAAATGGATTGAAATTCTAAGAATAAGAAATAAATCAGCTGGTGAAATAATTTCTGTTCTAAAGCCTTTATTTGCATCTCACGGAATACCAAAACATTTTGTTTCAGATAACAACCCCTTTAATAGCTTTGAATTCAAAAACTTCAGCAACGAGTATGAGTTCTCTATAACTTACTGCTCACCAAATTATCCTCAAAGCAGGGCTTTTGCCGAAAAAGGTGTGCATATAGCCAAAAATCTATTAAAAAAAATGTATGGACTCAAATACAGATATAAATCTAGCCCTTTTAGAATATCGAAACTGCGCGGTGAAAGGTATGAAAGCTTCTCCGGCGCAGTTGCTAATGTCACGTACAACCCGAACTCCAATTCCAATTTCAGACAAATCGTTTAAACCAAAAGTGGTTGAAGATGTACCTAGTAGAATTGAAAATCAAAATGCGCAAAATAAAAAATATTATGATAGGCATGCAAAATCAAAAAATTGTTTTAAAGATGGACAAAAGGTACTGGTGTGGACCAGAAATCAGTGGCATGCTGGTGTTGTTGTAGAAAAACTAGATACACCGAGATCTTATTTAGTTAAATTGGACACTGGGGAATTGTTTCAGCGAACCTCACGACACATCAAAGGCGCACAGTCATCGTATGACACAATGCCCATATTGCCTAATAGTGAAGAAAGCAATACAAACAATCAGGCAAAAGATAAGGTAGAACGATCCCCATACTTCTTAAGATCAAGATCTCGTTTTCAATCCACCACTGATGAAACTAACAAAAACAAAAATAAATAAAACAAGTAAAAGCGCGGCTTTCTTCGGCCGTACCGAAGACTTCATACCTTTCATGAGTGGGGAAATGAAAAGTTACCTATGTATGTACATAGCCGGATTAAGTTTAATTTATAATTTTAATTCTGTGGGTTATTTATGGAAAGATTTATTAGAAAAAATTGTGTCTTGGCTATTTCAATGGAGGAGTTATACACCAAAATGTCCATATCTGAACAATCGGTTGTATGGGAGCTATATGTTATAATGGTCCGATCTTGACAATTTTCGGTAACCCCATTTGGGCCCATATGGGTACAAATACTTAAAACTTTCACGCCGTTAGCTGTTAAAATGGAGAAGTTATACACCAAAATGTCCATATCTGAAAAATCGGTTGTAGGGGAGCTATAGGTTATAGTGGTCCGATCTTAACAATTTTCGGTAATCCCGTTTGGGCCCATATGGGTACAAATACTTCAAAATTTCACGCCGTTAGCTGTTAAAATGGAGGAGTTATACACCAAAATGTCCATATCTGAACAATCGGTTGTAGGGGAGCTATAGGTTATAGTGGTCCGATCTTAACAATTTTCGGTAATCCCGTTTGGGCCCATATGGGTACAAATACTTAAAAATTTCACGCCGTTAGCTGTTAAAATGGAGGAGTTATACACCAAAATGTCCATATCTGAACAATCGGTTGTAGGGGAGCTATAGGTTATAGTGGTCCGATCTTAACAATTTTCGGTAATCCCGTTTGGGCCCATATGGGTACAAATACTTCAAAATTTCACGCCGTTAGCTGTTAAAATGGAGGAGTTATACACCAAAATGTCCATATCTGAACAATCGGTTGTAGGGGAGCTATATGTTATAGTGGTCCGATCTTGACAATTTTCGGTAACCCTGTTTGGGCCCATATGGGTACAAATACTTAAAAATTTCACGCCGTTAGCTGTTAAAATGGAGGAGTTATACACCAAAATGTGTTTATCTGAACAATCGGTTGTAGGGGAGCTATAGGTTATAGTGGTCCGATTTTAACAATTTTCGGCAATCCCGTTTGGATCCATATGGGTACAAATACTTCAAAATTTCAGGCCGTTAGCTGTTAAAATGGAGGAGTTATACACCAAAATATGTATATCTGAATAATCGGATGTTGTGGAACTATATGTTATAGTGTTCCGATCTTGACAATTTTCGGTAACCTTGTTTGGGCCAAAATGGGTACGTCTGCTTCAAAGTTTCATGTCCTTAGCTGTTTAAATGGGGAAGTTATGCACAAATTACATCCAAAAATTTCATGTATATCTGAATAATCGGTTGTTTTCTATATGTTATAGTGGTCCGATTCGGCCGGTTCCGACAAATGATCAGCTGCATATAACAACATACCTGTATTCCGAATTTCATTCAGATATCTCAAAAACTGAGGGACTAGTTTGCGTTCACACAGACGGACGGACGGACAGATGGACAGACGGACAGACGGACATGGCTTAATCGACTCAGCTCGTGATTCTGATTATATCAGTATATATTTTGGTGGGTCCCCCACGCTTCCTTCTGGTACTTTCGACAAAAATTTTTTGGCACTAAGTTATAATACCATTTCATTCTCATGAAAGGTATAAAAATATGTAAAGTACGTTATACGAGTAAGTATGAAATGGCCAGATATTGGAATATCAAAATATGTTACATACAAAAAAAAAAAAAAAAAAAAAACGAAATTAACAAAGTTTGCATGAAGTGGCCATATCTATAGTGAATACAAATTTTATTTTACTTTCATATCTTATAAGTGTTACATTCAAAGTTAACCATTACTCATTCTCACAAAACAAAAAAAAAAAATATTTTTATGATAATAAAATAACATCTCACAAGGGAGGTGTAAGATTATATGCACAGTTGGCAACCCTTTAACACTCTCATACTGAAACTGTTATAATGATTCTCTTTGAATACAGTTATACCTATGTATGTATATAATGATACATATGTAATTCTAACTTAGCTATAAGTAAAGCTGTAAATGAGAAGACATTCAATAAAGCACATGGAAAGATACTGCAATATCTGCACCAAATTAGGTTTTGAGAATACTTAGAAAGTGAAAATTACTTCGTTGCAATCTTCAATTGTAAGGTAGAAGACGAAATTGGTCACATTAGTCATGATATGCCCTTGACAATGACTGATGGAAGACTTTCGTGTTGTTTGTGGCCGGAAGATTAACGAATCTTTGAATAAGTTTGGATTATGCACTTTGCGTGCTTATATAAGATTTATAGAATATATTTTTAATAGCGGATATCGCCTCAACATTCGTGTTTGAAAAGTTATCAGCGACGAACATAAAGCCATATTCCAAATCGAAAAACAAAAATTTCAAAGTAGCATCAAGCGTTTAGTGTAACTCATGGCAGACACGCCCAAACAAGGTTTTGGTACATCCAATGATGGTAACACAGCAAGCCATTTTTTTTAAGAGTATAGCTTAGCTACTAGCGCCACTGGTGTACATGAGAAACACATTCGTTAATTTGGTGTTATACTCAACTGCATGTCGATTGGCTTTCCTATTGCACACGAGAAGTTTTCTTAGTATTGCGAAAGTGCTTCTATAAATTATGTTACGTGTCCATAAAATTTAAATTTATAGCGATGCAATTATAAAGTCGGTTTCACTGCCTATGGGTATGCTGTCGGAAGAAGCATTGGAGGCCCATAATAAAGACATTAGACAGCATCATGAACATAATACGAGGAAATCAATCCGCTCGAGAAGAATGAAAGACCTGATGCATGCGTTGCTGTTTATTGAGATCCGATTATATCTTTGCTGTCTAAAATCCGTAGGCGTACGTAGATGTATGAGTGATGAAGTTATTCAGTTATTTCGAACCACAATACTTCTCCTGTTCAAATCAAAGCATTTAAAAAAAGGTCGCATATCGATTTTTTGAAAAACTAAAATTTTAGTTACGTCTCTTTTGGATATATGCACGAAAACTATTGAATTTGTGTCCAGGGGTCCTATATTTACCAATACATCAAATTTGAAGGAATAATATTCACTTTTCAGCGTTTTATTAATTTTTCACGTCTAAATTGAGTAAAAGTGCCACTGTGCGCAAGTTTAAGTTCAACCAATATAATACTTTTCCCGATTAAACACCAGGTTCTACAAAAATGACCACATTTGCGCGGCTCTTATTGCAAAATCCAGTCTATTTTCATTTAATTATAATACAAGATATCACTCAAAAGTAATTATTTTTTATTAAGCCGGAGTCGGTGTTGACGCTTGGTTTCTACAGGAACTACGGGATCTAAGATAACTACGGGGACTCAGTTGGACTGCCTCAGCTAAGCATCACCTCCTCCATGGATCACACGCTATCTAGTAGGTGTCGGTATGGAGGGGGTGGTGCAACAGTTGTGTCCCATGGATTAGTGCAGCGGCAAAGCTCTCTTCCCTAGTCGCCTCTACCAAACCATGGCCAGAGCCAGGAATGATAAGAAGAGGGGCGGTGTGTCACAAAGGCAGCTGGCCTGAAATCACTTGGCCGGGATGATGAAGGCGTATCCTCTTCGCCATCTCGACAAGCCATGGATGACCACGCCATGACGCCATCTCCTTTCATCAGTCAGCCAGCAAGAGGATGTATGCTCTCGCTTTGGCTTACCTACGGAGACTGATTTGATCTGCGCCGATTCGATCACTTATATCAACCATTACATAAATTCAATGAGAATTGCTGTGCTGTTATGCATATGTAAAAGCGGCTGCGAATACCACTGAACTACTGAAACGGTTATGCTGGTCATTGCTAAGTACTGCAGTGTTGTTGGTAGGCATCGGTGTATGACAAGGCCGTATCTAGGGGGGGGGGGATTTCAGGGATCAATCCTCCCCCCCCCCCCGAAATTAATGCGATTAAATTTTTTTTATAATATAAATATGCTTAATTGTATTTTTTAGAAGCATAGAAATCATGTAAAAAGTTAGTCTCAATTATTATTTGTATCTATGTATGTACCAGCAAGTACCCGGCTTACTTCGTTGCGCCGCAAAAATTAAATATACTGCTGTTTAGCTTTGAGTAGAGTGTAAGAATGGGTTACATATTCATATTTTGTGCTTGTTTTCTGCAAGGAATGTAATATACCACACTCCTTTAGATGAAATGCAAACACTTTAAAATTAAACAACGTTATAAACAATACATTTATTAACAACAAAAAACTCAAAGTTATAATAACTCAAACAACGTTTGGTACCTACACAGAGCGAAAACCACCTAATAAAATAGAACAAAAGTAAGAAGATATCTCTATAGTTATTCTTTAAGAAGAAACCCTACTTACTTTTAATGGGATAGTCTTTTTAATAAAATCAAGAAGAAATCTTCGAATATATATGTGGATATCTCCTTGAATTAATAAAGAGGGCGTTCTTCTTATTTTTATTAGGTTATCTAATTAACCCTAATCCTCTAAAGTGAGCCTCTCAGTCTCACTTTAAAGTTTAAAAGCGAATTATTCCTAAACCAAAAAAGCTTTTTGTCTGATATTTTGGGTATTCCTCCATTTGTGTTCATAAATTATGAAATAATTATGATCTTTGGGCTATTTATTTATTTTAACAATTTTTTTTGCAATCGTATAAAATTGTAACGAAAAACCGAAAGTGAGCCTCAAAGACTCACCTTAAGTATCTTTAACGTAATAAGCTTACATTTCTAGAGTTCAACTAAATTTTGAATCCGTTGTTCACAAGGTTTATCCAGTGAGGTTTTTACATTGTGAACTCACCATACTTCCCCCGGATTTTTCACCATGGATCTTAATATAATAGGATGTCATAAAATTAAGGAGACCGGAAAAGTCAACAATTTCAAAACAATTAACATTTTATCATTTTTCTGTTTACTGAGATTCTAAATTACGGAAAAGATGCGTTTAAATAGAGAATCGAACGACGAGCTGCTTTGTGCGTAAGTAATTTCACCACGAACGTCGCGTTTTAAAAATTTGGAATTTGGTTGCGAAAAATATATATTAGCGGCGATCATATGAAAAATGTATTCATATTCATTTGATTCATAGCTTTTCTCATTGTGTGCACAAAAACAAATTTATAACAGATGTAATAAAACCATTTGTAATGAACATTCAAACAACTACAAAAATGTGTGAAAATTGTAGTACATTAATGTCTCCTATTTTACGGAATTACGTTTTTTATCTTTATATACTAAAAAAATTGTCATAAACCGTTATAAGAATGTATAAAAATGCTTCTGAATTCATTACTGCATAAATAAAAGTAAAAACCAAATACCAAAATAATGTGTTTCAAAATTTCCCCATAGGTGAGCCTCAGAGTCTCACTTTCGGTTTTACGTAACTTTTCAAATTTCGGTGATTAGGGTTAAATTTATTATAAAGTTAGTCTTATATACATACATATGTAAACTGAGTTAGCGGTTCACAGTCGACAACAATAATGCGTAAAGAAAAGTTGAGTAGAAAGTTTTTTATTTATTGTAAGAAGCTAAAATTAAAATGATTTACCTCCCAAAAATAAGAAGAAATCTCTATGGAAATATCTTCGAAAAATTGAGTAAGAAGTTTTCTATTTATTGTGAGAAGGTAAGCTTTTAAATAAAATTAAAAAGAAATCTCTATGGAAACATCTTCGAAAAATTGAGTAAGAAGTTTTCTATTTATTGTAAGAAGGTATACTTTTAAATAAAATTAAAAAGATTTACCTCCCAAAAATAAGAAGAAATCTCTATGGAAATATCTTCGTCTCTGACTTCTGTCCTCTTTTGGGCTGTTCAAAGAGACAATCTTCTTATTTTTATGAGGATTATTTGGCTCTGTGTACATTAGTAGGCAAATTAGTTCATAAAATAAGGTACATCTTGTTCATTAATTAAAAACTTCCGTGAACACAACATTGTTTGTTTTGTTGCCATTTCCAGGTATAAGAACTCTGGTTTTGTGGTGAACTAGTACGCGAC
This sequence comes from Urophora cardui, assembly GCA_960531455.1. Classification (NCBI taxonomy): domain Eukaryota; kingdom Metazoa; phylum Arthropoda; class Insecta; order Diptera; family Tephritidae; genus Urophora; species Urophora cardui. The sequence continues at coordinate 42,900,928 of OY482675.1, read as the reverse complement.
AGAGCGACATACATTTGACCGTAAGAAAACACCTCGTTGCGAAGGTCTACCCCAATATAGCTAAATGCTTGCCCTTGGGACTTAAAAAAACGCAAATTTCACTCATACGAGCCATGAAAAGGGAAGAATGTTCCATATAGTTTAAATCCGGTCTGTAGTTAAATGCTGATTTCGTATGAATCGCCACATGTCTCCCCTGCATACCACGCAACCGTGAGTTCTCTAAACGATTTGCATGTTCAGCGACTGTCCCGTTTCTTCTGAACCTAATTTGGCGCCTGTTTCCAGAAGATATAGATAACTGCGGTTTTGCTTTTGGCATGTCTAAGAAATTGTGTAACAAAATCATAAACTTATAATTAACTTAATTGGGTAAGAGCTTAATTTAAAATTTTACCATTGAAATTAATGGTGATTTCGTTTCATCAAAAAAATGCGCATTTTTGTTACACTCTTCAATTTTCCGTTTTCGTTTGCAAAATGAAGGTAAAACGTCAAACAGAATATGTCTTCTTTTTTAGTGGTTTTATTAGGCTAGTGGATCTAGTGGTAATTTAGTGTAAAAAAACTACATAAGTTTTTCACTAGCTACCCTGTTTTCGTTTCCTAAAAATGTACACTTCAGTGGTGTAAAAAACTCACACTTTTTACCCTCTGAAACTTTGACAGGGTAGCTGGTTGCACTGAAAATCAGCTGACGAAAATTTTATTAATTGTTGGGGTAAGTGGAAAAAAAAAATTCAACAACTATTTACAGCGAAGGTTGAGTGTATAGCTATTTCACGAAAAACCATTTTCGATCATCAGCACTCTTTTCGGAAGTGGATGCACCGGGGATTGAACCCGAGTCCATTCCAACTTTTACACTTACCCCAACAATTAAAAATTGAATTAAAAATAAAAATTTCGTGCTAAGCACTAAAAACTCTTTCAAGTAAAATTGTTAACGTTGTTTGGTATATACATAAAATAAATACCAACAACAATGTTCATTGCGAACTGCCTACAACAAAAATTCAGCACGTTTGTGGAGAATATATGCAAAAAGCATATACACACTAACGTTAATGTTGAAAATGAAAAAGGCAAAAGTGGGGAAAATCCAACAGCTTGCACAGAGTCTCAATGGCCGAGTGTGTTTATCCGTTGGGTCATTGCGGCTGAAGTTGGAATGGACTCGGGTTCAATCCCCGGTGCATCCACTTCCGAAAAGAGTGCTGATGATCGAAAATGGTTTTTCGTGAAATAGCTATACACTCAACCTTCGCTGTAAATAGTTGTTGAATTTTTTTCCACTTACCCCAACAATTAAAAATTGAATTAAAAATAAAAATTTCGTGCTAAGCACTAAAAAACTCTTTCAAGTAAAAATAAAAATTTCGTGCTAAGCACTAAAAACTCTTTCAAGTAAAATTGTTAACGTTGTTTGGTATATACATAAAATAAATACCAACAACAATGTTCATTGCGAACTGCCTACAACAAAAATTCAGCACGTTTGTGGAGAATATATGCAAAAGCATATACACACTAACGTTAATGTTGAAAATGAAAAAGGCAAAAGTGGGGAAAATCCAACAGCTTGCACAGAGTCTCAATGGCCGAGTGTGTTTATCCGTTGGGTCATTGCGGCTGAAGTTGGAATGGACTCGGGTTCAATCCCCGGTGCATCCACTTCCGAAAAGAGTGCTGATGATCGAAAATGGTTTTTCGTGAAATAGCTATACACTCAACCTTCGCTGTAAATAGTTGTTGAATTTTTTTCCACTTACCCCAACAATTAAAAATTGAATTAAAAATAAAAATTTCGTGCTAAGCACTAAAAACTCTTTCAAGTAAAATTGTTAACGTTGTTTGGTATATACATAAAATAAATACCAACAACAATGTTCATTGCGAACTGCCTACAACAAAAATTCAGCACGTTTGTGGAGAATATATGCAAAAGCATATACACACTAACGTTAATGTTGAAAATGAAAAAGGCAAAAGTGGGGAAAATCCAACAGCTTGCACAGAGTCTCAATGGCCGAGTGTGTTTATCCGTTGGGTCATTGCGGCTGAAGTTGGAATGGACTCGGGTTCAATCCCCGGTGCATCCACTTCCGAAAAGAGTGCTGATGATCGAAAATGGTTTTTCGTGAAATAGCTATACACTCAACCTTCGCTGTAAATAGTTGTTGAATTTTTTTCCACTTACCCCAACAATTAAAAATTGAATTAAAAATAAAAATTTCGTGCTAAGCACTAAAAACTCTTTCAAGTAAAATTGTTAACGTTGTTTGGTATATACATAAAATAAATACCAACAACAATGTTCATTGCGAACTGCCTACAACAAAAATTCAGCACGTTTGTGGAGAATATATGCAAAAGCATATACACACTAACGTTAATGTTGAAAATGAAAAAGGCAAAAGTGGGGAAAATCCAACAGCTTGCACAGAGTCTCAATGGCCGAGTGTGTTTATCCGTTGGGTCATTGCGGCTGAAGTTGGAATGGACTCGGGTTCAATCCCCGGTGCATCCACTTCCGAAAAGAGTGCTGATGATCGAAAATGGTTTTTCGTGAAATAGCTATACACTCAACCTTCGCTGTAAATAGTTGTTGAATTTTTTTTTCCACTTACCCCAACAATTAAAAATTGAATTAAAAATAAAAATTTCGTGCTAAGCACTAAAAACTCTTTCAAGTAAAATTGTTAACGTTGTTTGGTATATACATAAAATAAATACCAACAACAATGTTCATTGCGAACTGCCTACAACAAAAATTCAGCACGTTTGTGGAGAATATATGCAAAAGCATATACACACTAACGTTAATGTTGAAAATGAAAAAGGCAAAAGTGGGAAAATCCAACAGCTTGCACAGAGTCTCAATGGCCGAGTGTGTTTATCCGTTGGGTCATTGCGGCTGAAGTTGGAATGGACTCGGGTTCAATCCCCGGTGCATCCACTTCCGAAAAGAGTGCTGATGATCGAAAATGGTTTTTCGTGAAATAGCTATACACTCAACCTTCGCTGTAAATAGTTGTTGAATTTTTTTCCACTTACCCCAACAATTAAAAATTGAATTAAAAATAAAAATTTCGTGCTAAGCACTAAAAACTCTTTCAACGAAAATTTTATTTGACAGATAAATTTGGTGAAATTAATTGGATTTTGCAATAACAATTAAATATGGGTGATAATCGAAACCTAATTATTCATGCACATAGCATAGTAAACGGGGCAGATATGTATGTAATTTGAATTTGAAATGTTTTTTTTTTAGTTAATCCCCCGCCAAAATGAAATCCTGGCTACGGCCTTGGTGTATGAGATATTACTTTATAGTATAGTTTTAGGGGTATATGAACAACTGAAACGGTGATGGTAGCCATTGCTAAGTACTGCAATGTTGGCAGTATTATTGTAACGCTAGGTTACAACAGTAAGATATTTTTTGATATTTCAACATATAAATGTAAAAGATTAACTCAGTGCATCTGTCCTAAGGACAAAAGGGTCCCTAAACAAGAGCAAAGTTTTTTAATTGATCAAAGAACGTCTCGAATAACGAAAATCGGCGGAATCGGCGTAACTGCTACAAAGAAGTCGTCCTTTTGGGTTTGATGATTGATTTTAATGGATTTTGGGGCGCTGATTATGAAAATATTGAAAAAGTGCCATTACATCAGGTTTTTAAGTTATTTGGCAAAATTAGTTTTGGTCAAATTAGGCTAGGCTTCTTGTTTTTAATGTATATTATTTTTATACTCAGCTGTACTAGTACACAGAGTATTATAGTTTTGATTTCATAACGGTGGATTGTAACAGAATGAAATAAGCGAGATAGATATAGACTTATATATATCAAATAGCCCCGTCGCAATCAACTGCCGGATGTTGTTGCATCTTGCCGCATGTAGGTGCATCGCCACAATCATCTTGCATTTCTTTGCGATCAGGGCATCAGAGCGAAACTTTTTTTTTGTTAGATCCGCTCACAAAAGTTTTTTTTGCTGGTTGCGCTCTTAGCTCCCAATTTTTCTTTTTAGCGGTTGTTGTTTTTGTTGTTGTTGTTGTAGCCGCCAAGACACTCTCCGAAGGTTTTGCGGTGATCAGGTATGCTGTTTGTTGGCAATTCTTACCAAACTGGTAAGAATGTAAGTTTATACAAAATGTACATATACAAACTGTTAGTAGAGAAAATGTGGATGTGATACATATAAAGTGAAATTTTCATGTTTTAATGGAAATTCAAAAATATGGTTGGTCGTATTTCGACCGGTGCGCGACAATTTTTAAAATAAATGCGATAATAAAAAACGATTCGCTGTCATCTTAGGAGATGTATCAATACATGACGAGTCCATATGAAATTTGTCTTCCTCTTACAATGTGCTAAATCGCTTAAAAGAAAAAACCTTATTAAAACTATATAAATAACACAAACAAAAATTAATAGGGATGCATGTCTACCAGACTTAGGCATTATTCGAATAAATTTTTATTTAAATAATTATTCGTGTTTACGCAACTTATGCTGTATAGCTTTCGTTCGTGCATTTGCATACGGCTGTGAAAAAACTGCGGTAATTCTCAGCCGTCTTATGCATTGTTCGAGCTATATAGCATGAATGAGCAAACCGTACTCGGGATTTTTCACAAACGAAAAAGAGGTTGGCACTCTCGCCCAACCTTGGAGCCGCAATCACGCTCTTCCCGAACTGAATACATTCAAGGGTTGTAAATATGGTATGTATGTGCATATATACATCCCATCAAAGCTTAAACAATTCGAATAAAAATTTATTTTTAAAATTTTTATTTAGATAAATTAGTTACGAATAAATTATTCGGAACTTTATTCGCTATTTCAAATAATGGATTATATAAATAAAAGCCAAGCATTTGCTTTTGCTTCAGATTTCAGACCTTTTACTCACATTTTGAAATTTGGTTCATACAAAGTAATGTCAAATTTCCGAAATCTTGAGTAAAAGCATTTGCTGTATTTTTATTAATACGACCCAATAAATAAAAATTCTGGGTAGAAAAAAACAGCATTCGAAGAACATATAGATACATAATTATGTACATGGTTTCGAATAATCCTTTTTGCAGTAAGCGAAATTATTAATTATTCAAATAAAGATAAAAAAATTATTCATCTACCTATTAAGTATTCGTTATTCGAAAAAATTTTGCTCAACTCTGATACATATCTACAAATATGTATGTAAGTGAGTTTAGCTCCAACTCCGCTATTTCCAATGATTTTAGCTCCTTGCTCTTCCCAGCGCTGCGCTCCATTGCCCCGAACAAATGTCAAATGCTTCTTCTTATGCCTTACATGCGGCAAAAGTTGAAAGTTGGGAACTTTTTCATGGTAGATGGCGCTAGTGCTGCCGGATGTGTCGATCCCCATGCAAATACATATGCTGTCAATGCATGATGCTCCGTCAAAATTTCATTGTGACGGGGCTAAAAATGATCAGGGTGAAAAGAGAAATCGATTGAGCCATGTCCGTCCGTCCGTCCGTCCGTACGCACTCTAACTCGCGCAAAAATTGTGATATTTTGATGAAATGTGGAATGCAGGTTGGTATCGAGACTGGGACGGTTGGTATTGAAAATGGGCGAAATCGGAACATGACCACGCCCACTTTTCCTATATAGAAAAAATCGGAAATTTGGTATCTCAGCCACTAATATAGCTAGAGTGATAAAATTTTACCCATGTATTGAGCTCAGGCCCTTATGAAGAAATTTGACGAAATTTTGGAAAATGGGCGGTGCCACGCCCACTTTTAAGGGGCAAACATTGAAAGTTTTATGAGTCATAACTCAGAAACCGTTGAAGATATACCGATGAAATTTGGTACGCGTAATTTACTTACCTAGGCAAACATTTTCACGGAAAATTGTCAAAATCGGTTGACGGCCACGCCCACTTTTATATATGTGTATTATAAAGTGACCTAATAAAAACAGTTTAAGCGATATCTCTGTCAAATATAAAGATCTATCACTCAAATTTTGTGGCATGGGTCCAACTATGGACAAAAAACACAAAAATTTTGGAAAATGGGGTTGGCAGCGCCTCCTTTTAGAAGCAGGAATATACGAGATTTCTTAGCCTATAACTCGACAAATAATTAATATATTATGACGAAACTTAGTGTATACACTTTTATTACTTTTAGCAATACGTGTTCAAAATTTTAACGAAATCGCTTGACGACCACGCCCAATTTTATATATGGGAACTATAAAGGGGCCTAATAAAAACATTTTAAGCGATATCTTTGTCAAATATAAAGATAATTCATTGAAATTTTGTGGCATGAGTTCTACAATAGCCCGGAAACGAAAAATAGAAAAATTTTGGAAAATGGGCGTGGCACCGCCTCTTTTTAGACAAAGGATTCTACGAGATTTCGGAGCCCATAACTGGACAAATAATTGAGATATTATGACGAAACTTGGTTTATACACTTTTATAACTTGTGTTAATAGACACGCAAAAATTTATCGAAATCGGTTTATAACCCCCCCTCCCCCTACTTTTAAAAAAAGATATTTCTGGAACACCCTTTGTGAATTTGTAATGTGACATCATTGTAACTAGAAGTCATAAAGGAATGAAAACTTGCACAAAAATAATATTTATATGCTTAGTTGGATGACTGATGAAAATTTTGGAAATGGGCGTAGCTACGCCCTTTTTATGTAGAACTCGCTTTATATAAAATACACCGTGTTCCATCAAACGCAAACAAACTATGAAAGCATACAGCTGAGTATCTAATGTTCGAATCCACTCGAACTTAGGCTTCCTTACTTGTTTAATAGTCTTTTATTGCACAAAAAGCGTAGTGAATGGTTGCATAAGACATCAATGAATTAGTTTTCAAAAATCTTAACTTAAATATAACTTAAATGATTTAATGGCATACCTTTGTATTCGAAAATTAGGTGGATTTTTGAGCCATTTGTTTAAGACCACATTTCTGACAAACCTAATGCTTTTTTATACTGAAACTATCTTAAATCGTTAGAAGAGGGTTAATAAAAGTAGATTCTTCATAAATTTTTTTACCACAATTCTCCGTCATAAAAAAATTAAAATTCAAAAATTATCCGGTAAGTAGTCCAAATGCGACTACAGACTTAAATAAATCTCATCCCATCACTAACTGCTATCTGAACGGTCAACAGGACATACCTAAAGAATCAAAATAAGGCGGCTACGTGACGTTCAAGGTATCTCCAGAACGGTTTGACTTCAAGACACGAGCTGACGTGCGGAGGGAGAATATATTCGTTAATTTGAATAAAAAATTACAGTTATTTTCACTTTACTATAAGACAAAAATCTTCCTCCATTAGAACTTTGAAAATTTGTTTGTACATATGTAAATGCTCCACCCTGGTGTACATACCCAATAAGGATTTTAATTGGTAATTGATTATTTGGTTGTTAACTACCTTGAAATAATAAATACATGTGTAAAATTTTGTTTTCGAGAGATTGGCATTTCATTGTTTAATCTACTGCTTTTGACCCCCTTCTCCTTTTGTAATGCTACTACAATTTTACAAATGTGTGTGTGACATATATTCACATATGCAACTTTTGCTTGTGTTGACGCATGCTCATAAATTACATAGGTACTCGGAACCGAGTTCATGATGGGAGAAACTGAAACACATTGAACAGATAGGTTGTTAGCAATATAGGAGTATTATATATATGGATATGGTCTATAATACATACCAGTGAATAAAAATTTTACCAATTCTATACCTTCTTTCTCTTTGCAGGTGGAATCGATACAAGAAATAAAAATTATCCGCAACCACAATATTATAATGCAAGAGGTTAGAGCTGCAAATAAGAAGTAAACCTATTAATTAATTTTTTGTTGTTGAAAATCCGCGATTCAATCTTGTTAGGAAGGTGGAAATAAGTAAAAACCATTACAGAGCCTGTATAGGTTAGTTGATTAATTGCGGTATTCCCTGATTTATTATCTGCATATAAAGAGTAATTCCTTAAAAATAGATTTTTTGTAATCGAAGCAAAGGGGCGCCTTTGACTTATTTAAAAAATCATAACTGTTGAACTAATAAATATATTTTAAAAATGTTAACTGCATCGTAAAGCTAAATATCAGAGCTTTAAAATAAATAGAACAGGGTGTTACAAAAACAGAGTGATTTAATAAATCAACATTTTTTCTGTACTCTGAATGTCACTTTCCCAACCCATATGTAAAATCGGTCGCTATTGCCGAAAATCGAGTTCATTTTTAATTCCATTTGAAGGTTTTTGAGATATGGTCAATTTATTATTTTAATTTATATTTTCTGAAATATTTTATGAAAAATTTAAGAAAAAATTGCTTTGTCAAGGAAAATCTGTAAAGCAAAAATTTTTTCCGTGTATGAATACTTGGGTATTGTACCGAGTAATATAAAAGTTATATAAAATTCAATGGGTGAAACGAGCTGGGTGATCTAGTTATCAGAGCTGATTCTTGAATTGAATTGGAGTCATTGAATCAGTACTTAAATATTTGTCGCGCAGCCCTCCTTTAAGTCAAAAGGCGTGCTATGGGCAATAAGGTGGAGTGAAAATTTTTTTTGGAAATTTGGTTTGTTCCAAAGCCAGAACGGCACCTTTCTAACACAGAAATAAGCCTGTAAAACTTTATTGACTTACTCGCATGTTTAGAGGTGCCCCCAGCCCCACAAAAAAATAGCACGATCTGGTACAAATATGAAATTTCTAAAATTATAAAATCAAAAAACGAAGTATGAGGATTGATAAACATGGCTAAGCTGAGTATTAAAGTGAATTTTTATTTTTTGGAAACAACAACAACAAAAGTTATTAAAGATTAAAGTTTATATTAAGCATTTTTAAATTGCAATTACCAAAGAAAAGCAACAAAAAGTTCAACTGCGTACCAGGCCGTGTTTGGGTGATTTGGTTAGCGCGTCGCTAACATTAGCACCTTCTCACGGTGGGTCTAAGTTCGATTCCCGGCTTGATCCCGAAAAGAAATCTGATGATGAAGAATTGGTATTCTTCGAAATAGCTATCATTTCTACCATCGCTGGTAATACGTAGTCTTGAACTTGTTCGCTTTTCGCCAAATAAAATTGCAATTCTTTAAAAACTACTGAACCGATTTCGAATATTTTTATACCATTCGATAGGTATTTTGATTCCCTTTAATCTTATATACATTTTCCGGTGGGTTCCGTAGCTTCCCCCTGCGGGGGTCAACCCCCCTTTTACCCTCTTACTTTTCATATATAAAACTAGCAAATACGCGTCAAGTCAAGTCAAGTCAAATCAAGTCAAGTCAAGTGAAGTGAAGTCAAGTCAAGCCAAGTCTAGTCAAGTCAAGTCAAGTGAAGTCAAGTCAAGTCAAGTCAAATCAAGTCAAGTCAAGTCAAGTCAAGTCAAGTCAAGTCAAGTCAAGTCAAGTCAAATCAAGTCAAGTCAAATCAAGTCAAGTCAATTCAATTCAAGTCAAGTCAAGTCAAGTCAAGTCAAGTCAAGTCAAGTCAAATCAAATCAAATAAAGTCAAGTCAAGTCAGGTCAAGTCAAGTCAAGTCAAGTCAAGTCAAGTCAAGTCAAGTCAAGTCAAGTCAAGTCAAGTCAAGTCAAGTCAAGTCAAGTCAAGTCAAATCAAATCAAGTCAAGTCAAGTCAAGTCAAGTCAAGTCTAGTCAAGTCTAGTCAAGTCAAGTCAAGCCAATTCAAGCCAAGTTAATTTAAGTTAAGTTATTCGGGGTTTATCTGGGTCCACTTAATGACCTTGTCTAGCCATCACTACAGCTCTACAATACTTTTCATTTGATACCGCATTTTGACGCATATCTGGGGACCCGGTTTAGGAATCATTATGAATAGAACTCCATAAAAGCCTTGTTCAAAACCTTTCATTTCATACCAGTATTGCTCCGATACTTTCCGGGTAAATCCGGGGTCACATTTTGACCCATATTTGGGGACCCGGCCCAGGCATCACAAATAACATAATTCTACATCGAAGTCCTCATCAAGACCTTTCATTTGGTAGCAATATCGCTCAGAAATATTCGAGGGTCATCCGGTCCACCTGTTGACCCTTATCTGGAGACTCGGCCTAGGCATCACTATTAAAATAGCTCTATATTGAAGTCCAGATCAAGACCTTTCATTCGATACAAATATTGCTCAGACACATCCCGACGTCATCCAGATCCACCTTCTGACCCATATCAGGAGACGCGGCATGAAATCACAATGAAAATAGGTCTGTGTTAAAGCCCTGCTCAATACGTTTAATTTTATATCAATATCGTTCAAAAACATTCCGGAGTCATCTGGTCCACATTCTTACCCAGACTGGATGTCTAGGCATCACAATGAAGATAACTCTATGTTCAAGTCCTGCTCAACACCTTTCATTTGATACCAATATGGTACGTGTAGGTGCAGGCGTTCTTGAGTTATAGCATAAGTATGCATGCATAAACAGGTTTTTGATTGCCACCGAGACAAACAACAAACCGTGCAAAAACAAACATATGAGTCGCCTACGCTGCGCTGCCTGGCACGACTGCGACGCCTCCACTGTACACGGCAAATGACCAAACGAATCTGTCTATGCTTGCGCTTCTTTGAGTTTTTTGAAATTTAAAACCGGGAAAAAGGTATTAAAGTCTGAGAAATGCGCAAAAAAATGGTTGTCAAGAATTTACCATTTCTGACATTTTAAAAAAAGAATTATTAAAATCGGTGCAGTACTTTTTGAGTTATCGCGTTTGTTTGCGCCTAATTGGCAACCCCTCTTACATAAAGTTGGCTATGGTTATCAAACCAATCACCTGTATAATCTATCTTCCGGTTTCCGGTAAATAAAAGAAATACATTGAACAGCATTTCGGTGTGCTTATTTTTATTCCGCTTTAATCCGCTTAAACTCTCGCTAGTTTCTTTTTAAACCCGCTCTCTACCGCGAACATTTGGTCCTTCGTTCCGGATTACGCGTTATTTTTATGAAATAATTAAAAGCACGCGTTATATTCACACTCAACTTCGCAAACATGTCGTCGCTTAAAGTTCGCGACTCAGCTCTAAATGCAATAAAGCGATATTTGCAAACGAGCAAATCAGACGAGCTCACTGATAAGGAAATGATCCTCGCTTATCAGCAAATGCTCGACGATCAATGGGACCGCTTTGGAGTAGCTCAACAAGAAGTTGAGATATCGTGCGGCGCAGACAATTTGGGAATAGAGGAGCAAGCACGCATTCAAGGGGAAGAGTGGTATGCTACGGCTAAGGCAAATTTTAAACGCCTCTGTGCCACTCAGAGGGAAAGTGCTCCGCCGAATACTACTCAAGTTGTGCACGCCCCAATGCCGTTGCCAAAGTTAAAACTACCATCGTTTAGTGGCGATCCAACCGAATGGCTCCCATTTCACGACGCATTCTGCTCATTGGTCAACACAAATTCTACACTCTCCAATGGCCAAAAATTACAATACCTTCGCAACTGCCTAACTGGCGAAGCCTTAGACTTGGTAAGCAGTTTGGCAATAAGTGACAGCAACTACAATGAAGCATGGGATCTGTTAATATCAAGGTACAAGGTCATGAGAGTCATGGTGGACAGCCATGTCAGAGAACTGTGTGCTATCGAAAAGGTGACAAAAGATTCTGCCAAGGCAATCAGGCAAGTATTAAACTCAACCCTGCAACACGTCGGCGCGCTGCAAGCACTTGATAGGCCAGTTCAATTCTGGGATGACTGGCTCGTCCACTTAACCCTGTCAAAATTAGCATTTGAAACACGCAAGCAATGGGAGCTGTCACTTGTGGCTGACGACGCTCCGACCTTCAACGCTCTACGCGAATTTTTGGAAACGAGAGCACGTTCCTTGGAAATGGTGCCTTTTACACAAACCAGTGGAAAATCAACTTCCAAGAACGTGTTGCATACAACTTGTAACCAGTCTGAAACCAGTCAAGCTACACGCTCAGCCTGTTTCTTCTGTAACGGCGAACACTAAATATATGTTTGTCCCAAATTCAGTCAGCTCGAACCAAAAGCCAAGCTCACCAACATAAAACAAAAAGGGTGCTGCCTAAATTGTCTCAGCAAGGGGCATATGTTAGCTAAATGTAAGAGCACTTCGTCGTGCCGTATTTGCCAACGTCGACATCACACACTACTGCATGATGGCTTCAACAATAACCAACCCGCCGTGCCCGTTGCCAATAACGTCGATTCTCACGTCAACATCGCTTCACACCATGCCAGTGCTGAACGAGTAACCCTACTAGCAACTGTGCAATTGCTTCTGCAAGATCACGCTGGGCGTTGGCAACCTGCCCGCGCACTACTGGATAATGGCTCACAAGCATCATTTATTAATGAAGCCTGCGTCCAGCGTCTTCGACTCCCAAGATCTTCATCATCAACGTGCGTCACAGGTATCGGCACACTGAAAGGAGGACGAACAAAGGGGGAGGTAAAGGTTTGTGTTTCTCCACGTTCGCTAGACAATAAGTTCCAAGTGAGTACACTTATTTTATCAAAAATTACTAACGATCTTCCAAATTGCGAGGTATCCGTGCCATTATGGCCGCATTTACAAAAACTACAATTGGCTGACCCTGATTTCGCAAAACCTGGCTCCATCGATGTTTTGATTGGAATGGACGAAATGGAAAAATGTCTCCTAAACGGGTTAAGGAAAGGGGAGTTCGGAGCACCTATGGCGCAAAACACGGTATTTGGTTGGGTATTGTTTGGAAATGCATGTACGTCACAAAACCGCCCTCCGTCCATCTCAACACTGCGACACAAACCTCACCCACCTTGTAAGTAAGTTTTGGGAGCTCGAAGAACTGCAGTTGAAAAAACATTACACGGCGGAAGAAATGCAATGTGAAAAGCTCTTTGACAATACAACGACGCGCGCTAAAGACGGTCGCTATGTAGTGCGATTGCCCATCAAGAAAGACGTACATCTTGGAGAATCGAGAAACGAAGCCGTCCGTTCATTACTTCGTATGGAAAAAAGATTCGCCGCCGATGAAACACTTAGACGAGAATACCGTAAATTCATGCAGGAACTCATCGATCTCGGTCATATGGAACTGGCCGGACCTGGTTTAGCACGTTCTTACTATATGCCACACCACGCAGTAGTAAAGGACACGAGTGCCACCACTAAGCTCAGGGTGGTGTTCAACGCATCAATGAAGACGTCGACGGGCAGCTCCTTAAATGACGCTTTAATGATAGGACCTCAGCTCCAGCAGGACTTATTTTCAATTGTAGTTCGCTTTCGCACACATCGCTTCGGCTTGATCGCTGATATTGAGAAAATGTACCGGCAGGTGTACGTCGCCGAACAAGACGCGGCCTATCAACGTATTGTGTGGCGTGATTGCCCCACCGAACCGCTTCGTGACTACCGTATGTTGAGGGTCACGTATGGAGTTGCTTCCGCATCGCATTTGGCAGTTAGGTCATTACACCAAGCAGCACTTGATGCTGGCGATACATATAAGTTGGCAACCACGGTTATAATGTCCGAATTCTATATGGACGACCTGTTGACTGGTGCAGATGACTACGAAAAGCTTACAGTTCTTCAAAGAGACGTAGCGCTAGTGTTATCTCAGAGCGGCTTCGAGCTCCGCAAGTGGGCCACGAATTGCCAAGCATTAATGGAAAAAATTCCTCATGTATCCAAACAAGCTGCACACCTACTGGCTGATGGTGACGAAGTCCGCACCTTAGGATGTATTTGGCATACAAACGACGACACCTTATCTATATCGGTGAATCTCGAGCAGTTGCCAAGTACGCTTACGAAACGCACATACCTATCCGATTCGAGTAAGTTCTTCGACCCACTTGGCTTGGCCGCACACTGTACAATTCGCTCTAAAATCTGGTTGCAAAGGATTTGGCGTTCTAATGTAGACTGGGATGAGCCGGTGCCTTCCGATATAGCCGAAAGCTGGACGACACATCGAAATGAATTGTCCCAATTGTTGGCGCTCAAATTAAATCGCTGGATAGGTACCAACTCGATACTAGACTCCGAGTTTCACTTATTTACAGATGCGTCAGAAGCGGCTTATGCAGCTGCACTTTATTGTCGAACTCGAGGTCCGAAGGGTGAAGTGAAGGTCGAGTTGGTCGCTGCCAAAACGAGAGTCGCTCCCCTCAAAACGACGTCCCTGCCAAGGTTGGAGCTATGCGCGGCACATCTTGGCGCAAAGCTTATCCGACAAGTACAATCGAGCTTCGCATGTGAACTTAAGCAACTTTACGCCTGGACAGACTCCATGATAGTATTGGCATGGCTTCAAGGGTCTCCAAGCCGTTGGTCCGTTTTCGTTGCGAATCGCGTATCTGACATACAAGATGTTCTACCGTCCAAATCTTGGCGACATGTCTCATCGGAACACAATCCCGCCGACTGTGCCTCAAGGGGAATTACACCGTCACTACTTCTCACTCATAAACTGTGGTGGCACGGACCATCGTGGCTTCAAGGCAAAGAAGCCAGTTGGAGCAAACCGGCCATACAACATTCCACCGACTTAAGAAATAAAGACGAGTAAGATTACTTCGCATTTAACGGAAACCACCGACGAATCGGATTAGTACAGGGGCACGAGTATCAAACAGATTGACATGTTCTGAAATCCGTAAGGCAGAGCTGACATTGGTAAGATGCACACAGTCTATTTTCTTCGAACCAGAAATTTTCAATTGCAGATCGAAGAAACCCATGCCACTGCGTAGTAGTCTTGCTCGCCTCCAGCCGTACTTAGATTCCGAAAACATTCTCCGTGTGGGTGGCCGCTTAAAAAATTCTACATGTGCAAATGACATCAAACATCCTATAATCTTGCCCAAAAACTCTTCACTTGCCAGGTTAATCGCAGCAGAGGTACACATCACGACATTACATTCAGGGCCACAAATAATGCAAGCCACTCTCCAACGTCGATTTTGGGTGATTGGAATTCGGAATCTTATACGAAAAATATACCGCAATTGTGTCCGCTGTAGTCGACAGAACCACAAACCAATCAGTCAACTCATGTCCGATTTACCGCCTAGTCGGGTTACTTGCACCCGATGTTTTTTACATACTGCTGTTGACTTTGCGGGCCCGTACAATATCAAGTTCTCACATGGTCGAGGATCAAAATCCACAAAGTCTTACATTTGCGTGTTCATTTGCATGAGTACGGGCGCAATGCATCTTGAACTCGCGGGAGACTTGTCTTCAATCTGCTTCGTTGCCGCCTTTAAACGATTCGTCAGTCGACGTGGTTATTGCCAGCACCTTTACTCCGACAACGGTACAAATTTCGTTGGAGCTGAAAGGGAATTGCGCGAGGCATACGAACGATGCATTAAGGACGAGAAGTTATCTTCGTATTTCTTAGACACGCACACAACTTGGCATTTCAACCCACCGAGTGCTCCACATATGGGTGGTTTTTGGGAGATTGGGGTTAAGCGCACTAAATATCACCTAAAACGCGCATTGGGCACTACACTGTTGACGTATGAAGAACTCCCAACCATCTTGACGGAAATTGAAGCGTGTGTGAATTCACGCCCTATTTGTTCAATCCCTAGTGATGTTGGCGACTCTGAAGTGCTAACACCTGGACATTTTTTGATCGGTGAACCGCTTAAGGGAATTCCTGATCCAGACGTGGAAAATTTTAAGGGCACCTTACTCCAGCGATGGCAAGCCATAACATCGATAAGACAGCACTTTTGGCAGCGGTGGCGCGACGAGTATCTCGCCAGTCTTCAACAGCGAGCAAAGTGGTTGCGCCCGACGTTGAACTTGCAAACGGACGACATCGTGATAATTCATGATAGTAACGCGCTCCCGACACGGTGGAAGCTAGGCCGATTAATCGAGACCTACCCTGGAAAGGATGCAAACGTGCGTATCGTCGGCTTGAAAACATCCGAAGGAGAGTTATTGAGGCCTATCACTAAACTATCGCTGTTGCCGACGAAGGCAGATATATTTTCAATTTAATTTTGATAGTTATGTATATACGTATGTATATTCTTGAATTTTTCATTATTTTTGAACGGTTGTTCAAGGCTGGCGGTATGTTTGCGCCTAATTGGCAACCCCTCTTACATAAAGTTGGCTATGGTTATCAAACCAATCACCTGTATAATCTATCTTCCGGTTTCCGGTAAATAAAAGAAATACATTGAACAGCATTTCGGTTTGTTTATTTTTATTCCGCTTTAATCCGCTTAAACTCTCGCTAGTTTCTTTTTAAACCCGCTCTCTACCGCGAACAGCGTTACATACATTTTCCCTACAATCAATTTTATATAATTAGTATAAATGTATATTAGATTAAAGGGAATCAAAATACCTATCGAACGGTATAAAAATATTCGAAATCAGTTCAATAGTTTTTAAGTAATTGCAATTTAAAAATGCTTAATATAAACTTTGACCTATAATAACTTTTGTTGTTGTTTCCAAAAAATAAAAATTCACTTTAATACTCAGCTTAGCCATGTTTATCAATCCTCATACTTCATTTTTATACTCAGCTGTACTAGTACACAGAGTATTATAGTTTTAATCACACAACGGTGGATTGTAACAGAATGAAATAATCGAGATAGATATAGACTTATATATATCAAAATGATCAGGGTGAAAAGAGAAATCGATTGAGCCATGTACGTCCGTCCGCCTCTAAACACTCCAACTCGCCCAAAAATTGAGATATTTTGATGAAATTTGAAATGCAAGTTGGTATCAAGACTGGGACGGTTGGTATTGAAAATGGGCGAAATCGGACCATGACCACGCCCACTTTTCCTATATAGAAAAAATCGGAAATTTGGTATCTCAGTCACTAACATAGCTGGAGCGATGAAATTTTACCCACGTGTTGAGCTCAGGCCCCTATGAAGAAATTTGATGAAATTTTGGAAAATGGGCGGTGCCACGCCCACTTATTAAGGGTCAAACATGGAAAGTTTTATATGTCATAACTCAGAAACCATTGGAGATATATAGATGAAATTTGGTATGCGTGATTTACTTACTTAGGCAAACATTTTGATGGAAAAGTGTTAAAATCGGTTCACGGCCACGCCCACTTTTATATATGTGAACTATAAAGGGGCCTAATAAAAACATTTTAAGCGATATCTCTGTCAAATATAAAGATATATCATTGAAATTTTATGGCAGCAGTCCACCTACGGACATAAAACGAAAAACACAAAAATTATGGAAAATGGGCGGTGCCACGCCCACTTATTAAGGGACAAATATTGAAAGTTTTATAAGCTATAACTCAGAAACCGTTAAAGATATATCTATGAAATTTGGTACGCATGATATATTTACATAGGCAAATGTGTGGACGAAAAATTACCAAAATCGGTTGACGACCACGCCCACTTTTATATATGTGTATTATAAAGTGGCCTAATAAAAACATTTTAAGCGATATCTTTGTCAAATATAAAGATAATTCATTGAAATTTTGTGACATGAGTTCCACAATAGACCGGAAACATAAAATAGACAAATTTTGGAAAATGGGCGTGGCACCGCCTCCTTTTGGACAAAGGGATATACGAGACAAGTAAGGAAGCCTAAGTTCAAGTGGAATCGAACATTAGATACTCAGCTGTAAGCTTTCATTGTTTGTTTGCGTTTGATGGTAACACGGTGTAATTTATATAAAGCGACTGTTGCATAAAGTGGGCGTAGCCACGCCCATTTTCAACATTTTTATCAGTCATCCAACTAAGCATATAGATATTATTATTTGTGCAAAATTTCATTCCTTTATGACTTCTAGTTACAAAGATGTCAGGTTACAAATTCCAAAAGGGTGTTCCAGAAATATCTTTGTTAAAAAGTAGGCGTCGTCATAAACCGATTTGAATAAATTTTTGGGTGTCTATTAACACAAGTTATAAAAGTATATAAACCAAGTTTCGTCATAATATCTCAATTATTTGTCGAGTTATAGGCTAAGAAATCTCTTATATTCCTTTGTCTAAAAAGAGGCGGTGCCACGCCCATTTTCCAAAATTTTTCTATATTTTGTTTCCGGTCTATTGTGGAACTCATGCCACAAAATTTCAATGAATTATCTTTATATTTGACAAAGATATCGCTTAAAATGTTTTTATTAGGTCACTTTATAATACCCATATATAAAAGTGGGTGTGGTCGTCAACCGATTTTGGCAATTTTTAGTCCAAACATTTGGCTAAGTAAGTATATCACGCATACCAAATTTCATGGATATATCTTAAACGGTTTCTGAGTTATGGCTTATAAAATTTTCAATATTTGCCTCTTAATAAGTGGGCGTGGCACCGCCCATTTTCCAAAAATTTTGTGTTTTTTATTTTATGTCCGTAGTTGGACTCCTGCTACAAAATTTCAGTGATAGATCTTTTTATTTGACAGAGATATCGCTTAAAATGTTTTTATTAGGCCCCTTTATAGTTCCCATATATAAAAGTGGGCGTGGCCGTCAACCGATTTTGACAATTTTCCGTCAAAACATTTGCCTAAGTAAGCATATCACGCGTACCAAATTTCATAGATATATCTTCAACGGTTTCTGAGTTATGACTCTTAAAACTTGCAATGTTTGCCCCTTAATAAGTGGGCGTTTCACCGCCCATTTTCCAAAAATTTTGTGTTTTTTGTTTTACGTCCGTAGTTTGACTCCTGCCACAAAATTTCAGTGATAGATCTTTATATTTGACAGAGATATCGGTTAAAATGTTTTTGACAATTTTCCGTCAAAACATTTGCCTAAGTAAGCAAATCACGCATACCAAATTTCATCGATATATCTTCAACGGTTTCTGAGTTATGACATATAAAACTTTCAATGTTTGACCCTTAATAAGTTGGCGTGGCACCGCCCATTTTCCAAAATTTCATCAGATTTCTTCTTAGGGGCCTGAGCTCAACACGTGGGTAAAATTTCATCACTCTAGCTTTAATAGTGACTGAGATACCAAATTTCCGATATTTTCTATATAGGAAAAGTGGGCGTGGTCATGGTCCGATTTCGCCCATTTTCAATACCAACCGTGCCAGTCTCGATACCAACGTGCATTCCAAATTTCATCAAAATATCTCAATTTTTGCGCGAGTTAGAGTGCGTACGGACCAGCGTTGCGTGATTCGAATCAATTTTGATTTCAAATCAACTTTCAAATAAAGAATCAACTCGATTCGTGATTCAAACTATTTTCAAATCAAAGATAATTTTTATTTGTGATTCATTTCTCAAAACAATCAAAAATTCCCTTTGATTCGTGATTCAAACCATTTTCAAATCAAAGATAAATTTGATTTGTGATTCATTTCTCAAAAGAATCAAAAATACCTTTTGATTCGTGATTCAAACAATCTTCAAATCAAAGATAAATTTGATTTGTGATTCATTTCTCAAAAGAAAGAATCAAAGAATGATTCTTGATTCAAAAAATATCTTTGATTCGAATCAAAAATTTATTACGAATCTTGATTCAAAATATATTTTTGATTCGAATCAAAAATTTTATTCGAATCAAAAATTTTATTCGAATCAAAAATTTATTAAGAATCTTGATTCGAAATCAAGCTTGAATCAAGAATCAAAAAAGATTTTTGATTCTTTTGAGAAATGAATCACAAATCAATTTTATCTTTGATTTGAAAATAGTTTGAATCACGAATCAAAGGGTATTTATGATTCTTTTGTGAAACGAATCACAAATAAAATTTATCTTTGATTTGAAAATAGTTTGAATCACGAATCAAAGTGTATTTCTGATTCTTTTGTGAAACGAATCACAAATAAAATTTATCTTTGATTTGAAAATAGTTTGAATTACGAATCAAAGGGTATTTCTGATTCTTTTTTGAAAGGAATCACAAATAAAAATTATCTTTGATTTGAAAATATTTTAAATCAAGAATCAGAAAATATTTTTGATTAGTGATTCAGTCAAATCACGCAACCCTGGTACGGACGGACGGACGGACATGGCTCAATCGATTTCTCTTTTCACCCTGATCATTTTGATATATATAAGTCCATATCTATCTCGATTATTTCATTCTGTTACAATCCACCGTTATGAAATCAAAACTATAATACTCTGTGTACTAGTACAGCTGAATATAAATATTAAATAATAGGATGGTTAATATCTATGTATAGTAGGGCGGGTCGATTTAAAAATCGCCCATGGCTCTGTGAAAATCATATTCTAGGGATCAAAATAAGAAACTTTGTCGAAGGTATCATTCCTCTAAAACGAATTCTGATGTCACCCAATTTGGGTAGGGGCAAATTTTGAAAAATCCCACTTTGACCTATTTAGAGTGCTCCAATCGAGTCCAAATGTATGACCGACCCCCACTAACTTTGGAGGCCCGAACCACCGATGCCAATGGCACACCCCTGGAACCCCCTGGGGGGTTCCCCATACAATCATTTCAAAAAATCACCATTTTTGGTCTTTACATGAAAAAATAAGGTAAATGGCTATGTTTTTTCTTTTTGCAGTTTATTTTTCTCTTTAGAAATTTATTTAGTCAGAACATATGTAAATGAAAAAATGAATTTAAATTAGTAAAAGAAAAGAAATTAAAAAAAATTATTAGAAATTAGCGTTTTTACAACCCTTTTAAGACCAATGCATAACTGTTCAGACCAAGAGTCTAAATATTTTATTATTATTGTTTTTATTATTGTTTATTCATTTTTCTTACAACGATTTAACATGATTTCTTAAAACTAATAGTTTTGATTATTTATAATGTAAGAAAAGTAAAGTATGGCATTCTGTATCATAAGTTACGATAGTATCGAATGCCAAATATGTATATACATAGTTCATATTTCTTTCATGATTCATTTGCATGTGGGGTGGAGATAAAAATTTACATTTTAAGTATAATATATATTATGATAGGTATACAAGATAAATAAACGGATTAATTAGCAAGTACATTAGGTAACAGAATCCAGCAAAACTTTGATATCATCATGTGAATACTCAAGTAGAAAGCATTTTGTCTTGGTTAGAAATTCGCGCAAATTCCTTAATTGACGCAGACTATGAGGCAGACTGTTAAAGAGCTTACAAGAAACGATAGTGAAGAAGTTACAGAAAAGCGTAGTACGATAAGTAGGAACAATGACATAGCTAAGAGTGTTTTTCCTCAAATTATAATTATCTGACGTGAGGCTGTGTAAATAACCACTACGAAGGAAGAATATCTTCAAGGTTTTATAATAATATAGATGTCTTATTGGTAGAGCTCCCAGATCCCTAAAAAGCTGCATAGATTGGTGGAGTCGGCCGACATTGCAAACTTTTCTAATGATACATTTTTGAATAATTAAAAGCGGTTGAATTCTATTCGAAGATGCACCGCCCCAACAAGTTATGCCATATTGAATCTTAGATTGGACCAAAGCGTAATATATAGTTTTCAGGGTTTCATTTGAGCAGACTTTTCTAAGATGATAAAAATGGCGAACTGTGGATTGCAGATATGACCTTAAACGAGAAGTGTGTGAAGACCAAGTAAGATTTTGGTCAACAGTGACACCAAGGTATTGTAAATCATTCACTTTGCTGATTTCGAAACACATGTCACTGCAATTCGCATCGGAATTAAAAGATTTGGCTAGACAACGGTGTAGGGCAAAACGCCTGCAGTCAGCCGAGTGGAACACAATATTTATGCCGAGTGAGTTTTTCACTTGAATATTAAAAAACATTATCCGCGTTTTGTTACTGACAATAAGCTTATGCTTGGCAAACCAAGCCCTCAACAAATGCACATCATGATTTAAATCCGCCACCAGATCCAAATAATTTATTGAACCATAGGCAATGGCAAGATCGTCTGCGAACGCGGTAACCTTCCCAACGAAAGGTAGTGAAAAGATTGAGTTTAAATAAACTAAAAATAGTATTGGTCCTAAAACAGAGCCTTGAGGAACTCCTAAGTTAATTTTCACCAAATTACTTAACTCACCACAAACATTTACTCTCTGTACTCTCCCCTTTAAATAGGACTTAAACCAATTATGTACAAAGCCACGAAAACCTGCGTTATGTAGTTTGTCTAATAAAATTTGATGGTCAACCGTATCAAATGCCTTTGTGATGTCAATAAACAGACCAGCACAGCACTTTTTGTTATCTAATTCTCTATAGATAACTGAACAGAAGTTCAACAAGGCATCTTCCGTTGATCTTCCGGATCTAAATCCAAATTGCATCGAGCTAAAAAAGTTTTTGTCATCAAGAAACGATAATATTCTAGTCTTAATTAGTTTTTCGAAAACTTTTGATATCGAAGATAACAATGATATTGGTCTGTAATTGTTTTTATCGTTTTTGTTGCCTTTTTTGAATAAGGGAATAACGACAGCACATTTTAAAGCGGATGGATAAGTTCCAGAGACAACGCTTTCATTAAATAGATAAGTCAGAATGTCAACTAAATTTAGAGCTACATTTTTTAGGATCTGATTTGAAATTCCATCATATCCACATGCTCTAGAGTTATTCAGGGATTTTATGGTTCTCAATATTTCTGCTCCGGAAAAGGGTTCAAAGAAAAAGCTACTGTGCTGACCTGACTCCATGTAACCTTTAATCACACAACTACATTGATATGCGGGAGCGTATCCTTGCCCAACTGAGGAAAAATATTCGTTAAAGACGTTAGCGACCACAGTAGCGTTTGTAATTGACTTTCCACTCTCGTTTAAAATAATTTTCCGGTCATTTTTTGCGCAATTCCTATTTAAAATACTATTAATTACATTCCATTCTTTCCTGGAGTTACCCTTTGAGGCCTTGAACTCATTGCGATAAAAATTGTCACGTTGCAGACGGACATCCTTCTTAATTTTTTTACTTAAGCTTAAGTAACGCCTACGAAGTTTAATATTGGCTGGATGTTTACGCCATTTTTTTCCAAGTTTGTTTTTCAAATTTATCTTACAGATTAGGGTCTTGTTAATCCAGGGTTTTAAGCTTGCCTTAGATTTGCGCGGAGTAAACAAAAAACTAGCAGAATCTATATGTAATTTAAAAGCATTTAAAAATATATCATACGCTTTGGATATATTGTCCTCATCATAAACCTTTTCCCAAAATTCGAATCTAAGTTGTTCATTCAACATACGAAAGTCAATTCTACTTACACTAGAGGTCTTTCTACTAACATCACCCTTTGGACCTGTTCTGAGCTGATCTATCTTTAAACCAGTCATCGTATGATCTGAAATTTGGAGATCAAAATTCAGACTGACAATGGAACTGGTAGTATTACAACTAATGCGGCAGAAAACATGATCTAGGCAGGTACCAGAGGTATAACGCGTTGGTTCCGATAAATACGATATAAAACCATGACTAGCCAAAAGCGTTTGGTAATCATCTCTTGCTGCGCTTTGTCTCTATCTAAGTTAAAATCACCTAAAATGATAAGGTTGGCCGATTTTTCATTGTTTAGTAAATCTGAAAACTCTACCAAAAACCTCTGAACAGAGACAGAGTGAAACCTATAAACACATAAAAAACTAACAACTTTGCCAGAGATATTTAAGGAAATCTTTAATATATCCGCACTCGAGAGATTGTAAGAATGATAATTACAATCGTAATGGCTATTAACAAATACTCCGACACCACCCGCTGAATAACAGTCATTAGTTATTGCAAAAAAATTATATCCGCGTATATTGTAATTATGTATTTCATTCGAATATATCCAAATTTCAGAGACAAAAATAACATCTGGCTGATATTTAAATAGTTCAAGATTACAGAGCAATAAATCAAAATTTTGCCGAAGACTGCGAATATTTTGGTGAACCGCAATAAAAGACTTGGTTTCAGAAGATAATAAGTTAGTGTTATTAATAGGAATGTTAATGGCGTTGTTGCTCTGACTAAAAATATTGCGAAAACTCATATGTTCGATAAGTTAAATTAAATGATTTTTGACAAGTCATCAAAATTTCTCAGAGCAGTAACCACGCCATTATCATCCTTTCTTATAAGGATTCTGCTATTATTAATCCAGAGGTACTTATACCTATATTTCTTCTTAACTTCTTTCGCAGCTGCAAGTAGGGCTCTGTTGTAGGACGTGAGGCTATCATTTATATAGATTTTTCCTTTATCGGTCCCCCCAAAGAGCTCTTTGGTTAATTTCCCTTTTGCCTTTCTCTTCGCTGACATGATTTTCTTTTTCAACTCAGTGGAAGCAAAATGAATACGAAGTACATTGCTGGTATGAGAGCCATCTCGCTGTTTATTTACTTTTTTCATAAAGCACTTGTGTATGTCAACCGGTGAGAGGGAGATGCCCAGAGCAGTATCTATAATTTGTTTGGCGCACTCACCTGCTTTATCGTTGTTAAGTAGTGGCACTCCAACAATATCGACAGCGTTGTTTATTAACTGTTGCTCTCTCAAATTTAATGTACTCTCGAGTCTGATCACTCTGTCGCTCAATTTTGCATTTTCTTCTTTGAGCTGATTCACTGTGTTGAAGAAGTCAGCGTTGAGTTTCTTTAAACTAACAATTTCATCATACAGCATCTGCAAAGTTATTTCTTTTGAGAGTTCACCGTTGTGCTCATGATCTTTGTGAGAGCGTTGAATTAAGTCCGATTCTTTGTTTTTAATGTTGCTATTGTAAGTTGAATTTTGGCGCAGATTACCATTATAAGAGCGTTGACCTGTAGCCGGCCTGATGTTATTAGCGTTGTTGCTGTTGTTGCTGGAATTACTGTGTATGTCGGAATTCGCATTGTTAGTTACCTTTTGCACATGTTGTTTTTGTTGTTTTTGGCTGTTATTGGTGATAAGCTTCTGCTTGGCGACCACCGCCGTCATAGATTTGGTGGCGGAACTTGACGGAATTCCTAATTCAGCGGAGGGTGAGCTTGTATCCAAAGATGCAGCAGCACCTGGCAAAGGCTGTTGGTGCATAGACTGACGGCGCGAACGATTACAA
Organism: Urophora cardui; assembly: GCA_960531455.1. Taxonomy (NCBI): domain Eukaryota; kingdom Metazoa; phylum Arthropoda; class Insecta; order Diptera; family Tephritidae; genus Urophora; species Urophora cardui. The sequence continues at coordinate 42,875,815 of OY482675.1, read as the reverse complement.
TTGTCACAACGATAATTAACATTGTTTGACTTCATATAGTCCAAGTCCGTCGCAGTGATCTTGGCGCAAGGAGCATGGAAGAAGCTGCCACAATCCGCACATGCAACCTTAGCCACTTCTTGTCGGTCAACTTTGCCGCTACAAACTGGGCAAAACATGGTTTTGATTTGAGAAACGTAAATTCAAATGCACGCACCCCACGACACAGTGAAAACACGTCTACTCTCAACGAACGTCTAGAACGTATTTCGGCCATCCCTAATCCGCATTTACGTACCTATATATAGAGCACAGTTTAAGTACACACATACATACAAATGTATAAAGCCGCTGTCTTAAGTACACATACACATATGTATAAAGCCGTTGACTTAACGAAATTAAGTTTTCTGAGAGTCAGCGCGCTTTCCTTTTGAAATACATAAATCACTTGCGATTAATACAGCAGCCACAGCGGTAAGTTCTTATACATACATCCATTTCCATACATTACAATTTTTCCATATTGTATATGTATCATACAAAATCCAAATACATATTTTCCCATACAATAAATCCGTAATTACATTCTTATTAGAAAAAATCTAATTCTTTCCTGTGTTTTTATTCTTATTTTTCTCGGCAATAATCCCTTTATATTTTCCTGAGTGCCGTGGCATCCGGAAAATATTCATGGTCCTTTCTCACCGAGAACCTGAGTAACATTTGGTTAATACATTACAGTCCACAGTCACATCCACTGAAGCGTTTCCACATTCACATAAGGAGGAAAACATCCATACCAGAAATTCTTCAAAGCAGACATCCTAGAGATCTACATACATATACAACAATAAAAAATATTCATACATATATACAGGTACGTGGTTAAAGTCTTGGTGTTTGCGATTCCATTTCAAAAAAAAAAAAAAAAAATTTATTTAAATAAAAAATTCCGAGTTTTTATATTAAAAATAAAGTTATCAAACAAAATTTAATTTTCATTTATCTACGGAATTTACCTCAATAGTGAAAGTGACCGAGTGCATTTTAATAGTGTTAGTGAAGAAACAAATAAAATTTTTGTGATAAATCTCACAACAATTCGCTTTCTGCTGTCGAATAATTTCCCCCACCAGTGGTAAGAGTTATTCGATACAGCTTAAGGCTTAAAGTGAGTGGTTTTCCCTGCCGTAAGACGGAAATCACTGCACCGACCATAACCTGCAAATTTGCATTGCACTACTTGTTGATTACAACAACACCAATTCCACATTGCAGATTATACTAACACTATTGGCATAAAGATTCACTCGGCCATCTTTCCACAAAAATTTACACAAAAATATATTATTCAGTTGTTGGGTGGCTTTCGGTGGATTTTACATAACTTAAATAATTGTTCAAATTTCACTTGCTCCAATTATATTCTGGGAAGTGAGGTTAGGTTTGTTTAGCAGAGTGTGCACTACTACACACACATACATATCTACAAAAATTGCGGCAAATACATCACTTCACTTTTTTCTTATTTTCCACAAGAATAATTTAAATTATATTTCACGTAATTTATTTAAATTACATTTTTCTCTTGGTAGTTTAGAACAAGCTACCAACTCATTTACTTTCAACACCATTCCCGCGCGTTAGTGTGGTTTTTCCGACCACACACATACATATCTGGAAAATAAGAAAATACAATTAGGTATATTAATTTCCCTGTGGCAAAGCGATTACGAATAATCGAAGTCATTCTCGTACGAATACGATACATTCATACATTAGCATTCCTCTGTCTATTCCTAAGTTCCTCAGTACCGAGATTTCAATAAATCAAAATCCTAAGATTTCTATCTGAATTTCGTCTGAGAGAAGCTACAATATGAGTACGAATCTAAACAGTTTCATCAGGGCAGCCGATAATGTGGTTGAGTTTGAACAAGATTTCAACAATACACCTGAGGAGTATGTAACAAAGCACACGATAGGTTACCATCAAGAAGAGCTAAAGGCCCTATGGAAGAAATGCAAAACAGCATATGAGACTCTTCTAAACGGGGAAGAGGAAGTGAAGGATATAGCTGCAGTGAAGAAAAAACATAAAGCAGCATTCGCTGTATATGTTAAATGTTCCGGGGCCATGTCGGAAATAGTAGCATCCTTCGCCCCTGCTGCTCCTGCTACCCCTGCTCCTCCTCAACAACAACAAAATAAAAGTGATGATGAACACACTCGTGAGCATAATATCCGCCTCCCTCCCTGTGACACCGAGGTGTTCAAAGGGGATTACGTTTCATGGCCGTCCTTTAGGGACATGTTCACGGCCATTTATATTCTGAATAAGCGGCTTACGCCAGTGGAAAAGCTATTCCACCTAAATGCAAAAACCTCTGGGGAGGCGAAAGATATTGTCAAAAGATGTCCTTTGACAAATGATGGTTTCGTCACTGCGTGGAAAAATTTAAGTGACAGATATGAGAATAAGCGTATTCTCATAAACACACAACTTAAGATACTTTTTAATTTAACTGCCGTAGAAACTGAATGTGGTACAGCGATTAAAAACTTGCAAAGGGAGATTAATAATTGCATCTCTTCATTACAATGTCATCAAATTGACATATCCAATTGGGATGCAATTATTACTTACCTTTGCTCTACTAAACTTCCCGAATGCACCCTGGCTCTATGGGAGCAATCCATAGAAAATAAGTCAGAAATTTCTAAATGGGAAGATATGGACAGATTTCTTTCTAATCGTTTCCAAACATTAGAAACAGTTTCCGGCCTAATGGGCACCAAGTCATCAAAATCAGTTAAACCACAAAATAGCAAGCCTTCATCGTCGTCAAAAGACAATTCCAAATTCAATGTTTACCAAACAAGTGTGCAAAAGCAATATTGTAAAATGTGTAACAGCAAAGAGCACGGCATTAGGAATTGCTCAAGGTTCAAGAATTTATCCACTTCGGAAAAAATTTCATACATTAAAAATAACAATAGTTGTTTGAATTGTCTGTCAAGCGGGCATACAGTTTCGAAGTGTACTAGTTCCTTCAATTGCAGTATATGCCATGCTAGACACCACACACTCTTACACATTCAGACTTTTCAGCCAAAAGCAACTAATCAGAAAACAACATCTAAACCGCAAGAAGAGGTAGCTTCCACATCCAAACAAGCGCAATCCTGGCGCGAATCCAATAATTCGAAAAATCCAAATGTTTCTTCGTGTCATGCACATACTAGCAAAGGAGTTTTGCTCGGTACAGCTAGAGTGCACGTTCATCACAACGGTGTGAACTATTCTGCTCGAGCTCTCATTGACTCTGGGTCCGAATGCTCTTTCATGACCGAAAGACTTCGACGAAAAATCCATTTTCCTTCCAAACGCCTAAATGTTCAGGTTTCAGGCATTAACAACACGCCTTCAGCGCGAGTCAAAGAAGCGTGTCAAATTCAATTACGATCGCTAATCGATCATTCCATAAAAATAAATGCCGTGGCCTTAGTTCTCCCACAATTAACAGGGGATTTACCTACTTGCCACATCAGTCCTATGACTCAAAACACTTTCCCAGACTTAGACCTAGCCGATAAACGGTTCTTCGTGAATGAGCCAGTTGATTTAATTCTCGGCGGTGATTTATATCCCCAAATCATCTTAGAAGGAATAAAGAAGAACGTCTTAAACACACTTATAGCACAAGAAACGGTGTTCGGGTGGATACTAACAGGCCGTGCCGATGCACCCAGTACATCCAATAACATTGTTTCGTTTTTTAATGAAATAAGCCTAGAAAAGCAACTGGCAAACTTCTGGGAGTTGGAAGAAGTTCCAAAACGTAAAGAAATGGATAGTGACAATATCTATTGTGAGGAATTATTCAAAGCGACTACAAAAAGAAATTCTGATGGGAAATATACAGTAGCGTTACCATTCAAACAGGAATTCCCCACAGAGATTCAGCTAGGACCCTCACTGAAAAGCGCTTGTTCCCAATTTTATAGGAATGAAACGCGTTTAACGAAAACTCCCGAACTACACAAGGAATATAACAGAGTATTATCCGAATACGAAACTTTAGGGCATATGAAGAAAATTCCTAACTGCATACCTCCAGATTCGACTAACTGCTATTTCCTTCCTCACCACGCGGTTATAAAAGAGGAAAGTACAACAACCAAAGTTAGGGTTGTATTCAATGCTTCATGTCCTACGTCCAATGGCACAAGCCTAAATGATATTATCCACGCTGGTCCTGTACTACAAGCCGATTTACCACTTCTTATTCTCCGCTGGCGACTATTTCGATACGTTTTCAATAGCGATATCGAAAAGATGTATCGCCAAATCTGGGTACACGAGGATCAAGCACGATTCCAAAGATTACTCTTCCGTAATAGTCCAAAGGAACCTATAACTGCATACGAATTGAAAACAGTTACCTTTGGAGTGAATTGTGCCCCTTACTTGGCAATAAGAACGTTGCATCAATTAGCAGATGATGTAGCAAATTCTCATCCAATAGCATCCCAAATTCTACGTACAAGCATGTATGTTGACGACGTGCTTTCCGGGGGTTATACAATCGATGCAGCGGTCAAGGCTCGCAATGAGATCGACGAAGCTTTAAGATCAGCAGGTTTTATTTTGAGAAAATGGACATCCAACTGTAGCAAAATACTCCAAGGGATTCCAAAGACTGATCTTTTAACTCAAGACTTCTTAGAGTTTGAGGACACGAGTTTAGTAAAGACTCTGGGTATCAGATGGAATGCCCACTCTGATTACTTTTATTTTAAAGCAAACCCCATAGAGAATTGCGAGACAATGACAAAGCGAACGATTCTATCCGCAATAGCAAAATTGTTTGATCCACTAGGGTGGCTAGCTCCAGTCATAATAATAGCCAAAATTATCATGCAACACATTTGGCTAGAAGGTACGGACTGGGATGAAATCGTTTCCACAACCACCATGGATCGTTGGCAATCCTTTATGCAGGACTACTCGGCCATTAATAATATTAAAATCCCTCGTTGGGTAAGGTTTTCGCCAAATAGTGAAGTGGAAATCCACGGTTTCAGCGACGCCTCAGAAAAAGCCTACGCAGCAAGCGTTTTCATTCGGGTTAAAACGAAAACCGAGGTTCACACAAATCTTCTGATGGCGAAAACTAGAGTCGCACCAGTGAAAACAATTTCTCTTCCACGATTGGAATTATGCGGTGCGGTTTTGCTTGCAGAGACAATCGAAACTATAGTTGACAATTTGAATTTAAGAAATTTAAACATCCACCTTTGGACAGACTCAACAATAGTTTTAGCATGGATTCGGAAACCTCCATGCTCATGGTCTACCTTCGTAGCCCACCGAGTTACAAAAATAGTGGAAAAGGTCGGAAGCAAAAACTGGCGACATGTCGAGTCTGCATCGAATCCAGCAGACTTGGCAAGCAGAGGACTACCAGCAGAACAGCTAATATCGAATTCGTTGTGGTGGCAGGGTCCTTCTTGGTTAAAACAAGAAAAATCCAAATGGCCCCGCCAAGATCAAACCTACAACACTTCCGTAGAAGAAAAACGCGTTCAAGTACATACAACAGCATCAGACACCTTCGACATACTAGAACGGTTCTCTGATTATTCCAGGGCCTTGCGAGTAATTTCATACATTTTTCGATTCGCAAGAAGTACCCATCCTAATACATAATCCTCATTCCGGATAGAATCCCAAGAGATTTCTCCTAATGAAATAAACTATACAAATCGTCGTCTTATTGCGTTAAATCAACAGAAGTATTACACAGAGGAATACAAACTCCTAAAGTCAGGAAAACCAGTGGGAACAAAAAGCGAAATTTTATCCCTAAACCCTCTATTATATACGGATGGGATAATGAAAGTAGGTGGGCGGATAGGAGCATCCTGCGATTTAGCCTTAAATGAGAGATTTCCCATTATTTTGCCGTACAACTGCCGACTAACCCGGCTTTTAGTCCAGTTTGTTCATAAAGTTTCTTTGCATGGAGAGAATCAGCTTATGTTACGCATTATACGAACACAATACTGGATTCCTCGAGTTAAAAATATGATACGATCGATTATATTCAATTGCAAAACATGCACGATTTACAAACAACGTGCCCAAACCCAACTTATGGGAACATTACCAAAAGAGCGTACAACATTTTCACGCCCATTTACAAACACTGGGGTTGATTTCGCTGGCCCATTCGATATTAAGTCCTACCGAGGTAGAGGATGTCGACTTTCCAAGGGCTACGTTTGTCTATTTGTCTGCTTTAGTACTAAGGCCATCCACCTGGAAGCTACCAGTGACCTTAGTACTGCATCCTTCCTAGCAGCACTAGATAGATTTATTGGACGACGAGGATGTCCAAAGAAAATTTACTCCGATAACGGAACTAATTTCGTTGGTGCTTCACGCACTCTCAAGTCAGAACTTAAAGCCTTCCTAGCTGATTCTCGTAGTCAGTCCCTATCGAAATATGCCCATCAGACACTTGAGTGGCATTTTATACCAGCCTCCGCTCCTCATATGGGCGGATTGTGGGAAGCTGGAGTGAAGAGTTTCAAAGCTCATTTCAAAAAGATTGCTACGAATCAAAAATTTACATTCGAGGAATTTTCTACCCTTTTATGCCGAATTGAGTCCTGCCTCAATTCAAGGCCCTTGAGTCCTATCTCAAACGAACCTACTAGCATAGAACCACTTACTCCTGGACACTTCCTGGTAGGCGGGCATTTACTCGCCCCACCTGAAATTGATGTAAATGAACATCAAACATCAATAATCAACCGCTGGGAGAAGCTAAAAGCATTGCATCATACGTTCTGTCAACGATGGAAAACTGAATATTTACACGAATTACAAAAGCGAAATAAGTGGAAGTACCCAAAAGCGAACTTAAAGGAAGGGGACCTCGTGGTCATAAAAGAAGATAACCTACCTCCTAACGAATGGAGATTAGGTCGGGTATCCAAAGTGCACCCTGGTGCGGATAATAAAGTACGAGTCGTCGTACTGGATACAGCTAAGGGTCCTACAACGAGAACGATTTCAAAAATAATCCTGCTTCCACCTTGCTACTAATCCCTTGAAACTAAAACAGCAAAATTTCACATTCACACCCAATTTCGTTGAACGTATGTACACACGCATGTACATACATATACAAAATACAAATCACTTCTATGTTCACAATCCAAACAATAACTCAATTCAATACAGAATCACACATATGTACAATCTAGTTGTACTAATCCCCGTACCCCATCCGCAATCAGATATAAACAAACATACACATCGTGCTCAATCCATACATATGTATATATCCATCCATACATAGTATACACACTCCAGCACACAGCAACGTACTACATACATTCCTCGCTATTCATAAATATATGTACATACATATGTATGTACCTAAAATACACACATATATATATGTAAAGAAAAAACATTCATTTGTACATACCATTCATACATATGTACGCTAAAACCATCATTATATTGAGGTACATATTTGTTTCCCACTACAAAATCAAAAGGAAAGGAAAACATATGTATGTATCTATAATACACACATACCTACACATTTAACAAGAAAAAATGGCCAAGTCCCAACCGCTTCTCGAAGGAAGCCCCAGATCGTAAAACTAGCTCCATTCGGAGCCACACACATTTTTTTTCGCTTCTCGAAGGAAGCCACAGATCTTAAAACTAGCTCCATTTGGAGCCCCAGAAGTTCCTAACGCTTCTGAAGAAGCCAAGTGAATTGAGGCTGAAGCCTCCCCCACTCCCAAAGAACCCAATATACATATTCTGAAAATACATACGAGAACCATACCTAAATACGTAAACATATACATGGGAAAATAGTTCAAACTCACATACATATATCATGCACAATAAGCCTCCGGCAGGTTTTTATTCCCATTTTGAAATCTGTGAGAGGCCCTCTAGACATCAGAGAAAGTCATTATACTCGGAACGTGGGTCCTTAATGTAAGGCCGGCCCTTTGCTATCCATAGGCTATCGATATTTTCTGCAGCTCTATCCTAGTCTATCAATGTTGGGCCAGACTGCGATTCATATACAAAAAAAAAAAATAGACACATACAAATGTCAACATGTGGGGCGAAACAACTTACGAACGTACCTGTGAAGAAAAGCGTTGGAGTATGTATTACCCATATTCGTCATATTATGTTCATTCATATTGGCAAGCAACTGTATACCAAGCACCAAGCTTCTCAATGACTACACTGCTGTTGCACTCCACGATGGTATATTCCACCGTGCAAAGATCAATGAGACTATATGCGACTTTATTGTTTAAGCAGTGACTGGGAAAAACATTGCTATGTCATAACATTACCGGACGGTATCCAACTTTTTGCGCCGAAGGCGAGTATGGCACACATGTGGAAGGATGTCTTATATCCACCAATGTAATCAGCGTTTGATGTACACAACACCATTCCCGCAGAGTATACCGCGCATTTTATATGGTTGAAGATTACACAGCACCGCCACCAAGCGTTGATCTAGCTCTTATATGGTAACAAATTTCAGCAACCCCCTAATGATGGTGTGTGGTTGTGGTTCGCCTAATGCGATCTTTAACACATACAATGTGTCGGCATCTGGATGGCGAAATAGCGCCAACACCCTGCCTACGCGAATATCCAACCGTCGTGATGCATCTTCATCTGCAGCGGCAGCTGTGTTGTTTGCAATATTTCCAGATTTTGTCTTCGCGGGTGGAGGATAAGCAGCGGCGCTTAGTTTTTGGTAACGCTGGGATTTCAAAAGTTTTACGGACTTCAAATCTCCGGGATGCAGCTCATTATCGGCAAAACTTTTCCCAAATCGGCATAATTATCGAATGTGACATTCTCTTCGGATTTTAACGCCACATCCACGAACAATTATATTTTTGCTGCTGACCTCATGGCTAAACGGAAATAGAGTGGAGATTTTCCGCGAATGTTCTCCACTCATTGAAAATTCCAATCGCCATTCCAAAATTCATTGTCAATAAGGTTGCCAATTCAAAACAAACTCATTGACAATTTCACCATAAGAAAATGTACGCATTCTACTATACTTATAGGGGCGTCAGAATGAGTACTTTTCCGTCAATCCAGCAATCCGTTTAACTGACAGCAGAGTGGAATTGCATGTATTTGAATGAAGATCGACACAATCAGTACTTCAACTTTGCCGTAACAAATATATGAAATTGAAGTATGTGTCAGTTAAACGCTGCTGGATTGCCGGAGGGGTATTCATTCTGACGGGCCCATTACTATCAAAGACCAAATATTTGGTAGCCACTGTATTATGATTGCGGCGAATTACCTTTCCATTAGCAAAGACCCAAACCAGCACGTAAAATCCGCCACAACAAAATGTATGCCAGTGTAGCAACTCTCAAAATCCAAAATTGTGCGAGATTTGGCCAATATTAAAAACAATTTTGTAGGTTGCAATTATCTTAATTCATATTCATATTAGGCATATGGTATTTGAAATTTGTAGCAGTGTCTGGCCCCACCACATTCCCAATGCATTCTCATTATATTGCAAATAAAAAATTTTCATAGTCATTTCAAATCCAAAAAAATGGCCAAAATAAAGCAAGAATGGCTACACCGGTTCAGTCACAACCACCCCGACCAGTGGCGCTCAAACTGCTGACCTACATTTTGCAACTGTGGTGACCCATATTTCTTAAACTGTGTTGCCTTACAGTTTGACAAGTGTGGTGACATACCTTTCTCAAACAGTGCTGCCCCACATTTGACAAGTGTGGTGACGAGCGTTGCCGACTTTTTCGAAGAATAATCGTCATTTTTGCGTACAAATCGTCAAATGCTTGTTACTTCCTCCCTTTTTTTACTAAAAACGCGATACAAACAGCACAATTCTTTAAAACAAAGGTAATAATTCATATCCATACGTATATAAACGTATATAAATAATATCATAGCTAGGAAAAGGCGCACATTTATCTAAACGTTTATCGAATGATAAAAAATCGCATCCATTGTTCGATAAGACTAATTCATGGTTCAACAATATTAACACCAAATACATTTAAAAATTTAATTATTATACTGCGATGGTTGGAAGGTTTCATAATGCCACTTTCACTATTAAAAGAAAAATCGTCAAATCGACGAGAAAATTGTCAAGTCGTCAACACTGCCTACCATGCATTGTTGACCAGGCCGTGAAAAATGTAGATATGCGTTATTAAGCGTTTTCAATTACGCTGATCCTGAGCCAGATAAAATGTTTCTATGTAAACGCAACAACAACGTTTTTTAGCCCTATAAAAACTGATAAATTTCGTGTTCAATTTATGATCCGGTTATTCGATTCGTCTCTTCCAAGCTGCCAGTGGCTTTTGCTGTATACCACACTACAATATTTCTACAACAATTCTCACAAGCTTTCACACATTGTGCATGTGTGGTGCCATGACACAACAATTTATATACATTAAACACAAAAGAGGGGGGAGGACAAAATTATTGAAAGTAAATTTTCAAATTAGTCCTTCCAATTCAATTTTCGACCAATGCTTGATATTTACTTACACCATACGAGTTTTAAAATATCAATAAAGAAAACCAGGTGGCAACACGAGGGAGTGTGGAGAGTTTTTTCAAATTCATTTTTCCTTCCAATAAAAATTCATTCAATAATTCCAGTGTTGCGAAATGCACTAAAGTGCACCCACCAAACTAAAACAAAAGTAACAAAGAATTTTTGAGGGATATCTTTGCTGTATGATAAATTAGCGACATCACGTGATGTTACCGCAAAAATTCAACTTAAGTTCAATAAAATCCTCCAATAAAGTCCTACTCTTGTACATTCCACTAGCCACCCAACCAACAAAAAAAAAATGTTTTTTTTATAAATTCTGTTGCACTCACGATCCCAAAAATTCCTTTATTAGAAAATGGGTCGTTTTACGCAATCGCGCCGCAACTTCGAGGCAGCCAATTCGGATTTTCCGGTTCCTTGCCGTCTGTGCAGCAAAAAGCACCCTATTCGCCTGTGCCCGATTTTCAGGGCCAAGACGGTGGAAGAAAGGTTGCGGGTGGTCCTTCTGTATAAGTATTGCCCCAATTGCCTCTCCCCATTCCACAAAGTCGATATATGTAGCAGCCGCGAATCGTGCCGTCGGTGCGGAGAGAGTCACCATACGACACTCCACATGGATGGGGTAGAGGCAGTGCGTTCCGAAGCGGACAATTTGTCCCTGGATGCACTCTCGATTGAGTTGTCCGGTCCTACCAAATCATGGGCACAGCAAGTGGAAGAGGAGGAAGAAGAGAGAGAAGAAAGATTGGGTGTCTTAGAAGTACCACCCAAACCGTCAAAAATGTTTCGACCACTGCTGCAACATGAACGGGGCGGATCTGAAAATACTTCATTCAGGCCACCACGCCGTCCGACCAATGACCGACGTGATGAAGTGGAATCAACTCCATTCCGCACATCGCGCCGATCATCTGGTAAGGCGGCACCGTACCAAAAACCTTCCAACACATACAAACAAAATACATCAACGACGCAAACTGGGTTTAGAAGTGGGCATGATTCTACAACCACACCGTCACTAGCAAAGCCATTTAGTGCGATCTTGCCTACGGCAATTGTGCGCATCGAAGCCGCAGGGCGCTTGAATTTAGTACGCGCTTTAATTGATCCCTGCGCCCCAAACACGATAGTAGACCGCGAGTTGGTGCGAGACCTACAGGTACCAAATGAACGAGGCCATTGTGCGCTGAAAATACGCGGCAAGTACGGCATTGCTGGGACCGTGATAGCCCAGGCGACGATTGCGCCACATCATCTCCGCCACAGCCCGTCAAAGGCGTTAGACCCAACAATAGCAAGTCGCTTCCAGTTTATGCGACTTGCTGATCCAGAATTCTATCGAGCTTCTCCGGTGCGACTGACACTGGGCGCTGATGTCTACGCACAGATCATGATAGGCGGTACACCTCCTACCACGGTGGAAGGCCTCATGACCCAGGGCACGATTTTCGGCCTCACCGTGTCGGGGGCATATAAATTTTAAAATCAAAAAAAAAAAAAAATTAAACTAATTTCATTATCATACATAATACATATATATACATACATCTATATACATAAATACCGATGAATTCATACCACCATACACCGATCCATACATATATATATAAATTTGAATTTTCTATGCAAACACCAAGCAAACCACGTAGTAATTTTTCAACTATATAATACTAGCGACTCATGTACATAAATAGCGCTAAGAAAGTAATTTATCACTGTGGCACGCTGACTTTAAATTATTCATACTGTTGCTCGTGGCAAGGGGGCCGGCATGTTCAGACCAAGAGTCTAAATATTTCGGCCATCCCTAATCCGCATTTACGTACCTATATATCGAGCACAGTTTAAGTACACACATACATACAAATGTATAAAGCCGCTGTCTTAAGTACACATACACATATGTATAAAGCCGTTGACTTAACGAAATTAAGTTTTCTGAGAGTCAGCGCGCTTTCCTTTTGAAATACATAAATCACTTGCGATTAATACAGCAGCCACAGCGGTAAGTTCTTATACATACATCCATTTCCATACATTACAATTTTTCCATATTGTATATGTATCATACAAAATCCAAATACATATTTTCCCATACAATAAATCCATAATTACATCCTTATTAGAAAAAATCTAATTCTTTCCTGTGTTTTTATTCTTATTTTTCTCGGCAATAATCCCTTTATATTTTCCTGAGTGCCGTGGCATCCGGAAAATATTCAATAACTGTGATGTATTTGCATGTCGTAAACATACTTGTGTGGTTTCTTTGCTTTTCCGACAGGGTAGGAATGCGATGTATTGTGGAACGAATTTCCGTCATCCCTTGTCAAGTTTGATTTGGTTATAAACCGGTTACGGCTATGTGCCATCTTCAGTATCTTGTTTCGTTCTGAGTTAATCTCGTTGGTACGCTAGTATTTATAGTCACTAATGTCCGTTATTTTGTCCTTGTTAATTGGTCATGTGCTACGTGTGTATTCACATATGCGGTCAGGTATGTTAGTTTTGGTTACCTGCGGTCCCTTCATTATCGTATATATGCAAAGTGCTTTGCCTTAATTCTTACGTTGTTCAGGTAGGTAAAAATCTGTTATTGTTTTCTTTTGTGAAGTTTTGTTTATGTCATTAGTATACTTGTTGTCCTTTTTTTAAACGGTTTTATTTAGCTCACCCCGTTTGTTTTTATACTCAGCTGTACTAGTACACATTCTTGAATTTTTCATTATTTTTGAACGGTTGTTCAAGGCTGGCGGTATGTTTGCGCCTAATTGGCAACCCCTCTTACATAAAGTTGGCTATGGTTATCAAACCAATCACCTGTATAATCTATCTTCCGGTTTCCGGTAAATAAAAGAAATACATTGAACAGCATTTCGGTTTGTTTATTTTTATTCCGCTTTAATCCGCTTAAACTCTCGCTAGTTTCTTTTTAAACCCGCTCTCTACCGCGAACAGCGTTACATACATTTTCCCTACAATCAATTTTATATAATTAGTATAAATGTATATTAGATTAAAGGGAATCAAAATACCTATCGAACGGTATAAAAATATTCGAAATCAGTTCAATAGTTTTTAAGTAATTGCAATTTAAAAATGCTTAATATAAACTTTGACCTATAATAACTTTTGTTGTTGTTTCCAAAAAATAAAAATTCACTTTAATACTCAGCTTAGCCATGTTTATCAATCCTCATACTTCATTTTTATACTCAGCTGTACTAGTACACAGAGTATTATAGTTTTAATCACACAACGGTGGATTGTAACAGAATGAAATAATCGAGATATAGACTTATATATATCAAAATGATCAGGGTGAAAAGAGAAATCGATTGAGCCATGTACGTCCGTCCGCCTCTAAACACTCCAACTCGCCCAAAAATTGAGATATTTTGATGAAATTTGAAATGCAAGTTGGTATCAAGACTGGGACGGTTGGTATTGAAAATGGGCGAAATCGGACCATGACCACGCCCACTTTTCCTATATAGAAAAAATCGGAAATTTGGTATCTCAGTCACTAACATAGCTGGAGCGATGAAATTTTACCCACGTGTTGAGCTCAGGCCCCTATGAAGAAATTTGATGAAATTTTGGAAAATGGGCGGTGCCACGCCCACTTATTAAGGGTCAAACATGGAAAGTTTTATATGTCATAACTCAGAAACCATTGGAGATATATAGATGAAATTTGGTATGCGTGATTTACTTACTTAGGCAAACATTTTGATGGAAAAGTGTTAAAATCGGTTCACGGCCACGCCCACTTTTATATATGTGAACTATAAAGGGGCCTAATAAAAACATTTTAAGCGATATCTCTGTCAAATATAAAGATATATCATTGAAATTTTATGGCAGCAGTCCACCTACGGACATAAAACGAAAAACACAAAAATTATGGAAAATGGGCGGTGCCACGCCCACTTATTAAGGGACAAATATTGAAAGTTTTATAAGCTATAACTCAGAAACCGTTAAAGATATATCTATGAAATTTGGTACGCATGATATATTTACATAGGCAAATGTGTGGACGAAAAATTACCAAAATCGGTTGACGACCACGCCCACTTTTATATATGTGTATTATAAAGTGGCCTAATAAAAACATTTTAAGCGATATCTTTGTCAAATATAAAGATAATTCATTGAAATTTTGTGACATGAGTTCCACAATAGACCGGAAACATAAAATAGACAAATTTTGGAAAATGGGCGTGGCACCGCCTCCTTTTGGACAAAGGGATATACGAGACAAGTAAGGAAGCCTAAGTTCAAGTGGAATCGAACATTAGATACTCAGCTGTAAGCTTTCATTGTTTGTTTGCGTTTGATGGTAACACGGTGTAATTTATATAAAGCGACTGTTGCATAAAGTGGGCGTAGCCACGCCCATTTTCAACATTTTTATCAGTCATCCAACTAAGCATATAGATATTATTATTTGTGCAAAATTTCATTCCTTTATGACTTCTAGTTACAAAGATGTCAGGTTACAAATTCCAAAAGGGTGTTCCAGAAATATCTTTGTTAAAAAGTAGGCGTCGTCATAAACCGATTTGAATAAATTTTTGGGTGTCTATTAACACAAGTTATAAAAGTATATAAACCAAGTTTCGTCATAATATCTCAATTATTTGTCGAGTTATAGGCTAAGAAATCTCTTATATTCCTTTGTCTAAAAAGAGGCGGTGCCACGCCCATTTTCCAAAATTTTTCTATATTTTGTTTCCGGTCTATTGTGGAACTCATGCCACAAAATTTCAATGAATTATCTTTATATTTGACAAAGATATCGCTTAAAATGTTTTTATTAGGTCACTTTATAATACCCATATATAAAAGTGGGTGTGGTCGTCAACCGATTTTGGCAATTTTTAGTCCAAACATTTGGCTAAGTAAGTATATCACGCATACCAAATTTCATGGATATATCTTAAACGGTTTCTGAGTTATGGCTTATAAAATTTTCAATATTTGCCTCTTAATAAGTGGGCGTGGCACCGCCCATTTTCCAAAAATTTTGTGTTTTTTATTTTATGTCCGTAGTTGGACTCCTGCTACAAAATTTCAGTGATAGATCTTTTTATTTGACAGAGATATCGCTTAAAATGTTTTTATTAGGCCCCTTTATAGTTCCCATATATAAAAGTGGGCGTGGCCGTCAACCGATTTTGACAATTTTCCGTCAAAACATTTGCCTAACACGCATACCAAATTTCATCGATATATCTTCAACGGTTTCTGAGTTATGACATATAAAACTTTCAATGTTTGACCCTTAATAAGTTGGCGTGGCACCGCCCATTTTCCAAAATTTCATCAGATTTCTTCTTAGGGGCCTGAGCTCAACACGTGGGTAAAATTTCATCACTCTAGCTTTAATAGTGACTGAGATACCAAATTTCCGATATTTTCTATATAGGAAAAGTGGGCGTGGTCATGGTCCGATTTCGCCCATTTTCAATACCAACCGTGCCAGTCTCGATACCAACGTGCATTCCAAATTTCATCAAAATATCTCAATTTTTGCGCGAGTTAGAGTGCGTACGGACCAGCGTTGCGTGATTCGAATCAATTTTGATTTCAAATCAACTTTCAAATAAAGAATCAACTCGATTCGTGATTCAAACTATTTTCAAATCAAAGATAATTTTTATTTGTGATTCATTTCTCAAAACAATCAAAAATTCCCTTTGATTCGTGATCTTTGATTTGAAGATGGTTTGAATCAAGAATCAAAAAAGATTTTTAATTCTTTTGAGAAATGAATCACAAATCAATTTTATCTTTGATTTGAAAATAGTTTGAATCACGAATCAAAGGGTATTTATGATTCTTTTGTGAAACGAATCACAAATAAAATTTATCTTTGATTTGAAAATAGTTTGAATCACGAATCAAAGGGTATTTCTGATTCTTTTGTGAAACGAATCACAAATAAAATTTATCTTTGATTTGAAAATATTTTAAATCAAGAATCAGAAAATATTTTTGATTAGTGATTCAGTCAAATCAAAATCACGCAACCCTGGTACGGACGGACGGACGGACATGGCTCAATCGATTTCTCTTTTCACCCTGATCATTTTGATATATATAAGTCCATATCTATCTCGATTATTTCATTCTGTTACAATCCACCGTTATGAAATCAAAACTATAATACTCTGTGTACTAGTACAGCTGAATATAAATATTAAATAATAGGATGGTTAATATCTATGTATAGTAGGGCGGGTCGATTTAAAAATCGCCCATGGCTCTCATATTCTAGGGATCAAAATAAGAAACTTTGTCGAAGGTATCATTCCTCTAAAACGAATTCTGATGTCACCCAATTTGGGTAGGGGCAAATTTTGAAAAATCCCACTTTGACCTATTTAGAGTGCTCCAATCGAGTCCAAATGTATGACCGACCCCCACTAACTTTGGAGGCCCGAACCACCGATGCCAATGGCACACCCCTGGAACCCCCTGGGGGGTTCCCCATACAATCATTTCAAAAAATCACCATTTTTGGCCTTTACATGAAAAAATAAGGTAAATGGCTATGTTTTTTCTTTTTGCAGTTTATTTTTCTCTTTAGAAATTTATTTAGTCAGAACATATGTAAATGAAAAAATGAATTTAACTTAGTAAAAGAAAAGAAATTAAAAAAAATTCTTAGAAATTAGCGTTTTTACAACCCTTTTAAGACCAATGCATAACTGTGATGTATTTGCATGTCGTAAACATACTTGTGTGGTTTCTTTGCTTTTCCGACAGGGTAGGAATGCGATGTATTGTGGAACGAATTTCCGTCATCCCTTGTCAAGTTTGATTTGGTTATAAACCGGTTACGGCTATGTGCCATCTTCAGTATCTTGTTTCGTTCTGAGTTAATCTCGTTGGTACGCTAGTATTTATAGTCACTAATGTCCGTTATTTTGTCCTTGTTAATTGGTTATGTGCTACGTGTGTATTCACATGTGCGGTCAGGTATGTTAGTTTTGGTTACCTGCGGTCCCTTCATTATCGTATATATGCAAAGTGCTTTGCCTTAATTCTTACGTTGTTCAGGTAGGTAAAAATCTGTTATTGTTTTCTTTTGTGAAGTTTTGTTTATGTCATTAGTATACTTGTTGTCCTTTTTTTAAACGGTTTTATTTAGCTCACCCCGTTTGTTTTTATACTCAGCTGTACTAGTACACAGAGTATTATAGTTTTGATTTCCTAACGGTGGATTGTAACAGAATGAAATAATCGATATAGATATAGACTTATATATATCAAAATGATCAGGGTGAAAAGAGAAATCGATTGAGCCATGTCCGTCCGTCTGTCCGTCTGTGAGCACGATAACTCGCGCAAAAATTGAGATATTTTGATGAAATTTGAAATGTAAGTTGGTATCAAGACAGGAACGGATGGTATTGAAAATGGGCGAAATCGGACCATGACCACGCCCACCTCCCCTATATAGTAAAAATCGGAAATTTTGTATCTCAGTCACTAATAGAGCTAGAGTGATAAAATTTCACACACGTATTGAGCTCAGGCCCTTATGAAGAAATATGGTGAAATTTTGGAAAATGGGCGGTGCCACGCCCACTTATTAAGGGGCAAACATTGAAAGTTTTATAAGTCATAACTCAGAAACCGTTGAAGATACATCGATGAATTTTGGTAGGCGTGATATACTTACTTAGGCAAATGTTTTGACGAAAAATTGCCAAAATCGGTTGACGACCACGCCCACTTTTATATATGGGTCTTATAAAGTGACCTAATAAAAACATTTTAAGCGATATCTCTGTCAAATATAAAGATATATCTTGTATTAGTAATAGGCCATAGATTTCAATAATTATTTAAATTTTGAAAAGAGCTTTTCGGCCGATAAAATTAAAAGGCAAATTTACATTCCCTTCATTCTCCTACGCGTTTCGACGGTATTCTCGTCTTCATCAGGGAGTCTAATTTTTTATTTGGAAAGACATTAAAAAAATATACATACACAACATATTATTATAACGAAATTAACAATCACATTATGAGTTATACATAAATTACATACTTAAATTGTATAAAATTTATAAAAACTGTTCACTTACAGACATTCAAAGATTTTAAACGAAAAATTTATCACAACACATCTATCTTTTTACATTATTTTCGCCTAACTACATATTTATACATATACATACATACATACATACATACATACATACATATATATGTAATTATTTTTGACATTTATTTTGTTTCTTTATTATGTTTCTGTAGGCGCAATTAATGTTGTCAACATCTTCTTTAAAATTCATAGCGTCCTGTATTCGTTGTTGTATGCGCAAACTCTCCAGTGTCAGCCTTGTTTTTGTTCGTCTCTCTATGTCTAATATTTTCGCGTTGTCAAAGTCCGCTGTGTGACCATTGTTTGTCAAGTGTTGTGCTAATGCTGTTGTTGTCTTTTTGTTTCTAGCGTCTGTTTTATGCTCTCCTATTCTAATGCCTAGTGCTCGTTTCGTGGTACCTATATATGTTTTGTTGCATCGCTCGTCATTGTTTGATTTCGTAAACTACGTTGTGTTGTTGCTCTTTGGTAACTTTATCTTTTGTCTTACTGAATATTTGGTTAAGTGCAGGGCCGTGCGCAGGAATTAGCCTTGGGGGGGGGGGTTTTTAATTTTGGTTTGCATTCGCATACATTTTTCGCTAAGATAAACATATTTGCTGAAACAGATATCCAGACCCATACATTTAAATGTTCTCTAACTTTTCTGAAATTCATTATGATTCATCAAAACCTAGTTAACCAGGTCCTGAATAGTACACGGAAAGAATTTTTTACTAGAATCAATGCCGAGACAAGAAAAATTAGACTTGATTTTGAACTTATAAAATAATTTCTTAATATCAAGAAAATCCAAGAAAATTGGATTTTAAATAAATAAGTAAAAATTTTCTTGCTTCAAGTGAAATTGGATTTTATATAAATAAGAAAACATTTTCTTGCTTCAAGTAAAATTGGATTTTAAATAAATAAGAAATAATTTACTTAGGATAAGTGTTTTTTCTTGTTTTTTGAAATAAATTAAGAAATTATTTTTTTGTTGCAAGTAAAACTTTTCTTATACGAGCTTAAGTAAGTAATGCGAGAGACACACATCGTAGTATAGTAATAATATTTCGATCTATACCACATATGTGTCACCTTCATATTGTAGTTTAATTGAAAATTTTCATAGCATAGCCAAATCATAATAGGCGCATTTCTGTCGTACCCAAGCATGAAAAGAATACTCGCTTATTCATAATATATATATAGAAATGCGCCTAATATTGATATTCTAATATTCATACCACATGTGTGTCCGAGGCATAAGAAAATATTAAATATTAAATTAAGAAAATATTTTCTAAAAATATTAAAAACGTAAAAAATAAGGAAAATGAAAACTAATCATGAGGGATTAGAAAACCATAATTAGTCAACTAGTATTTTCCTAGGACTTGTTTATTGAAATGACAACATTTTCTTTAATATAAATGAAGATGCAAATAGTGCACTCCTTATACCAAATGCTTCACTAACAATCTGAGAATTGCAAAAATATTCAGAAATATGCAAAGCGGATGGCAAATGAAAAAAAATACATGTAACTTTGGAAATGCAAATTCAGCAAGAAAAATTTTACTTCGCTCAAGAAAACGTTTTCTTATTCATTTTACATTTTTTTTCGCTGTATGTTGTTGTTCCAATTCGTCGAAACCCAATTTTCTTAAATTCTTCTTGATATTAACAAAAAGATTTTCTTCATTTAAGTAAATTTAAGAAAAGATGTTCTTATTTATTTAAACATTTTTTTTCAACATTTTTTTTCTATAGATTTTGTTAGTGTTCTTGAATAAGAAAATAATTGTCTCATTTTTGGAAAACTCAATTTCTTATTTCCAGTAATAATTAAGTCAATTTTTCTTATTTCCCTAAAAATTTTCTAAATTGATTTCAAGAAAGCATTTTTCTTGATTCAAGTATACAAATTTCTTTCCGTGTACTGTTTACAGTACTTGTTAATTGAAACTGCTCACTGTTTTCACAAAATGAACATTTTTTGTTATCAGTACAATTTTTTTAGAAATGCCAAACGAACATATGCTACACAACTTTGTAATTTCGGAAAGCTCCAAGTGCAATTCAAAGTGCCGAACTTATGTATTGGCCAACCTTATTTTTTGCAACATTTACCAATTCTTCTTTCGTAAAATTATTGTAACTAATATTGTCAAAAATTATGAGTCAAAATTCAATGCAAAATTTATAAACTGTATTTTGAAAATTTTTGCAAAATCATTGCAACTTAGATTTGGTCATGGGGGGGTTTTAACCCCCAAACCCCCCCCCCCCCCGTGCGCACGGCCCTGGTTAAGTGTGCGATTGGGTTTATGTGCGAATATTAATTTGTCATTATGTATGCATTTTTGTAATGTTGCATTATCTGTAAAACCTTGTATGTATGTAATTCATCGGCCGAAAAGCTCTTTTCAAAATTTAAATAAATAAAGATATATCATTGAAGTTTTATGGAAGGTGTCCAACTATGGACATATAACAAAAAATATAAAAATTTTGGAAAATTGGAAAATGGGCGTGGCACCGCCTCCTTTTAGAAGCAGGAATATACGAGATTTCTGAGCCCATAACTCGACAAATAATCGATATATTATGACGAAACTTTGTGTATACACTTTCACTACTTGTAGTAATACATGTTCAAAATTTTAGCGAAATCGGTTGACGACCACGCCCACTTTTATATATGGGTATTATAAAATGACCTAATAAAAACATTTTAAGCGATATCTTTGTCAAATATAAAGATAATTCATTGAAATGTTGTGGCATGAGTTCTACAATAGATCGGAAACAAAAAATAGAAAAATTTCGGAAAATGGGCGTGGCACCGCCTCTTTTCAGACAAAGGAATCAACGAGATTTCGGAGCCCATAACTCGACAAATAATTGAGATATTATGACGAAACTTGGTTTATACACTTTTATAACTTGTGTTAATAGACACGCAAAAATTTATTGAAATCGGTTTATGACCACGCCTACTTTTTAACGAAGATATATCTGGAACACCCTTTGGGAATTTGTAACGTGACATCTTTGTAACTGGAAGTCATAAAGGAATTAAATTTTGCACAAAGAATAATATTCATATGCTTAGTTGGATGACTGATAAAAATTTAGAAAATGGGCGTGGCTACGCCCACTTTATGCAGCACTCGATTTATATAAAGTACCTACACCGTGTTTCCATCAAACGCGAACAAACAATGAAAGCATACAGCTGAGTATCTAATGTTCGATTCCACTCGAACTTAGGCTTCCTTACTTGTTTATTTATTATTTATTCTTGGGTCAAATTTAGTAATTCAAATTTCACCCTCTTCCTGTCAACCGATTAATCTGAAATTTTGTACGCATGTATAACCCCGATGACAATGCAATATTATGAAAAAAAAAACTCCGCTAGGTGGCGCGTGGGTCGCTATATTTACAAAAATCGCATTTATGGTCCGATTTGGCTGAAATTCGGAACATGTATTACTACCTTGAAAAGAAATATTTTCTTTAAAAAAAAATTCCGCTAGGTGGCGCGTGGGTCGCTATATTTACAAAAATCGCATTTATGGTCCGATTTGGCTGAAATTCGGAACATGTATTACTACCTTGAAAAGAAATATTTTCTTTAAAAAAAAATTCCGCTAGGTGGCGCGTGGGTCGCTATATTTACAAAAATCGCATTTATGGTCCGATTTGGCTGAAATTCGGAACATGTATTACTACCTTGAAAAGAAATATTTTCTTTAAAAAAAAATTCCGCTAGGTGGCGCGTGGGTCGCTATATTTACAAAAATCGCATTTATGGTCCGATTTGGCTGAAATTCGGAACATGTATTACTACCTTGAAAAGAAATATTTTCTTAAAAAAAAAATCCGCTAGGTGGCGCGTGGGTCGCTATATTTACAAAAATCGCATTTATGGTCCGATTTGGCTGAAATTCGGAACATGTATTACTACCTTGAAAAGAAATATTTCCTTAAAAAAAATTCCGCTAGGTGGAGCTGAGATCGGGGTAATTAAAACTGAAATCCTAATTATGGACCGATTTGGCTGATATTTAGCATGTGCATTACTTAAATAATTTACAAATGTTTAAAAAAAATTCGAGCCGCTAGGTGGCGCGTGAGTCGCTCTATTTAAATAAAAATAGGTAAAAAAAACGTTTTAAGTTAAACATCTTATACACCCGAAAGCCATACAGTTTCCAGCTAAGTACAATTACGGGACGGCTGAAAGAAGAATGTTGCCTTTAATACTATCATGGGCTTCTACAATACATAAAATGCAGGGCAGCACTGTGGATCACGCGGTCGTATACTTAGGTGCGAAACTGTTTGAAGAAGGTCAAGCCTACGTGGCTCTTAGTAGAGTAAGAACTTTTTAGGGACTACGTATAGAGGCGTTGGACTGCAATAAACTAACGGGCAAGAAACCTTGCAATAATGAAGCACTAAATGAATTAAACAGAATGCGAAATAAAAACTAAAAACTAGAAAATAAAAATAGGGTAAAAAAAAACTTTTTAAGTTAAACGGTTTTATGTTATACATACATTGCAATGTTTAAGATAAATGTACTAAAAACCAAAAAATAATAAAATAGATACAGTCGTGAGAATTATAAACATTTGCATAGACTAGACTAAAATAAAACCGTGGGGCACGTCAATTGTCTACAATCGTTGATTAAAATGTTTGTTTTGTAATGTTACACTATAATTAGGCAGTTGTTCAACCGACAACGATGGACGTGTGATAAGTAGGGCTAGAATGTGGAAAAAAGCTAGCAAGCTCGATTATAAGCGAGTTTTAGGGTTTCATAGTGGTGAGCGAGTAGTACTTTTATCATATGTTTTGTCTATTAAAGACAAACTACGAGCAGTGAAACGATTCCTCGTGTGAATGTCCAACGACAAACTAGTTGAAACATCTCTTTTATTAACATGGAGTGTATAACTATTGGAATTTCCATGAGCAAGAAAATAGTAAGTAATTTCCTCACCGTCTGCGGGCCAACTGCCTAACGACGAATTAAACGATTCTTCTATCGCACATTAAGTCGATAATTTGTAGACAATTGACGTGCCCCCCGGTTTTATTTTAGTCTAGTCTATGCAAATGTTTATAATTCCCACGACTGTATATATTCTATTATTTTTTAATTTTTAGAACATTTATCTTAAACATTGCAATGTATGTATAACATAAAACCGTTTAACTTAAAAAGTTTTTTTCCCTATTTTTATTGGTATACTAGCCGGACCCGTGCGCATCTTGCGCAAAAAATAACAAAACATACGTGGCGCCAGTCGGTATGGTTTGTGCTGTCACGCCCATTATTATTATTTATTTGGTTTGGTGGACCTTATGGAACTTTCAATGAATTGCCTATATGTTTGACAAAGATATCGCATAAAATTTTTTTATTATCCCTATATAGGTATGTATGTGCAATATATTTTTATATATTTTATATATATTTTTATGTGCGTATATTGTGGTTCTTGCCGACTTGGGTAATTTTTTTCCACACGTTTGCCTTGGCTCAATCGATTTATCTGCTACAGTTCCTGAGTTTTGAATTATAAATCTTTGAAAATTTGCTCCTATTGGCCCATTTTTCAAAATTTCAGCACGTTTCCTCATAACTGCATAACGTAATTTCATCACTCGGGCTTTATTAGTGATTGAATTATCATGTTTTACGTGCTTTTCGAAATACACACATATGCCTTATTTTCAACCCCAATTTTCTCTGTTCCCATTAGAATCTATGTACCAAATTTCATTAAAATATTTCTATTTTTGCGCAAGTTAGAGTGTATACGGCCGGACGGACGGACATGGTTCAATCATTTTTTTCATCCTGATCGTTTTGATATACTCTTATATATTAAGGTGGAGTGAAAATTTTTTTTTGGAAATTCAATTTGTTCCAAAGCCAGAACGGCACCTTTCTAGCCCAGTAATAAGCCTTTAAAATTTTATTGACC
The DNA here is from genome assembly GCA_960531455.1 of Urophora cardui. Taxonomy (NCBI): domain Eukaryota; kingdom Metazoa; phylum Arthropoda; class Insecta; order Diptera; family Tephritidae; genus Urophora; species Urophora cardui. The sequence continues at coordinate 42,851,063 of OY482675.1, read as the reverse complement.
TACTCGCATGTTTAGAGGTACCCCCAGCCCCACAAAGTTGAAAAAATAGCACGATCTGGTACAAATTTGAAATTTCTACAATTATGAAATCAAAAAAACGAAGTATGAGGATTGATAAACAGGCTAAGTTGAGTATAAAAGTGAATTTTTTTTTTTGGAAACAACAACAACCAAAGTTATTAAAGGTCAAAGTTTATATTATGCATTTTTTAAATTGCAATTACTTAAAAACTACTGAACCGATTTCAAATATTTTTATACCATTCGATAGGTATTTTGATTCCCTTTAATTTGATATAAATTTTATGTGGGTTCCATAACACTCCCCGCTGCGGGGGTAAACCCCCCTTTTACCCCCCTTACTTTTCATATAAAGTACCACGCCCAATAAAACACCGTTTCGCATGCATAGCTAATTAATACCTTTAAAACGATGCCTTACTTATTAATTTTGGTGAATTATGCGAGCAGAAAAAGGGATATTTATAAAACACCAATTAGAAATAATATATATGATGATTAGCCTGATAATGAAGGGACCACAGGTAACCAAAACTAATATACCTGACCGCCAATTGACCAATTAACGACCAATTAACGAGGACAAAATAACGGACAATAGTGACTATAAATACTAGCGTACCAACGAGATTAACTCAGAACGAAACAAGATACTGAAGATGGCACATACATCAACGACTATCCAAAACCCAATGAGCCATATACCCAAGCATGATGTTACTGTTTTTGGTGTGTCTACTGATTTAACTGATCTTAGTTTACCAACCCATCTGGATATCTTGAGATATTATTTTTACTTAAGCGAACGTGCTAAAACAGAACAAAAAAAGTTTTCCCATAAATCATTCACTATTCAAGTACAAGATAAGTTGATTGGAATTTGGGAAAAACTTGGTATGGAAATAATGCTGAAAAAAAGTGTATGTAATAAATTGACTAAACTGCTTGACAAGTATCAAGAGCAAATCAAGAGAAGAAAGAACACCCAACAATTTACAGAGTATGTAAAATCTCTGGAAACAATTTTTTACATTGGAACATATAAATGCGATTTGAAGGCAGCTCCATGTGCATGCGTATGGATTCCCGAACGCCTCAAAGAGTTCATGCACGATCAACATAATCAGAGAAGACTAAAAATGGATGCATTTATGATTGAAACTGAAGAGCAAGGAGCAACGTCTATGTCATCAATGCCAACAAACCAAGATCCCGATAATTCAACATACGCACCGCCACAGTTTCAAGAAGATATGGATAGAAGCACAAGTTGACAATACGCAGAGAGATACGATTGTTTTAACTTTGCCTTGGTATGTGACAGATTTGGCGTGCCTGACAGAGTAGCATTGGGAACCGCTCTTTTGCAAGATTTTAAAATTAAAGATAAGCATGGGAAACCTCTCATCATGGATAAATCGAAAGTTCGCAGAGAAAAAGAGAAATGCATACAAGAAGTGCTTCGCAAACGGTTAGATGATACCAATTTGTTAGCGTTTTCATTCGATGGCAGAAAAGATGATACTTTAACGATAGATAAAATTGATGAGAAATATCGTACTAGGATGGTAATAGAACCTCATCTTGTTATTTTGAGAGAACCCAATTCTGAATTGATTGGTTATGTAAGACTGGAACATGAAACCGCTGAATACAAAACAACAAAATTAAATGGTTTTCTCAACGATAAAAATATATCACTGGATGCATTAATTGGAATATGCACTGACGGTGAGCCAACAAACACTGGCCCACACGGTGGAATTATACGACGATTCGAATTGCTGGTAAAAAGACCATTGCATTGGTTCGTTTGTCTTCTACACTTCAACGAACTTCCGTTTCGGCATTTGTTTGAAGCTTTGGATAAATCAACCAGCATTGGACCAAGATCGGCAACCGTAAAACTGAGCCGTCAAATCGAAACTTGTGAAACTCTTCCGGTAAGTTATTGCTATCACTCATTTACTATAATTGTCAACCATTTTTAATTATTTTGTTATTATATATTTTCAGGTGGTGGACGGCTTCCAGAAAATTGAGTTGCAAAATATGCCCCCTGCTCCAGAAAAAATTGAATTTTCCACCGATTCGAAGTACTTATACGACATGGCCCATGTAGTTTCTAGCGGCGTGGTTCCGGTGGATCGGGATAACATCAAACCAGGGAAAATTTTACATTCTCGGTGGCTCACCAAGGCCGCTAGATTATTGCGATTATATGTGACAACGGAAAATCCAGATGCAAATTTAAGAATTCTGGTTGAATTTATAATTAAATGTTATGTGCCAATGTACTTCAATATCAAGTATTAAAGCTCTGTCGTGTACGGTAGTGCATTATTTTTATACCTTTCATGAGAATGAAATGGTATTATAACTTAGTGCCAAAAAATTTTTGTCGAAAGTACCAGAAGGAAGCGTGGGGGACCACCAAAATATATACCGATATGATCAGAATCACGAGCTAAGTCGATTAAGCCATGTCCGTCTGTCCGTCCGTCCGTATGTGTGAACGCAAACTAGTCCCTCAGTTTTTGAGATATCTGAATGAAATTCGGAATACAGGTATGTTGTTATATGCAGCTGATCATTTCTCGGAACCGGCCGAATCGGACCACTATAACATATAGAAAACAACCGATTATTCAGATATACATGAAATTTTTGGATGTAATTTGTCCATAACTTCCCCATTTAAAGAGCTAAGGACATGCAACTTTGAAGTAGACGTACCCATTTTGGCCCAAACAAGGTTACCGAAAATTTTCAAGATCGGACCACTATAACATATAGTTCCACAACATCCGATTATTCAGATATACACATTTTGGTGTATAACTCCTCCATTTTAACAGCTAACGGCCTGAAATTTTGAAGTATTTGTACCCATATGAACCCAAACGGGGTTACCGAAAATTGTCAAGATCGGACCACTATAACATATAGCTCCTATACAACCGATTGTTCAGATATAGACATTTTGGTGTATAACTCCTCCATTTTAACAACTAACGGCGTAAAATTTTAAAGTATTTGTACCCATATGGGCCCAAACGGGATTACTGAAAATTGTTAAGATCGGACCGCTATAACATATAGCTCCCCTACAACCGATTGTTCAGATATGGACATTTTGGTGTATAACTCCTCCATTTTAACAACTAACGGCGTGAAATCTGAAAGTATTTGTACCCATATGGGCCCAAACGGGATTACCTAAAATGTTAGTCAAATTTGAGTGTTTTTTGTGGGTGTTAGTGCAATCGGCAGCCGTCGTGCTACACGTACTTGTTGTCGGCTCGCGGCGACGAAAATCAAAAATTTTTGAAATTTGCGTCAATCAGCCGACACTCACACATTTACACTTCCTCTCAATTCAGATTGTAAGTTGCCAACGGCCTTAAACTTTGCTTCGTTAATTACAAAAATTAATAAATAAACCATAAACAAACAATATACACATGATAGTACATATCGTCCCTGCGATTACAAAATAAGAAAATTTTGAAAGTTTGGGCTTATAAGATTAATACGTTTAATTTCGGCTTTCACTATGTTCTGGTATTCGTATCCCAATCAAATTAGCGTCAGTTCGTGGCAAATAAATTGAACTTTAATATAGTTCAAGTTTCATGGCTCTATCTTTTGAAATAACAAAGTTATTAGAAACAAGTAAGGAAGCCTAAATTCGAGTGGAATCGAACATTAGATACTCAGCTGTATGCTTTCATTGTTTGTTTGCGTTTGATGGAAACACGGTGTAGGTACATTATATAAATCGAGTGCTGCATAAAGTGGGCGTAGCCACGCCCATTTTCTAAATTTTTATCAGTCATCCAACTAAGCTTATGAATATTATTCTTTGTGCAAAATTTCATCCCTTTATGAGTTACAAAGATGTCACGTTACAAATTCCCAAAGGGTGTTCCAGAAATATCTTCGTTAAAAAGTAGGCGTGGTCATAAACCGATTTCAATACATTTTTGCGTGTCTATTAACACAAGTTATAAAAGTGTATAAACCAAGTTTCGTCATAATATCTCAATTATTTGTCGAGTTATGGGCTCCGAAATCTCGTTGATTCCTTTGTCTGAAAAGAGGCGTTGCCACGCCCATTTTCCGAAATTTTTCTATTTTTTGTTTCCGATCTATTGTAGAACTCATGCCACAAAATTTCAATGAATTATCTTTATATTTGACAAAGATATCGCTTAAAATGTTTTTATTAGGCCACTTTATAATACCCATATAGAAAAGTGGGCGCGGTCGTCAACCGATTTCGCTAAAATTTTGAACATGTATTACTACAAGTAGTGAAAGTGTATACACCAAGTTTCGTCATAATATATCGATTATTTGTCGAGTTATGGGCTCAGAAATCTCGTATATTCCTGCTTCTAAAAGGAGGCGGTGCCACGCCCATTTTCCAAAATTTTTATATTTTTTGTTATAAGTCCATAGTTGGACACCTTCCATAAAATTTCAATGATATATCTTTATATTTGACAGAGATATCGCTTAAAATGTTTTTATTAGGTCATTTTATAAGACCCATATATAAAAGTGGGCGTGGTCGTCAACCGATTTTGGCAGTTTTTCGTCAAAACATTTGCCTAAGTAAGTATATCACGCCTACCAAAATTCATCGATATATCTTCAACGGTTTCTGAGTTATGGCTCATAAAACTTTCAATGTTTGCCCCGTAATAAGTGGGCGTGGCACCGCCCATTTTCCAAAATTTCACCATATTTCTTTCAAGGGCCTGAGCTCAATACGTGTGTGAAATTTTATCACTCTAGCTCTATTAGTGACTGAGATACAAAATTTCCGATTTTTACTATATAGGGGAGGTGGGCGTGGTCATGGTCCGATTTCGCCCATTTTCAATACCGTCCGTTCCTGTCTTGATACCAACTTACATTTCATATTTCATCAAAATATCTCAATTTTTGCGCGAGTTATCGTGCGCACAGACGGACAGACGGACGGACATGGCTCAATCGATTTCTCTTTTCACCCTGATCATTTTGATATATATAAGTCTATATCTATCTCGATTATTTCATTCTGTTACAATCCACCGTTAGGAAATCAAAACTATAATACTCTGTGTACTAGTACAGCTGAGTATAAAAAGAAGAAAGTCAGCAAAAAACTCGTTGCTACGCCATCTGCAAGATAGATGTAAGAGATGTATAACTTTAGCTATTTCTTTACTTTATATGTATCATTCTTCCCTGCTTTTTATCAATTTTTTGTAATTTTCCCATCTTTTATTTCCTTTTAATATATGTATGTATTCATCGATATAAGTATATTGTTACTAATGTTAGGATTACGATTTCTAGAATTAACGCTCAAACATTGTAAATTAACCAATGGTTGTATGTTTGAAATAAATAAAATAAATAAAAAACAAATAAGGAAGCCTAAGTTCGAGTGGAATCGAACATTAGATAATCAGCTGTATGCTTTCATTGTTTGTTTGCGTTTGTTAGATATAGGGTGTACTTTATATGAAACGAGTGCTGCATAAAAAGGGCGCAGCCACGCCCATTTTCAAAATTTGTATCAATCATCCAAATAAGCATATAAATATTATTGTTAGTGCAAAATTGCATCCGTCTATGACTTTTAGTTACAAAGACTTCACGGTACAAATTCCAAAAGGGTGTTCCAGAAATATCTTTGTTAAAAAGTAGGCGTGGTCATAAACCGATTTCAATACATTTTTGCGTGTCTATTAACACATGTTACAAAAGTGTATAAACCAAGTTTCGTCATAATATCTCAGTTATTTGTCGAGTAATAGGCTCGTAGATTCCTTTGTATAAAAAGAGGCGGTGCCACGCCCATTTTCCATACTTTTTTTTATTTTTTGTTTCCGGTCTATTGTAGAACTCATGTCACAAAATTTCAATGAATTATCTTTAATTGTTGGGGTAAGTGGAAAAAAATTCAACAACTATTTACAGCGAAGGTTGAGTGTATAGCTATTTCACGAAAAACCATTTTCGATAATCAGCACTCTTTTCGGAAGTGGATGCACCGGTGCTGATGATCGAAAATGGTTTTTCGTGAAAAAGCTATACACTCAACCTTCGCTGTAAATAGTTGTTGAATTTTTTTCCACTTACCCCAACAATTAAAAATTGAATTAAAATAAAAATTTCGTGCTAAGCACTAAAAATTCTTTCAAGTCGAATTATCTTTATATTTCACAGAGATATCGCTTAAAATGGGTTTATTAGGTCACTTTATAATACCCATATATAAAAGTGGGCGTGGTCGTCAACCGATTTTGGTAATTTTTCGTCCACACATTTGGCTGAGTAATTACATAATGCGTACCAAATTTCATCGATATATCTTTAACGGTTTCTGAGTTATGGCCTATAAAACTTTCAATATTTGCCCCTTAATAAGTGGGCGTGGCACCGCCCATTTTCCAATATTTTTGTGTTTTTTGTTTTACGTCCGAAGCTGGACTCCTGCCACAAAATTTCAGTGATTGATCTTTATATTTGACAGAGATATCGCTTAAAATGTTTTTATTAGGCCCCTTTATAGTTCCCATATATAAAAGTGGGCGTGGCCGTCAACCGATTTTGATAATTTTTTGTCAAAATATTTGTCTATGTAAGTCAATTACGCATACCAAATTTCATCGATATATCTTCAACGGTTTCTGAGTTATGACATATAAAACTTTCAATGTTTGACCCTTAATAAGTTGGCGTGGCACCACCCATTTTCCAAAACTTCATCAAATTTCTTCAAAACGGCCTGAGCTCAATACGTGGGTAAAATTTTATCACTCTAGCTATATTAGTGGCTGAGATACCAAATTTCCGTTTTTTTCTATATAGGAAAAGTGGGCGTGGTCATGGTCCGATTTCGCCCATTTTCAATACCAACCGTCCCAGTCTCGATACCAACTTGCATTTCAAATTTCATCAAAATATCTAAATTTTTACGCGAGTTAGAGTGCGTACGGACGGACGGACGGACGGACGGACATGGCTCAATCGATTTCTCTTTTCACCCTGATCATTTTGATATATATAAGTCCATATCTATCTCGATTATTTCATTATGTTACAATCCACCGTTATGAAATCAAAATTATAATACTCTGTGTACTAGTACAGCTGAGTATAATAAAATAAATGTGTCAAGCTATAACATCTGCGTGGAATCGTTTCGGTAAGCTGAAATTACCGAGGAAAACATGTTGATCCGAAGTCATACCGAGTAGTGTGAAAAGGCCCTTAAATTGTGCATTTTTAGTAATTCCCATATCAGTGGTCGCTGCTATGCCAGAGGTCTCGGGTGCAAACCCCAGTCTGAGCAAACACCAACAAAAAATTTTCTAATTAGTAAAAATCCAATTATTGGGGTTTTAAGAGCAGCGGTCACCTCTCGGCAGTGGGCGGCATACCCTTCGAGAGTATTTATGCCATGAAAAAGCTGCTCACAAAAAATGCATTCGCCAGTCGGAGCCGGCATAAAACTGTAGGTCCACCCAATTTGTAGGAAAAACAAAAAGGAGCACACCTCGAATTGGGAGAGAAGTTCGACCATAAAACTCGTCAGAGTTATAAAAAAGCGCCATTGTATTATTATATATGTCAGTCCGCCGGTGGACCTTCTCTGGTTTTATAATTTCTTTGTCGAAAGCGAATCGACACTTGTGGGAATGTCTCTTTGCAATGCTCTAGTATGTATGTACATGCAAAATATAAATTGAAAACACAATTATTTGAAATATTGAACAAGATGTAAGAAGTTAACTGTACTGCGATACACGTGGGTTTTTTGTTTGTCAGTAGAATGAAGCTTCACGAAAAGAAGTAAAACTAAAGGTAAACACGTTTGGTTTAAAGATCTTGCCTGACAAAGTCAAATTTTTCTCCAAATTTTCGTAAAAAATTAAAAATTTTCAATTTATTTAATTTAACGAGCACAGGCCTAGGTTATATTTTATTTTTTTTATTTTTTACAAACTAGAAAAAAACTTTTTAAGCATGGATGTAACTGCAGCTGTTTCACCTTAGATCCCTCTAAGACTCATCAGGTTACTTTTGCTTCTGCCAAAACTCGAACTTGCGCACCTTGCAGTACAATAACTACAGTTCTAACCGCTGAGCTATTGCCTGCCTTCGACATCTGATAGAAAATTTGTTGCTAGTTTCTTTCCTACTATAATTCGTTTCTAACTTATGCACATACATATGTACATATTTACATATTATTGTATGATTAAACATAAGTAGCGAATAAAGTGTAGGGATGTTCAAATGAACTTAATTTTTTATTTTAATTTATTTAATTTAACGAGCACAGGCCCAGGTTATATTTTATTTTTTATTTTTTAGAAACTAGAAAAAAACTTTTTAAGCATGGATGTAACTACAGCTGTTTCACCTTAGATCCCTCTAAGACTCATCAGGTTACTTTTGCTTCTGCCAAGACTCGAACTTGCGCACCTTGCAGTACAATAACTACAGTTCTAACCGCTGAGCTATTGCCTGCCTTCGACATCTGATAGAATTTTCATTGGTGTCAATACAATTTAGATATTTCAATGTGTTAAAAAGATAAGTGGAGTCATTGGCCATATAACGGTAAATTGCCCATATCTCAAAAACCTTTGCATAGAATTAAAAATGAACTGGATTTTCGAAATCAGCGACCGATTTTACATATAGATAGGGAAGTGGTGTTCAAAGTATTTTTTGGCTGTAGAGCAGTGTAATTAATTACAGCAAATAATACTGAATGTGATGGACACTAAATCCAAACTGACTTTCTTTTTTATTGTTTTGTTGTATCGTCAAGTGCTGATTCCGCACTTATATAGCTTGGCAAGCTATTGATTTTATTTGTTATTGGTGGAGTAGCTAAATTATATGTAACTCGCGCGATTCAATTGTTGTTGGGAGTTAGAGGTGGGAAACTATCGATGGCACTATCGATAGTATCGATATTTTATTTTTTTGAACACTAACGAAGACCATCGATGGCTTTTTCAAAACTATCAAAAACTATCGATATTAATGTGCACTATCGATAGTTTTACAACTTTTACATCTCCATATCGCACCATACTATTTCAGATCCTGTTAAGGTTTTATATTCGTCTATGTACAAAAAAATTTAAACGACATTATAGAAGGCTTTGAATATTTTTTTTGTTTCGACTTCAAACTTTCACTTCCGTGTACTAAAATATACTGGACTGAATGTAAAAGATTGAGATTTTGACGTTTTCTTGAATTTTTAAAATTTTCGGCGACAGTTCTATCGCTAGTACTATCGATGGTTTATTTTTTTTTAAACTATCCAAGACTATCAATAGTTTTTTTTTTACTATCAAAAACTATCGATGGTGGCACTTTCCCACCTCTATTGGAAGTCACAAAGGGTCACTGGGCGGGCATTCGGGATTTAAACAAAACTAGCGAAAACATTCAGTGCAGTATCGAAAACATTGAATTGGACAACCATCGATAATTTTGCAGGCCTGCACCAAAGTTCTCTTTTTAGCCTTAAAAATCTTAAAGTATTAAGTTCTGCTACATTGTTTTTATCCTTCGTTTTCTTTTAGTGCCCCGTGCTAAAATTCTTGGATCAGCAGAGATTCACGTTAAGAAGGGCAGTACTATTGCATTATCCTGTATAGTAAATGTTCATGCTTCATCTGTTTTATGGTAAGATTATATATGTACAGAAAAATGTTTTTTAGCTCGTCTACAATCTGCTCCAAAGACATTAGCAATCGTTGGACTTAGAGCGGAGAGTCGATAGCTACAGTTTCTCGTCGATTGCCAGTTTCTGTTCCTTCCAGTTTTGTTTATTACTTATATATATCAAAAATAAGTTATATAATGATTTCTGAATTTTTTTGATAAAAACTCTGATTTGAGTATTTATTTAATTTAATTGCGATTTATTCGGACATGTGGTTGTCTTTTTCCTGTTTCTCCTAGCTTCTTTTCGTTCTTTTTCACCTATCCTTTTTGTGATGATGTGCCGTTATAAATAAGGAATGGGTTGCGGAGATGAATGATCAAGAAGATCGAATATGTATACTTTTAATTTTTTTGTTGAAACCTATGGTTTTTTCGCGAAGATCTGGCAACGGTAGATTGTTCTAACCATTGTTGTACACATTTATGTATTTGTTTCTGTGATAATTGAATCAATAACTTAGATGTCTACATATGAAAGAAATATAGATTTGGGGTTCTTTCCAACTGCTTTTAGCTATAAAAACCGCAATTTCCCAAATATCCCTGCATACTTTGAGATCGGTGCATTCTCCCACATTGTCCCTGAGTCGAGTACTTCAAGCAGAAAATCAAGATCTTGGAGAGGCTATCAAATTAGCTTATGCTGCGAAACAAGTTTTGATGGAAAGAAGAGAAAATTTCAAGGTGGAGTTCAGACAAATTTTCAAAACCGTGAGTAAAATTAGCGAGGAATACGAAATTGAATTGCGAAAGCCAAGGTTTGCGTCGAAACAGATATAACGTAGAAACTGAATCAGCTGAACATTATTTCCGTATAACAATCTACATACCATACATTGGTTCGTTTCTGACACAACTGCAAGATCGATTTTTGAATCACCGCAATATTTTATAAAATTTCGTTAGGTTTCTTTTGTGTTAGTGCAATCGGCAGTCGTCGTGCTACGCGTTCTTGTTGTCGGGCTCGCGTTGATGATAATCAAAACTTTTAGATATTTGCGTCAATCACCCGACACTCACACATATGAGTCTTTCTTTTACAAATCGGACACCTATTGTAACCTTACACCTCCGATTTGCTTGAAACTCGGTTTATAGGTCCTCCACCTAAAATAAACTTACACGTATCCGGGGATTTAATATTGAAATTTTTTTTTCGGAGATATGATCTGTCAAACTTTTGATTTTTTCATGAATTAGGTAAATCGCGTACATATTCAAACCCCAATATCTCGGGTTGTAGTCATCGTAGAGACTTCATCTTGGCACCGTTTGAAAGCTGAAGAAACGGGCTATTATTTGTTCTATATAAGATTATTTTCATCGCCTTAAAGTTTTATTAATTGCAAGCAGGTATATTTTTTAGGCCCGATTTACTTCGTGAATACCAGTAAAATAAGGATTTAAAATTATACTATCATAATCCTTGTTAAATGGCCGCTGTGGCCGCTGTGGTGCAGTGGATAGAGTGCTCGCCTGCTTTGCCAGAGGTCTCGGGTTCAAACCACGGTCCGAGAAAAACAACAAAAAAATTTTCTAATTAGTAAAAATCCAATTATTGGATTTTTTAAGAGCAGCGGTCACCTCTCGGCAGTGGGCGGCATACCCTCCCAGTGTATTTCTGCCATGAAAAAGCTTCTCACAAAAAATTCATTCGCCGTTCGGAGCCGGCATAAAACTGTAGGTCCACCCAATTAGTAGGAAAAACAAAAAGGAGCACACCTCGAATTGGGAGAGAAGCTCGGCCATAAAATTCGTCAGAGTTATAATAGCGCCATTGTATTATATTATTATTATTAATCCTTGTTAAATTATCTATAAAACCAATGTTTCAACAGAATGGGCGATTTACAAGAACTATTTTTAAAATATTTTTTTGTATGACGACCTGCTATATTTTATATATTTTTTTTTTTCTTTTTTTTCGGATATATTTTTTATTGTACCATTCTTTGAGAATATAACAATTTTTATAAAATCTTAACCTAGAATACAACTCGTTATTCGTCGCCACTGCAATTTTATTTAATATAAAGTAAATACTTATGAAGACATATCTGTAGTAGTATACTTATGTGAGTATTTTTTGGCTTTACTTATAGTATTTATGTACGTAATTTCATTTTATATTCGGCTTGATGTTCTTCATTTTCATTTTCATTATATAGCATGTATTTATGCTGTCGGAATGGAGTGGAATTCCAATCAGCTGGTTGTATAGTATTAAAAGTTCGACCGACTTGAGGACAGGATCCTCGAGGAAACAATTGTGTGTTGCAAAGGTAAATCGACGGCTGAGAATAAGATCGCCATATTTCAAAAATTGTTTCAAAAACGCCCTATTTGAAAAATTGTTTCAATAACGTCCTATTTCAGATTTTGCTTCAAGAACGCCCTATTTGAAAAATTGTTTCAATAACGTCCTATTTCAGATTTTGCTTCAAAAACGTCCTATTTCAGAGAAAATTCCATATATATTTCTCTGAAATAGGGCGTTTTTGAATAATTGCCTGAAATGGGACGTTATTGAAAAAAATTTTCAAATAGGGCGTTCTTAAAGCAAAATCTGAAATAGGACGCTAATGAAACAATTTTTGAAATAGGGCGTTTTTGAAATAGGGCGATCTTATTCTCAGCCGTCGAAATGCTGTTGCAGTTTACGGATTGGAAGGAATTCCAATAAGCTGCATGTATGAAATTGGGAGTTTTTATGGCCTAATGGGATAGGATCGTACGGAACACTCATGTATTAGTAAAGGCTGTTGCAGCTTTTGGAATGGAAGGAATTGCAGTAAGTTGAATTTTTTTTAAATTTGGAGGTTGTACGACCTAATAGGATAGGCTCCTCGAAGTTTTAATTTTAGTGGCTCTAGCCTTGGTCACAATTAAGCAGAATATCCTTTCTTTTTAACCGCTTAGGATACCTCTGTTCTAATAGATTCTTAGCCAATATGTTTGGATGGTTGACTAGCCTCCTTGTGTAATTAGATTGTATTTTTGTTATTTCTTCACTCACAGTGTTTATTTAGGTCGCTATGGATAGCGGAATTTTTAATATACCAAGGCGCTCTAAATATTGACCTTAACGTTTTTGATTGCAGTCGTTGGATTCTTTCTAAGGTGGATTTGGATGCAGAACCACAAAGTTGCATCCCATATATCCAAGATGGTTTAATCACCATGTTAAATAATAGTAATTTGTTCTCCAAGCTCAATTTGGATTTTGGACCAATTATCCATTGTAATTTGTTTATTTTCAACTTGAACAAGATTGAACTATTTTGTTATCAATGTGATTTTTCCATGTCAATCTTCTATCCAGTGTGATACCAAGGTATGTTACGATGTCTTTCTGGGGTATCGTTTCTCCATTTATTGACTGAAGGGCATGTGTCTCTTTTTAGCGTAAAAGTTACTTGGATGCATTTGGACTCATTGACTTAAATTCTCCAGGTCGAAAGCCACTCCTCTAGTGTTTTTAGATGGTGCTGTAGTCGACTTGTAGCCACAATGGGATTTGAGTGGACGCTTAGAATTGCTGTGTCATCCGCAAAAAATGATGTTAGAAGATTTTCGTTTGTTGGCAGATCACTTGTAAAAATTACGTATAGAATGGGACCTAAAACGCTTCCTTGTGGGACTCCTGCAGATATATAGTAACTTCCTGTGGTATAGCTTTTTTGCCTTTCCCGGAATTTTCTTTCAGTTAGAAAGCATTCTAGAATCGCGTAAATGTTATATGGAAGTGTGCGTCTTAGTTTGTAGAATAGCCCTTCCAGCCATACTTTGCGAAGGCCTGTGCCACATCTAAGAATACTGCAGTGCAATATCGTTTGGTTTCAAAAGCGGACCGTATGTTTGATACGATTCTATGCACTTGCTCTATCGTACCATGTTTCTCTCTAAAGCCAAATTGGTGACTTGGTATGGTCCCTTGCAATTCCAAGAAGGGCTGCATTTTTCTCAGCAACAATTTTTCAAATATTTTGGAAAAAATTAAGATTAGGCTTATTGGTCTATAAGAGCTCACCATTGTCGGGTTTTTGCCTTGTTTGGGAATCATTATTATTTCGGATAGTTTCCACGTTTCAGGAAAGTGGCATAGGTTTAGGAGACTGTTGAAAATATATAGTAATAACTTAGTTCCAACTGGAGGGAGCTGTTTTATCATTTCGCCCGTTATCCTGTCATACCCAGGTGCCTTGTTTTTCTGAATGTCATTAGAAATAACAGTGATCAAGTCGTTTATATGGAATCGAAGCGCAACTGCTGGTAAGGGCGAAACAGTTTCAAGGGGGATGTTGTTGCCTTGATGAGATGTAAATACAGTTGAAAGATGACTTGCAAATGCAATTCCTTTCTCTTGGTCGCTTCGAGCAAAGTCGCCATTATGCAACCGTAATGGAGGGTCATGCAGGACTGGCCTTTTGAAATTTTTAAGTGCGCGCCACAGGAAGTATTCTGTTGCATGGGTGTCGCTTATAGTGATATCAATCTATTTTGAAAATCTGTTTCCCTGCTAGTCTCCAATAGTTCTTGAAGTTCTTTCGTGCATTTGTTTAATTCGTATTTCAGAGATGGATAACGGAGCCTTTGCCAGTCTCTCCTAAGTTTTATTTTCTTCAATACTAAGTTCGTGATGGCTTCCCCCCTTCAGGAAACTGGGATTTTTGGCACATGTTCTTTTAACCCTAGTTAGATAATCATATTTTTACATACGTTAAAGATAATCATGCGTAAAATTGACGCATGATGGGTTTTTCAGCTATATCTTCACAGTTTATTTACAAATTTGCCCTGAACTTGCACAAACTTTATTATAGATATGTAAAATAAATGTAAACATTATAAATAAAATATATTTAATTTGATACTTTTTGGTTGCTTGTTTTTCCGACAGGGTAGGAGTATGATGTATTGTGAAACGATCTTCCGTCATCCCTTGTCAAGTTTGGTTTGGAGACAAACCGGTTTCGGCTAATATGCGCCATCTTCAGTGTCTTTTTTCGTTCTGAGTTATTTTGTGTAAGTTGGATAGTACTTATAGTAACTAGCTTTCATCGTTTGGTCACGTACTTCGTGTTCGTGTGATGTGTTCGTGCATTCGTGTGTTCGGGCGACGTGCATGTGTGCGTGCGTGCGAGTCTGTGCCTTTAGGTATGTAAATCTATTTTTGTATCCTCATTAAACAGGTAGGTAAAAGTCCGTTATTGTCCTCTTGTGTGTTGTTTTGTTTATGTCGGTTTTAGGTTTTTTGTCCTCTTTTCGGTATAATAGCTTAAGTGGTTCGAATAATAATGACGGAAGGTCGTTCCACAATACATCATATTCCTACCCTGTCGGAAAAACAAGCAACCAAAAAGTATTTAATAATGCCAGTCAGGCACATCAAATCCGGACAAATATCCTACTGATAGCATACAAAAGGCGACTACAGAAAATACACAACACCAAAGCCAACATATGGTTTAATCAACAATGTTTAATGAGCAAACTCATTCCAAAATACGCGCAAATAGGACACAAAATCAAAAACGATGATAAACGCAAAATTATAAGGAAAGCGGAGAACAGCTTCATTAGATGCGAGATCAGGAACCAACACGCAAAGAAGGAGCGCATGAATCAGGAATTACTACGCATCCATCTGGAGCTGATGGGAATTATTCCAGTCAGTTCCCTTCTGGAATCGTTAGATGCAATAAAGGAAGAGATCAAAGGAGCCATGGAAAACAAGTATAAAAAACTCAACAAAAAACTGGACGACCTTGACACAAAACAAAACAGCAACAAAAAAGGCGCACAGCAGGAAAAAACATCTTTCCATCCAAGATTTGTTAACTCAACAAATCTTCCAATCAACGCCAAGGAAACACAGCTACTACAAAAAGGCTTGAAATACAACATCGAAAGCTACGATAGGAAAAAAGACGTGGAGAACACCATTGCGGACACGGAGGTGGCCATATCACTAATACCAAACGAGGAACAGGAGCACGCAAGGCATCTATGCAGACGCATAATCGAAAAGAGCATAAAAACTGATGGAAAGAAAATGGTAGCAAACGAATATAAAACGGTAAAAGAATCGAGGAAAAAACTAGTAGAGAATAAAATAATAGCAACAAAAGCAGACAAAGGAAATACAACGGTGCTAATGGACCAAGAGGAATACACCACAAAAACAGGCCAACTCATCAAAGAAATGGGCTGCCGAGTGATGAGGAAAGACCCAACGGAGGAATACCAAATGGCAATAAAGCGTGCAATAAAACAGGCAAAAAATATAGTAGACAACAAGATAGCCTACACTCTCACGGCAATGAATCCATCCGCCCCGTCACTGATCGCACTACCTAAAATCCACAAAGCAGGAACACCTATGCGACCAATAGTAAACCATAAATCGGCACCAGGATATAGACTATCAAAACATCTAAATGTGCTACTAACCGAGACACTGGACCTGTCCAATAAATACACAATCAAGAAGACGACGGAACTAGTCAAAAAACTGAACAACCTGAACGTACCTAAGGACTCGAAACTGGTATCGTTTGACGTGAAAGACCTATACCCTTCAATACCACTGACAGAAACACTAAAAACTCTAACTAAAATATTGACAGAAAACAGAGACATTGCAACAGAGATCGTGAATACGCTGAAAGTAACCCTGGACCAGAATTATTTCAAATTTGACAATAAAATATACAGACAAACTCACGGACTGGGAATGGATAACCCCACATCAGCCATTCTTATGGAAGTATTTATGCAACATTTGGAGGAAAGTTCCATGGAAGAACTGGCGAAAAATCTGGGGGTAAATTTTTATGCCAGGTATGTAGACGACATCATCTGCCTCATATCAGGAAATAAAGAAGAAGAAATTTTGGAATACCTCAACGGCCAACACAAAAATATAAAATTCACCATGGACGCAGAGAAAAATGGACAAATCAACTACCTAGACCTCACAATTAAAATAAACAAAGAGACTAACAAATTTACTTACGAAATATACAGAAAACCCACAGCAACGGATACAGTAATACACAATATGATGTATTGTGGAACGATCCTCCGTCATCCCTTGTCAAGTTTGGTTTGGAGACAAACCGGTTTCGGCTAATATGCGCCTATCTTTTTTCCGAAAAAAGACACTGAAGATGGCGCATATTAGCCGAAACCGGTTTGTCTCCAAACCAAACTTGACAAGGGATGACGGAGGATCGTTCCACAATACATCATATTCCTACCCTATCGGAAAAACAAGCAACCAAAAAGTATTTAATACACAATAAATCTAGCCATCCTCAACAACACAAGAACGCCGCTTTCAGACATTTATTAACACGACTTGAACGGACCCCGTTAGAAAAGGAAGCTTACAACAAGGAACTCAGTACAATATACACAATCGCGGAGAACAACGGATATCAAAAAAGTTTGGTGAAGAAAATACAGAAAAACATAACTTCAAGGAAATCGGAAAACAAAGAAAAGGTAGAGAAGAAATGGGCAGTCTTATCATATACCGGAGCAACATCTTACAAGTTAGCTAAAGTTTTCCAAAAATATAACATTAATGCAGCATTTAAAACGAGGAACAGCATGGAAAAACTTCTACGAAACAACATTAACAAGGAAGACCCCTTTGACAAACAAGGCGTATACAAATTGACTTGCGAATGCCAAAATAGCTATATAGGACAAACAGGACGCCAAATCAAGACGAAATATCGAGAACACGTAAGAGATTACAATAAGAAAATAAGGAAATCATCAACGACAGTGGAATCAAATTTCGCCAACCACATGGCAGAAAACAAATGTACACCCATGAAAATAGGAAAAACAGCTAAAATTCTCCACATACAACATAAGGGAAAACGACTTAACGTATTAGAAAATATGGAGATATACAAACAGAAGACATTCGTAGGTAAAATAATAAATGAACAAATAAACACCGCATCAGATACATTATTCGAACCGCTTAAGCTATTATAACGAAAAGAGGACAAAAAACCTAAAACCGACATAAACAAAAGAACACACAAGAGGACAATAACGGACTTTTACCTGCCTGTTTAATGAGGATACAAAAACAGATTTACATACCTAAACGCACACACTCTCACGCACGCACACATGCACGTCGCCCGAACACACGAATGCACGAACACATCACACGAACACGAAGTACGTGACCAAACGATGAAAGCTAGTTACAATAAGTACTATCCAACTTACACAAAATAACTCAGAACGAAAAAAGACACTGAAGATGGCGCATATTAGCCGAAACCGGTTTGTCTCCAAACCAAACTTGACAACGGATGACGGAAGATCGTTCCACAATACATCATATTTAATTTGTTTACTATAAAAAAAAACTAAACCAAAAGAACTTCTTCAGTTTTCTCCTGAAATTAGAAAACACCCATTTCCCGTCCCTTTTTGAATAACTTTGCTGCAAAAATCAGACCTTTTGACTTACAATCTAAATGAACTGGAAACTCATTAAGAAAAGCAAACACAATTTTGGAACATATCAAATACTAGCAAATACCCGTCACACTTCGCTGCGACAAATCACACTATGCCACTCCCTTCCCTATCGGTCTCCCCACCAGTTAGCATTTCCCGTTCCCCTATCTCTTCCTCCTCTTATACTACTCTCTCTCTCTCCCCCCGTCTCACGTTCCTTATCAACAACTTTCCATGGCCATCCGGTGCACATATCGGTGTACATCATGATTACTAATATATTTTGGATAACCGACTGGAAAATTGGAATGGAATGAACTCTCTATTGAAGCTCTGATTGATACCTTTAATTTGATACCAACAATGCCCAAAAATATTTCGGGGGCTATTTAGGTCCCTGTTTCGGCCTCAATCCCGGGAACCGATTAAAATATCCGTATAGTGTAAAATTTATATGGCTACCCTGATCAGTACCTTTAATTTGATGCCAATATTACGAAAAAATATTTGGGGTCATCCGGGTCCACATTTTGGTCTCTATCTAGAGAACCGACTGGAAAATTGGAATGGAATGAACTCCCTATTGAAGCTCTGATTGATACCTTTAATTTGATACCAATGTTGCGAAAAAATATTTGGGGCCATCCGGATCCACGTTTTGGTCTCTATTTGGAGCACCAACTGGAAAATTGGAATGGAATGAACTCTCTATTGAAGCTCTCATGGATACCTTTAATTTGATACCAATAATGGCCAAAAATATTTCGGGGTCTATTTAGGTCCATGTTTCGGCCTCAATCCCGGGAACCGATTGAGATATCCGTATAGTGTCAAATATAAATGGACACCCTGATCAGCACCTTTAATTTGATACCAATATTACGAAAAAATATTTGGGGTCATCCGGGTCCACGTTTTGGTCTCTATCTAGAGAACCGACTGGAAAATTGGAATGGAATGAACTCCCTATTGAAGCTCTGATTGATACCTTTAATTTGATACCAATAATGGGCAAAAATATTTCGGGGGCTATTTAGGTCCATGTTTCGGCCTCAATCCCGGGAACCGATTGCGATATCCGTATCGTGTAAAATACATATGGCTACCCTGATCAGTACCTTTAATTTGATACCAATATTGCGAAAAAATATTTGGGGCCATCCGGGTCCACGTTTTGGTCTCTATTTGGAGCACCAACTGGAAAATTGGAATGGAATGAACTCTCTATTGAAGCTCTGATTGATACCTTTAATTTGATACCAATAATGGCCAAAAATATTTCGGGGGCTATTTAGGTCCATGTTTCGGCCTCAATCCCGGGAACCGATTGAGATATCCGTATAGTGTAAAATATAAATGGATACCCTGATTAGCACCTTTAATTTGATGCCAATATTACGAAAAAGTATTTGGGGTCATCCGGGTCCACGTTTTGGTCTCTATCTAGAGAACCGACTGGAAAATTGGAATGGAATGAACTCCCTATTGAAGCTCTGATTGATACCTTTAATTTGATACCAATAATGGTCGAAAATATTTCGGGGGCTATTTAGGTCCATGTTTCGGCCTCAATCCCGGGAACCGATTGAGATATCCGTATAGTGTAAAATATAAATGGATACCCTGATCAGCACCTTTAATTTGATGCCAATATTACGAAAAAATATTTGGGGTCATCCGGGTCCACGTTTTGGTCTCTATCTAGAGAACCGACTGGAAAATTGGAACGGAATGAACTCCCTATTGAAGCTCTGATTGATACCTTTAATTTGATACCAATAATGGTCGAAAATATTTCGGGGGCTATTTAGGTCCACGTTTCGGCCTCAATCCCGGGAACCGATTGAGATATCCGTATAGTGTAAAATATATATGGATACCCTGATCAGCACCTTTAATTTGATACCAATATTACGAAAAAAAATTTGGGGTCATCCGGGTCCACGTTTTGGTCTCTATCTGGAGAACCGACTGGAAAATTGGAACGGAATGAACTCTCTATTGAAGCTCTGATTGATATCTTTAATTTGATACCAATAATGCAGAAAAATATTTCGGAGGAATCTGGGTCCATATTTTGGCCTATATCTCGGGAAGGGGTTGAGATACCAGGATTAGTGTGGTCATAATTTCAATCTAATACCAGGTGATCATTGTGTCAAAATTTTAATGTGATCGGCCCGGTAGTTTCGGCGTCCATAGGGAACAAACATACAAACAAACAAACAAACAAACAAACTTTCATCCTTATATATATAGATTGTCCTCCCGACATATAGCATTTTTGCACTTATTGCATGACCCATTGCCTTTCGCCTTTTTTGAAGGGCAGTATGTACAAAAGAAGAAAAGGGACACCTTCTCTGCTTTGAGAAGATCAGGCGAAGACCGAACGTCCTGCTAGGATTGGCGCTAGGGAGCACAAAACAGACACGACTGGTGCGCTTTTTTGGACTCGGCTAAACTCGTCTAGACCGTTACGCTCTGATTAAAAAGAAGAAGAAGAAGAATTACGAGCAATACATAACATAATATGATACACTGGCTCTAACGTGTTTTAAGGTCGAACTTCTTTCCTAATTCGAAGCGTGCTCCTTAATTTGGGGTTTTCCTACTAATTGGGTGGGCCTACAGTTTTATGCCGACTCCTAATGGCGAATGCATTTTTGTTAGAAGCTTTTTCATGGCAGAATTACACTCGGAGGATATGCCGTCCACAACCGATAGGTGACCGATATTTTAAAACCATAATAATTGACTTTTAATTAGAAAATTAATTAAATTAACTTGAAAGAGTTTTTAGTGCTTAGCACGAAATTATTATTTTAATTCAATTTTTAATTGTTGGGGTAAGTGGAAAAAAATTCAACAACTATTTACAGCGAAGGTTGAGTGTATAGCTATTTCACGAAAAACCATTTTCGATCATCAGCACTCTTTTCGGAAGTGGATGCACTGGGGATTGAACCCGAGTCCATTCCATCTTCAGCCGCAATGACCCAACGCATAAACACACTCGGCCATTGAGACTCTGTGCAATCTGTTGGATTTTCCCCACTTTTGCCTTTTTCATTTTCAACATTAACGTTAATGTGTATATGCTTTTGCATATATTCTACCCAAACGTGCTGAATTTTTGTTGGCAGTTCGCAATGAACATTTGTTGTTGGTATGTATTTTTTTTTATTAGAATTGTTAACGTTGTTGGTATATAAAAAATACATACCAACAACAAATGTTCATTGCGAACTGCCAACAAAAATTCAGCACGTTTGGATAGAATATATGCAAAAGCATATACACTCTAACGTTAATGTTGAAAATGAAAAAGGCAAAAGTGGGGAAAATCCAACAGCTTGCACAGAGTCTCAATGGCCGAGTGTGTTTATGCGTTGGGTCATTGCGGCTGAAGATGGAATGGACTCGGGTTCAATCCCCAGTGCATCCACTTCCGAAAAGAGTACTGATGATCGAAAATGGTTTTTCGTGAAATAGCTATACACTCAACCTTCGCTGTAAATAGTTGTTGAATTTTTTTCCACTTACCTCAACAATTAAAAATTGAATTAAAATAAAAATTTCGTGCTAAGCACTAAAAACTCTTTCAAGTAAAATTGTTAACGTTGTTGGTATATAAAAAAATACATACCAACAACAAATGTTCATTGCGAACTGCCAACAAAAATTCAGCACGTTTGGGTAGAATATATGCAAAAGCATATACACACTAACGTTAATGTTGAAAATGAAAAAGGCAAAAGTGGGGAAAATCCAACAGCTTGCACAGAGTCTCAATGGCCGAGTGTGTTTATGCGTTGGGTCATTGCGGCTGAAGATGGAATGGACTCGGGTTCAATCCCCAGTGCATCCACTTCCGAAAAGAGTGCTGATGATCGAAAATGGTTTTTCGTGAAATAGCTATACACTCAACCTTCGCTGTAAATAGTTGTTGAATTTTTTTCCACTTACCCCAACAATTAATTAAATTAAATTTTGGTGTTGGGTCGGACGGGGGTTGAACCCGCGACCCATGGTATGGTAGGCGAACACTTTACCCACTTCCCGACAGCTACCACAATACAACACATATATTTTTTTATTATACTGGCTCTTCAGTATAGTGTCCTGATGAATGAAATTCATCTTTGTCCTTATGTAATACGTGAGAAATGCTTCCTGAAAGTCACGGTAAAGATAATCATGCGTAATTTTGACTCACTGACCCCTCATGTTGGGAAATTTACAAAACTTACCACAGGAAATTAAGTGTTACGTAAGAGATATGCAGCACAACTGAAATATATATAACGTTCAGCGACGTATTCACATAATTGTGGGAGTGAGAACAATAATTCGAAAGGGGATGCGTAATTTTGACGCAGATTATCTTTTTAGGGTTAATCCGTGAGTTGGTTGCTACTCTTGCTGCCATTTGGAGAGCGTTAGTGAAACCGATAATCGCACTGTCCACCTCGCCAGGTGACTTGAGGCATGCATTTAAGTTAATATGGGAACTTATGTATTTTTTGTACTTAAGCCAGTTAGTATATTTATTAGTTAAGCTAGGATTTAGTTCATAAAAAGTTGGGGATGTGTTAATAGTTATAAGGCTAGGTGAGTGATCGGATGATAGATCGAAAAGTCGTTTTATCTGAACTCTTCCTCGCTCTAGGCCGCGAGTAACACCAAAGTCGATGAGGTCGGGTGTTTTGCTTCTATCAGCAGGCCAATATGTTGGTTGACCGGTGGAAATTATATCTAAACTATTGATTTGAATAGCTTTGAACAGGTTTCTTCCCTTTGGTGATATTAATCTAGATCCCCAAAAATTATGTTTTGCGTTATAATCTCCCGCTGCAAGGAATTTTGTGCCTAACTTGGAGAAGAATTCAGTGAATTCGGATTCTGTTATATTGTAGCGGGGGGGACAATATATTGCAGTTATGGTCATCCCACCAGAACTATCATCTATATGAACGGATGTTGAGTGGATGTAATCTTTGCAATATTCTTCCAGAACACTATGTCTAATTCTTTTTGTTATAAGTATACCGTTTCCACCTCTAGCTTTTCCTTCCGGGTGTTTGGTGTCGTAGAAAGCAAAGCCATCAATACTAAAATGATTGAAAACTGTCAAGTGAGTTTCGGACAATAGCATTATGTCTATTTGGTGGCTTTCTAGGAAGATCTGGAGTTCATTCCGGTGTTGGCTTACACCGTTGGCATTTCAATAACCTATATTGAGGGAATTCATGGTCTTGTTAAGATTGTTTGTAGTAGGAGGTTTTGGTTCCTAATTAATTCTTGCATCATATTTTGCATTGATTTCATATGATCTTGCATCATTTGCACAAAGCTGTTTAACGTTTTTTCCAAATTTGTAGATGGAGTGGGAATCTCCTGCGTTTCTGGCTCCTTCATACCTTTCAGGGCTTCTGAATATGTCCTGAAACGATTCTGAGGAACGTTGTTATAGGTCGTATTTGGAACATTTTGTGGTTTTGGAACTAGTTGGATCTTTGGGGTCGAGGCGCAACTAGTGGTTTTCTGAGTACTCTTTTCCTTTAAGGAAGTATACACCGGGCAGCCCCTGTAATTTGCAGTGTGATTTTCTCCGCAATTGCTACATTTCTTTAATTGCGAGTTGTCTCTTGGTTTCACACAATCCTTGGAGGTATGTAAATCCCCACATATAACACAAACACTAGGCAAGGTGCAGTATCGCTTAGTGTGCCCAAACTCCTGACAGTTGTGGCATTGTACAGGTCCCACCCGTTTGTGTGGTTCTTCCACCGAGATACGACGGTGCAGAAGGTACTGTAGGTTGTATATGGGATGTACATCTCCCTTCTTTAAGAGTTGGAACTCTGGATCTATTTCTACTCGAAACATTGGCTGTGGTATGTTCGATTTGTTTTTTATATTATGTGCATATCGTACTTTAAACCCTTCTTCTTTTAGAGCATTCTCAATTTCAGTTGGACTTACGGAACTTTCTATTCCTTTCAACACAACAGTCAAGCCGCGGCTCCTCTTCAGTTGGAATGTATAGAACGACTTCTTGTTTTTTTCTAAGTCGTTGATTACTTTACGGAAGTATTCCTCGCCGTACGTTTGGATTTTGACTTCCTGGATATTTCCCTTTTTAATTGGTACAATGTGGAAATTCTTTTCCCCTATCAACGCTATCAATTTGTTTACAAGTATGCCAGAACTTGGTTTTCTCAGGTCGATTGGGTTAGGTTTGGATTTTTTTTGCGGTATTTCCGGAGTCTTATCATACTTTTGCGCAAGGAGGCTAAATCTGTTATTGGCTAATGCTACTTGGGGTGCATCATTTGATGGTTCTTTCACCGTGGAATTTTTTAAAACTTTATTAGGTTTACCACTTTTTTCCTAAGGATTGAGGTAGAGGAAATTGCGGAATATTTCCAGGAATAGCGGGTGAGCAGGATCGTGCTCTTTCATCGTCTGTTTTATCTTTACGCACGTTTAGGTTGGTTTCATTGGTACTGCACCTCAATGTGAAATACCCATTGTTCCTCAATATGTTATTGTTAGAGTGAGTGCCTGGAGAACTCATGTATTTTATTTTATTTTATTTTATTTTATTTTATTTTATTTTATTATATTTTATTTTAATCTGTTTTATTTTTATTTATTTTATTTTATTTTATTTTATTTTATTTTATTTTATTTTAATCTGTTTTATTTTTATTTTATTTATTTTATTTTATTTTATTTTATTTTATTTTATTTATTTATTTCCTTTTATTTGTATTTTATTTATATATATATATATATATGTATTTTATCAATTAGACTTGTGCAGTGCACTAACTGCCGGTAATACAGTTCACCGGAAATGCAGGATTTCAGCTGATCCAACTGTCGAAAAGGGTTGGCAGCGCCACCTGCTGCACAGCACAGCTGATGCAACTCTGCGCAAAACAAAATGTTGCTTAGTATGTATGTATTTATATGTTTATCTTTATGTATGTATATATGTATATAAATAAGTATTTATTAAAACTATAAAGTTCTTAAATACTTATCTTTTGTAGAACTTTCACGATCCCGTCGGAGTAGGAAAATCGCTTCCCAAATTTCTCGGCACAAATTTTAAAAGCCGATTATTAATGAGAAAATACGAAAATTAATAACAAAATCACGGAGCGATACAATTTGGCTTATGAAGCTGCCAGTGTTGCCACAATTTTTTTTTTTTATATGAAAAAAAAATTTTTATTTTTTTTTTAATAAGATAGAGTAGCTGGGTATGGTTGAAAGTGCATTTTGAACGGAATGAATTTTAAACATTGTATCTTATGGCCTTTCATGCGCCGATCCTGAAAACGAGCTCCATTTTGCGACAAAAATTACACTGGATCACAAAATGAAATTTTTTGTCTGTACTTTGGACGTGACTATCCTATCTATATGTAAAATCGGTCGCTAATTCTGAAAATCGGGTTCATTTAGCCAATGGTTCCACTTAATCCTATATATCTCTTTAACGCGGTAAGCGTTAAATTACTTTTCATGGCTCCTATAACATTTTTATCTAACTCTTATAGTTTTTGAAATATTGATGATTCAATTTGAATTTTTTCGATTTTTTAAAGAAAAAATTGACTTTGTCAGGGAATATCTTTAAAACCAATGTTTTCACCTTCGGTTTAACACCTTTACGTGAAGCTCCATTCTATTAGCAAAATAAAACAAAGTAAAAAAATTTTTTTAAAAAGCTTTTATTTAATATTAATATAAAAATTTACTAAAAAGGAAAAAATAATTTTTTTATATTTTTGAACAAGATTTATATTAGTCCTTAGTTCATTTGGATCTTAATTTCAATCTAAGCATACATATACAGAAATGCTTTGAAGAAATACGTTAAATGTATGCTTAGATTGAAATTAAGATCCAAATGAACTAAGGACTAATATGAATCTTGTTCAAAAATATAAAAAAATTATTTTTTTCCTTTTTAGTAAATTTTTATATTAATATTAAATAAAAGCTTTTTAAAAAATTTTTTTTGCTTTGTTTTATTTTTGCCTTTTTAGTTTTACAATGCATATTACATCTAATATTTGTCAACACTACCACTATCAATATAGTCCAACAGTTTTTAATATGAAGTGCACTATGTTTAACATTTTGATGGTTTCTGCTCAGCCAGTTTTTTTTATTATCCAATTCCTGTGGAGTCTTTTAAGTGGTTTTACTATACTCTTTTGTGAATAGATTACTTCGTAATACGTGTTCAAAATAGGAACAAAATTGATTCATAAATACGAATTTTCTAAATATCTTGACACTAGCGCCACCTAGCGGCGGTTTATTTCCACGGATATATTTACTTTCTCATAAGCAATATATATACCGAATATGAACAAATTCGGTCGGTAAATACGAATTTTACAAATAACTTGACACCAGCGCCACCTAGCGGCGATTTTTTTCCACAGATGTATTTACTTTCTCATAGGCAATATATATACCGAATATGAACAAATTCGGTCGGTAAATACGAATTTTACAAATATCTTGACACCAGCGCCATCTACCGGATTTTTATACTCAGCTGTACTAGTACACAGAGTATTATAGTTTTGATTTCCTAACGGTGGATTGTAACAGAATGAAATAATCGAGATAGATATAGACTTATATATATCAAAATGATCAGGGTGAAAAGAGAAATCGATTGAGCCATGTCCGTCCGTCTGTCCGTCTGTGCGCACGATAACTCGCGCAAAAATTGAGATATTTTGATGAAATTTGAAATGTAAGTTGGTATCAAGACAGGAACGGATGGTATTGAAAATGGGCGAAATCGGACCATGACCACGCCCACCTCCCCTATATAGTAAAAATCGGAAATTTTGTATCTCAGTCACTAATAGAGCTAGAGTGATCAAATTTCACACACGTATTGAGCTCGGGCCCTTATGAAGAAATATGGTGAAATTTTGGAAAATGGGCGGTGCCACGCCCACTTATTAAGGGGCAAACATTGAAAGTTTTATGAGTCATAACTCAGAAACCATTGAAGATATATCGATGAAATATACTCACTTAGGCAAATGTTTGGACGAAAAATTGCCAAAATCGGTTGACGACCACGCCCACTTTTATATATGGGTATTATAAAGTGACCTAATAAAAGCATTTTAAGCGATATCTCTGTCAAATATAAAGATATATCATTGAAATTTTATGGAAGGTGTCCAACTATGGACATAAACCAAAAAATATAAAAATCTTGGAAAATGGGCGTGGCACCGCCTCCTTTTAGAAGCAGGAATATACGAGATTTCTGAGCCCATAACTCGACAAATAATCGATATATTATGACGAAACTTGGTCTATACACTTTCACTACTTGTAGTAATACATGTTCAAAATTTTAGCGAAATCGGTTGACGACCACGCCCACTTTTATATATGGGAACTATAAAGTGGCCTAATAAAAACATTTTAAGCGATATCTTTGTCAAATATAAAGATAATTCATTGAAATTTTGTGGCATGAGTTCTACAATAGATCGGAAACAAAAAATAGAAAAATTTCGGAAAATGGGCGTGGCACCGCCTCTTTTCAGACAAAGGAATCAACGAGATTTCGGAGCCCATAACTCGACAAATAATTGAGATATTATGACGAAACTTGGTTTATACACTTTTATAACTTCTGTTAATAGACACGCAAAAATTTATTGAAATCGGTTTATGACCACGCCTACTTTTTAACAAAGATATTTCTGGAACACCCTTTGGGAATTTGTAACAAGACTTCTTTGTAACTAGAAGTCATAAAGGAATGAAATTTTGCACAAAGAATAATATTCATATGCTTAGTTGGATGACTGATAAAAATGTTGAAAATGGGCGTGGCTACGCCCACTTTATGCGGCACTCGCTTTATATAAAATACACCCTATATCGAACAAACGCAAACAAACAATGAAAGCATACAGCTGAGTATCTAATGTTCGATTCCACTCGAACTTAGGCTTCCTTACTTGTTTTTATTTCACATTGCATTGTCTTCGGGTCCTGAACTATGTTCCAAATTTCAAGTACCTAGCTCAACTAGAAGTATCTTAAATATTCGTTGCAAAATTCCACGACATACATACCCCCATACATACAAAAAGTGAAGTTAAATAAAAGCTTGTAAAAATAAGCTAACAACGAAGAAAATCCATGGTAAAATGGAAAAGTTATAGGCGATCAAGTAAATACAGCCAAGTCGCGCAGTGCTACTACACGGGTATATTTTATGCATGTTATACCCGTAAATGGGCTCGTATCTACTGCGCTGCCAATACGCTGCTACTGCAGATGTGTAGGTGTTGGTATAATATGCATAGAATATACCGTATAGTGACATTGCGAGACTTGGCTGAATTTACTTCATCGCCTATAACTTTTCCATTTTACCATGGATTTTCTTCGTTGATAGCTTATTTTTTTGCTAATGGAGTCAAACCGAAGGTGAAAACATTGGGTTTAAAGATATTGCCTGCAAAGTCAATTTTTTCTTAAAAAAATCGTAAAAAATCGAAAAAATTCAAATTGAATCATCAATATTTCAGAAACTATGAGAGTTAGAGAAAAATGTTATAGAAGCCATGAAAAGTAAATTTAATTTTTTTTCGTTTTGTGTCATACCAAGGAAGATAGCTCACTGCGTTAAAGAGATATACAGGATTAAGTGGAGCCATTGGCCAAATAACGGTAAATTGCCGATATCTCAAAAACCTTCCCATAGAAAGTTCGTTTACTATTGTGTTGTTTTTCCTTAATAATTTTTGTGTCGGGTCCAAGCGCATAGTTTTATATGTTTCTTTATCGTTCAGTAATTCCATCATCTTTTCTAAGTATTTCTGTTTGTCCATTAGTACGGTCTTATTACCCTTGTCTGCACTTGTGATAATCATTGAATCTTTGTGTTCGTATAGGAGTTTTTTTGTGTCGTCAAAAATCTTTAATATAAATTTTTCTTTGTCATTATTTTTAAACTTATTACTAAATGCCTTAATTCTACCAGCTACGTTGCATCTCGCGGTGTCCTTGTCCCTATCTTCATTCATTGTTTGTATCCCTTGTTCAATTTCTGCTATCAATTTTATTGGTTTGATCGTTTTTCTTGCTGTCGGCAGAGCAGATTTATTTCCTAGGGAAAGTAGCCATCGGGATTCCTGGGGGATGTCGATTTCCGTATGGTTAACGAACCAGTCCTCGTTAAGAGTTAGATCGTATTTTTTGAATTTGTTGTTTAAGCAAGGTAAAATCGACACTATACAAAAACACAAATTAACTTGTAATGCGGCTATCTCACCCAGATTATATGGACTCCCGAAAATACACAAGGAAAACATACCTCTTAGACCAATATCGTCTTCTACAAATATCCCCTGTTTCGAACTGTCAAAATATATAGGAAATATACTTAAACAACTTATTTCTACTAACTACAACATAAAAAATTCCTTACAACTCAAAGAGAAGCTCAATGAATTAACAATCGAAAATGACGAAATTTTAATATCCTTCGACGTAGTTTCCCTTTTTACAAACATCCCAGTGAGCCTAGCAATTAGAATTATTATGCAAAAATGGACAACCCTTCAAAATCATACAAACTTGACCAGAAACCAGTTTTTAGACATCTTAAATTTTTGCTTAAGGGACAATAATTATTTTATGTTTGACGGAACGGTATACCAACAAACTTTTGGTATGCCAATGGGAAATCCACTATCGCCCACTATAGCTGACATTGTGCTGGACAAAATACTTGACGACGCTATAACCGAGCTCAAAACAAAGGACATATACATAAAATACATAACCAAATATGTAGACGATGTATTCGCTATTATTAAGATAAAGGACGTGGAAGACATTTTGACTTCATTAAATTCGCAAAACAACAAAATACAATTTACGACTGAAAGAGAAAAAGACGACAAGATAGCCTTCTTAGACATAGAAATATTTCGAAACAAAAATAATATTTTGACGAATTGGTATGCGAAACCAATAGCGTCCTCGCGAATGATAAACTACAACTCTAACCACCCCTGGACCCAAAAGAAGAACACTATGACCAATTTTATAAATAAGATCTACGCGCTGGGCGACCAGGCGTTCAGGAAAAGCAACGATATAAAAATACGAAACATTTTAACAAAAAACGGATACCCCTCCAAAGTGATAGATAGGTGGTTAACAACAATAAAACAAAAACAAACAACACGCCAAATAAATGTAAAAACGACTAACAATAACAAAGTTTTTAGGGGTATTACATATATACAGGGTTTAACGGATAACAACACATTACAAAAATGCATACATAATGACAAATTAATTTTCGCACACAAGCCGAATCACACACTCAACCAAATATTTAGCAAAACAAAAGATAAAGTTATTAAAGAACAACAACACAATGTAGTTTACGAAATAAAATGCAAAGGCAGCATTAACGAACAATGTAACAAAACATATATAGGTACCACTAAACGTGCACTAGGTGTTAGAATAGGCGAGCATAAAACAGACGTTAGAAACAAAAAGACAACAACAGCATTAGCACAACACTTGACCAATACTGGACATACAGCGGACTTTGACAACGCGAAAATATTGGACATAGAGAGACGAACAAAAACAAGATTAACATTGGAAAGTCTCCGCATACAACAACGAATACAAGACGCAGTAAACTTCAAAGAAGATGTTGACAGCATTAATTGCGCCTATAGAAGCATAATTAAATAATAGAATAAATGTCAAAAAGCAGTATAGGTATAAATATGTAGTTGTGCTAAGATGTGGATAGATGTGTTTTCAACAAAAATGTTTTAAGTTTCCGTGATTAGTTTAAATGTAAGTAAAAAGTCTTTTATGTTTATGTATATATGTAATAATGTATGGGAAAATAATCTGGATTGTGAATTAACTTATTTGTAATAATATGTTGTTATGTATCTTTTAATGTTTTTCAAAATAAAACTAGACTCCCTGAAGAAGACGATAATACCGTCGAAACGCGTAGGAGGACAAAGGAAATAATTATTTACCTTTAAATTCAATCGGCCAAAAAGCTCTGTTTTCAAAATATTTATTAATAATGAAAATCATGGCCTATCAACATTAAAATGGTTTTATCTTATACATACATTGCAATGTTTAAGATAAATGTACTAAAAACCAAAAAATAATAAAATAGATACAGTCGTGGGAATTATAAACATTTGCATAGACTAGACTAAAATAAAACCGTGGGGCACGTCAATTGTCTACAATCGTTGATTAAAATGTTTGTTTTGTAATGTTACACTATAATTAGGCAGTTGTTCAACCGACAACGATGGACGTGTGATAAGTAGGGCTAGAATGTGGAAAAAAGCTAGCAAGCTCGATTATAAGCGAGTTTTAGGGTTTCATAGTGGTGAGCGAGTAGTACTTTTATCATATGTTTTGTCGATTAAAGACGAACTACGAGCAGTGAAACGATTCCTCGTGTGAATGTCCAACGATAAACTAGTTGAAACATCTCTTTTATTAACATGGAGTGTATAACTATTGGAATTTCCATGAGCAAGAAAATAGTAAGTAATTTCCTCACCGTCTGCGGGCCAACTGCCTAACGACGAATTAAACGATTCTTCTATCGCACATTAAGTCGATAATTTGTAGACAATTGACGTGCCCCCCGGTTTTATTTTAGTCTAGTCTATGCAAATGTTTATAATTCCCACGACTGTATCTATTTTATTATTTTTTGGCTTTTAGTACATTTATCTTAAACATTGCAATGTATGTATAACATAAAACCGTTTAAATTAAAAAGTTTTTTTTACCTATTTTTATTTTCTAGTTTTTATACTCAGCTGTACTAGTACACAGAGTATTATAGTTTTAATCACATAACGGTGGATTGTAACAGAGTGAAATAATCGAGATAGATATAGACTTATATATATCAAAATGATCAGGGTGAAAAGAGAAATCGATTGAGCCATGTCCGTCCGTCCGTCCGTCTGTCCGTCCGTCTGTAAACACTCTAACTCGCGCAAAAATAGAGATATTTTGATGAAATTTGAAATGCAAGTTGGTATCGAGACTGGGACGGTTGGTATTGAAAATGGGCGAAATCAGACCATGACCACGCCCACTTTTCCTGTATAGAAAATATCGGAAATTTGGTATCTCAGTCACTAATATAGCTGGAGCGATGAAATTTTACCCACGTGTTGAGCTCAGGCCCCTAGGAAGAAATTTGATGACATTTTGGAAAATGGGCGGCGCCACGCCCACTTATTAAGGGTCAAACCTTGAAAGTTTTATATGTCATAACTCAGAAACCATTGAAGATATATCGACAAAATTTGGTACGCGTGATATACTTACTTAGTCAAATATTTGGACGAAAAATTTCCGAAATCGGTTGAGGGCCACGCCCACTTTTATATATGGGTCTTATAAAGTGACCTAATAAAAACATTTTAAGCGATATCTCTGTCAAATATAAAGATATATCATTGAAATTTTATAGCAGGAGTCCAACTGCGGACATAAAACGAAAAACACAAAAATTTTGGAAAATGGGCGTGGCACCGCCTCTTTTTATAAACAGGAATATACGAGATTTCTGAGCCCATAACTCGACAAATGATTTATATATAATGACTAAACTTGGTGTGTACACTTTTATTACTTGTGGTAATACATGTTGAAAATTTTAGCGAAATCGGTTGACGACCACGCCCACTTTTATATATGGGAACTATAAAGTGACCTAATAAAAACATTTTAAGCGATATCTTTGTCAAATGTAAAGATAA
Organism: Urophora cardui; assembly: GCA_960531455.1. NCBI lineage: Eukaryota > Metazoa > Arthropoda > Insecta > Diptera > Tephritidae > Urophora > Urophora cardui. The sequence continues at coordinate 42,817,917 of OY482675.1, read as the reverse complement.
TTCATTGAAATTTTGTGGTATGATTTCTACAATAGACCGGAAACAACAAATAGAAAAATTTTGGAAAATGGGCGGGGACCGCCTCTTTTTACACAAAGGGATATACGAGATTTCTTAGCCTATAACTCGACAAATAATTGAGATATTATGACGAAACTTGGTTTATACACTTTTATAACATGTGTTAATAGCCACGCAAAAATTTATTGAAATCGGTTTATGACCACGCCTACTTTTTAAGAAAGATATATCTGGAACACTCTTTGGGAATTTGTAACGTGACATCTTTATAACTAGAAGTCATAAAGGAATGAAATTTTGCACAAAGAATAATATTCATATGCTTAGTTGGATGACTGATAAAAATTTAGAAAATGGGCGTGGCTACGCCCATTTTATGCAGCACTCGCTTTATATTAAGTGCACCGTGTTTCCATCAAACGCAAACAAACAATGAAAGCATACAGCTGAGTATCTAATGTTCGATTCCACTCGAACTTAGGCTTCCTTACTTGTTAGTTTTTATTTTTTTAAACATTTGTAAATTATTTAAGTAATGCACATGCTAAATATCAGCCAAATCGGTCCAAAATTAGGATTTTCAGTTTTAATTACCCCGATCTCAGCTCCACCTAGCGGATTTTTTTTTAAAGAAAATATTTCTTTTCAAGGTAGTAATACATGTTCCGAATTTCAGCCAAATCGGACCATAAATGCGATTTTTGTAAATATAGCGACCCACGCGCCACCTATCGGATGTTTTTTTTGGGAAAATATTTCCTTTCAAGGTAGTAATACATGTTCCGAATTTCAGCCAAATCGGACCATAAATGCGATTTTTGTAAATATAGCGACCCACGCGCCACCTAGCGGAATTTTTTTTAAGAAAATATTTTTTTTCAAGGTAGTAATACATGTTCCGAATTTCAGCCAAATCGGACCATAAATGCCATTTTTGTAAATATAGCGACCCACGCGCCACCTAGCGGAATTTTTTTTTTTTAAGAAAATATTTCTTTTCAAGGTAGTAATACATGTTCCGAATTTCAGCCAAATCGGACCATAAATGCCATTTTTGTAAATATAGCGACCCACGCGCCACCTAGCGGAGTTTTTTTTTTCATAATATTGCATTGTCATCGGGGTTATACATGCGTACAAAATTTCAGATTAATCGGTTGACAGGAAGAGGGTGAAATTTGAATTACTAAATTTGACCCAAGAATAAATAATCTATATATATAAGGATGAAAGTTTGTTTGTTTGTTTGTATGTTTGTTCCCTATGGACGCCGAAACTACCGGGCCGATCACATTAAAATTTTGACACAATGATCACCTGGTATTAGATTGAAATTATGACCACATTTAATCCTGGTATCTCAACCCTTTCCCGAGATATAGGCCAAAATATGGACCCAGATTCCTCCGAAATATTTTTCTGCATTATTGGTATCAAATTAAAGATATCAATCAGAAATTCAATAGAGAGTTCATTCCGTTCCAATTTTCCAGTCGGTTCTCCAGATAGAGACCAAAACGTGGACCCGGATGGCCCCAAATTTTTTTTGTAATATTGGTATCAAATTAAAGGTACTGATCAGAGTAGCCATATATATTTGACACTATACGGATATCTCAATCGGTTCCCGGGATTGAGGCCGAAACATGGACCTAAATAGCCCCCGAAATATTTTTGGCCATTATTGGTATCAAATTAAAGGTATCAATCAGAGCTTCAATAAGGAGTTCATTCCATTCCAATTTTCCAGTCGGTTCTCTAGATAGAGACCAAAACGTGGACCCGGATGGCCCCAAATATTTTTTTGCAATATTGGTATCAATTTAAAGGTATCAATCAGAGCTTTAATAGGGAGTGCATTCCATTCCAATTTTCCAGTCGGTTCTCTAGATAGAAACCAAAACGTGGACCCGGATGACCACAAATTTTTTTTGTAATATTGGTATCAAATTAAAGGTACTGATCAGAGTAGCCATATATATTTTACACTATACGGATATCTTAATCGGTTCCCGGGATTGAGGCCGAAACATGGACCTAAATAGCCCCCGAAATATTTTCGACCATTATTGGTATCAAATTAAAGGTATCAATCAGAGCTTCAATAGGGAGTTCATTCGATTCCAATTTTCCAGTCGGTTCTCTAGATAGAGGCCAAAACGTGGGCCCGGATGACCCCAAATATTTTTTCGTAATATTGGCATCAAATTAAAGGTGTTAATCAGGGTATCCATTTATATTTTACACTATACGGATATCTCAATCGGTTCCCGGGATTGAGGCCGAAACATGGACCTAAATAGCCCCCGAAATATTTTTGGCCATTATTGGTATCAAATTAAAGATATAAATCAGAGCTTCAATAGAGAGTTCAGTCCGTTCCAATTTTCCAGTCGGTTCTCCAGATAGAGACCAAAACGTGGACCCGGATGACCCCAAATTTTTTTTCGTAATATTGGTATCAAATTAAAGGTGCTGATCAGGGTATCCATATATATTTGACACTATACGGATATCTCAATCGGTTCCCGGGATTGAGGCCGAAACATGGACCTAAATAGCCCCCGAAATATTTTTGACCATTATTGGTATCAAATTAAATATATCAATCAGAGCTTCAATAGAGAGTTCATTCCGTTCCAATTTTCCAGTCGGTTCTCCAGATAGAGACCAAAACGTGGACCCGGATGACCCCAAATTTTTTTTTCGTAATATTGGTATCAAATTAAAGGTGCTGATCAGGGTATCCATATATATTTTACACTATACGGATATCTCAATCGGTTCCCGGGATTGAGGCTGAAACATGGACCTAAATAGCCCCCGAAATATTTTCGACCATTATTGGCATCAAATTAAAGGTATCAATCAGAGCTTCAATAGGGAGTTCATTCCATTCCAATTTTCCAGTCGGTTCTCTAGATAGAGACCAAGACGTGGACCCGGATGACCCCAAATATTTTTTCGTAATATTGGCATCAAATTAAAGGTGCTGATCAGGGTATCCATTTATATTTTACACTATACGGATATCTCAATCGGTTCCCGGGATTGAGGCCGAAACATGGACCTAAATAGCCCCCGAAATATTTTTGGCCATTATTGGTATCAAATTAAAGGTATCAATCAGAGCTTCAATAGAGAGTTCATTCCATTCCAATTTTCCAGTTGGTGCTCCAAATAGAGACCAAAACGTGGACCCGGATGGCCCCAAATATTTTTTCGCAATATTGGTATCAAATTAAAGGTACTGATCAGGGTAGTCATATGTATTTTACACGATACGGATATCTCAATCGGTTCCCGGGATTGAGGCCGAAACATGGACCTAAATAGCCCCCGAAATATTTTTGCCCATTATTGGTATCAAATTAAAGGTATCAATCAGAGCTTCAATAGGGAGTTCATTCCATTCCAATTTTCCAGTCGGTTCTCTAGATAGAGACCAAAACGTGGACCCGGATGACCCCAAATATTTTTTCGTAATATTGGTATCAAATTAAAGGTGCTGATCAGGGTATCCATTTATATTTGACACTATACGGATATCTCAATCGGTTCCCGGGATTGAGGCCGAAACATGGACCTAAATAGCCCCCGAAATATTTTTGGCCATTATTGGTATCAAATTAAAGGTATCAATCAGAGCTTCAATAAGGAGTTCATTCCATTCCAATTTTCCAGTCGGTTCTCTAGATAGAGACCAAAACGTGGACCCGGATGGCCCCAAATATTTTTTTGCAATATTGGTATCAAATTAAAGGTATCAATCAGAGCTTTAATAGGGAGTGCATTCCATTCCAATTTTCCAGTCGGTTCTCTAGATAGAAACCAAAACGTGGACCCGGATGACCCCAAATTTTTTTTGTAATATTGGTATCAAATTAAAGGTACTGATCAGAGTAGCCATATATATTTTACACTATACGGATATCTTAATCGGTTCCCGGGATTGAGGCCGAAACATGGACCTAAATAGCCCCCGAAATATTTTTGGCCATTATTGGTATCAAATTAAAGGTATCCATGAGAGCTTCAATAGAGAGTTCATTCCATTCCAATTTTCCAGTTGGTGCTCCAAATAGAGACCAAAACGTGGACCCGGATGGCCCCAAATATTTTTTCGCAACATTGGTAATAAATTAAAGGTATCAATCAGAGCTTCAATAGGGAGTTCATTCCATTCCAATTTTCCAGTCGGTTCTCTAGATAGAGACCAAAACGTGGACCCGGATGACCCCAAATATTTTTTCGTAATATTGGCATCAAATTAAAGGTACTGATCAGGGTAGCCATATAACTTTTACACTATACGGATATCTTAATCGGTTCCCGGGATTGAGGCCGAAACAGGGACCTAAATAGCCCCCGAAATATTTTTGGCCATTGTTGGTATCAAATTAAAGGTATCAATCAGAGCTTCAATAGAGAGTTCATTCCATTCCAATTTTCCAGTCGGTTATCCAAAATATATTAGTAATCATGATGTACACCGATATGTGCACCGGATGGCCATGGAAAGTTGTTGATAAGGAACGTGAGACGGGGGGAGAGAGAGAGAGTAGTATAAGAGGAGGAAGAGATAGGGGAACGGGAAATGCTAACTGGTGGGGAGACCGATAGGGAAGGGAGTGGCATAGTGTGATTTGTCGCAGCGAAGTGTGACGGGTATTTGCTAGTAATAAATAAATAAAACAAACGGGGTGAGCTAAATAAAACCGTTTAATATGCAAGGAATGTACCGTATAGTACTAGCATTGCGAGACTTGGCTGTATTTACTTGATCGTCTATAACTTTTCCATTTTACCATGGATTTTCTTCGCTGATAGCTTATTTTTTTGCTAATAGAATGGAGCTTGACGTAAAGGAGTAAAACCGAAGGTGAAAACATTGGTTTAAAAAATATTGCCGTATAAAAAATCAATTTTTCTAAAAAAAAAAACGTAAAAAATCGAAAAAATTGAAAAAATTCGAATTAAATTATCAATATTTCAGAAACTATAAAAGTTAGAGAAAAATGTTATAGGAGCCATGAAAAGGAAATTTAATTTGGTGTCACCCCAAGGAAGATAGCCTACCTACTGCGTTAAAGAGATATACAGGATTAAGTGGAGCCATTGGCCAAATAACGGTAAATTGCCGATATCTCAAAAACCTTCCCATAGGATTAAAAATGAACTCGATTTTCGGAATCAGCGACCGATTTTACATATAGGTAGGTCGGTCCCGTTTAGAGTATTTTTTGGCTGTAGAGCAGTGTTATTAACAATTTCAAGGCCCAATAAAATACACGGATCAAACGCATTTACACGAACAAACAAAATCAGAAATATGGCTTACCTGCATAGCGCGTTTAACGTAAAACAAGAAATTTTATATTTTTTATATAAATATGTATAATAATAATATAATACAATGGCGCTATTATAACTCTGACGAGTTTTATGGCCGAGCTTCTCTCCCAATTCGAGCTGTGCTCCTTTTGTTTTTCCTACTAATTGGGTGGAGCTACAGTTTTATGCCGGCTCCGAACGGCGAATGCATTTTTTGTGAGAAGCTTTTTCATGGCAGAAATACACTCGGAGGGTATGCCGCCCACTGCCGAGAGATGACCGCTGCTCTTAAAAAACCCAATAATTGGATTTTTAATAATTAGAAAAAATTGTTTGGTGTTGGTCGGACTGGGGTTTGAACCCGAGACATCTGGCATAGCAGGCGAGCACTCTACCCACTGCACCACAGCGGCCACATATAAATATGTATACATACATATATATTTTATTTCATCACATTTATTTCTGTGGTATTTTCATATAAAGAAAAGGCTTTGCGGCCATTTTATTTCTTGACAGTGGAACTATACAGTGGAGTTTTAATATACCCTTAATAGCTAATGACTAGGGCAACAGAAAATATGCCCTAAAAAATTCGTTTTTAGCGCTAAAAATATGTCCTTAAAAATTAAGGAAAAATTGGTATGAAAGATTAATACTTGTTTGATAGAAGTTATATATAAAAGAAGTTAGATATATATATTAAGAAGTTATAAAAAAAAAAAAAAAAAAAATGGTCTTGAGAGCACAATAATAAAGTAGTTATCAAAATAAAAACGACCAAAAAACCAAAAGTAAAATTTAATCGGATGAGCCAGCCGACAAACAAACCCTACTAATTAGTGCAAAGCATTGCTTGTGCTTAAAATAGAATTTGTACAAACCAAGCAAACACACAACCACACCAACATACAAGTGACAAATACCGATAACGTCGGCAGTGGCGTAGCTAGAGAATTTTTCGGGGGGGGTCACAGCCAATGTAAAAAATTTACCAAAATTAAAATTACCAAAAAAAAACTACAATTTTTTTTACAAATGATAAAAATCGCTAGCTTAGAATGCAAATTGTGTAAGTCCTTTTTTAAAACTTTGTAGGAGAGACAAAAAACAAAAAAGAAAAAAAAATTCGAAATGAAAAAAAATTTCTGTTCATATAAATATTTTGGACTTACACAATTTTTTTCGCTTTTTGGACTTACACAATTTGCGTATCACTGAATAACAACGAGTAGAAATATGACAAGTATCTCAGACTTGTTTAGCGCGGTGCGTATTTGATTTTTCTAGCGTTCTACATAAAAATACACTTTTTCATAAAAGTGGACTTACACAGTTTGCACTCTAAGCTAGCGAAATGTAATTTTTTTAGACTATAATTTAACATTTTAGTACACAAATATCGCTTATAATACATATATCAAACTCTTAAGGCCCTTGGCCATTTAAAATCTGGAATGTTAAGAAGTGTATACATATGTGTGAGTGTCGGGTGATTGACGCAAATATCTAAAAGATTTGATTCTCATCAACGCGAGCCCGAACAAGAACGTGTAGTACGACGACTGCCGATTGCACTAACACACATAAAAACTCACACATACACACTGCTTGACATGCCAGATTGTCAGTTGCCAAGGGCCTTTAACTATACTTCAAAAGTAAGTCTTATATTCTCTTCTGGAAATCTACGCGCATAGGTAGATTTTCAAGTTTTATGCGCCCAAAATTGAAGTTTGTAAAATTGTTACAATTACAGAAAAAAAACATACCCACATATTGGAAATAGAATGGGGAACAATAATTCATCGCTTTTTTCCCGACCCCATACTCTGCACTTGCCCCAGATGGTCGTAACTTAGCATATCTGAAGTTAATTTTTTGTTTTTTTTTCTTACATATTTTTAAGTGCTAGTTTTAACGTGAATATTTATTATTTAAAGCATTTCATTTAAGTAATCGTGATGAATCCTAAAGGTTCAAGTAATTATTAACACTTTTCAATAATATCCTTGGTTTCCAATAATTCTAAGTTTATAGTTTTAAGCTTTTAAAGTTGGGATATTTAAAAAAAAAATTATCACTCTTTTTCATGTTAAAAATTGGTTTTGTTATGTTGCTCTGTCAGACTCAGTCAAATTAACCCTCGGACATGATATCTAGTACAATTAGTAGTTAGCCGACAAAAAATTACGTCGTACAAAGCCGCACTTCACTACTAGATACAGGGTTTTTCATATGTACCTACAATAATTTTCTTTTTGTGCTTTATATTTAATTTTAATGTTTATATTTCTAACGCATATCTTGGTTAATGTAGGTGATGCTCGAAAGTAACCCAGATATTTAGCAGCGATTATTGTTAACTTTTTAGGCAGTATTTTTTTCCAATTTTTCAAAGTTAAGGAAGTACTTATCATAAAAAGGGGCTAAGAATTATAAAGCTACATTTTTAGAAGATTTTTGAGTATGCAATTTTGCGTCTCATTCAATTGTGATATAATAATATGCAACATTCAACTTTTTGAAAAATTTCATTGGAACGGTCTCACGTACATATAACGCAAACACCCTACAGAAAAAAATTACTAAAATCGACGGAAATTTTTACAGCATTGAGAATAGCACTTTTTACACTAAAATTGGTTGGCTACATAACAGTAAACTTAGAAATCTCCTCAAAATCTTCTATAAACTCTGGCCGCGCTTTGAAATTTTTAATCCACTTTTAGAAATTTCTACGATTTTTCGGATTTTTCCATAAGCTTAGAAATCCTGCTTAAGGCGATTTTTATTGAAAAAATTGTTTACATTTTTAAACGAAAATAAGAGAGTCAAATTTTCGACAGAACTGTTTGAAATAAATTTAAAAACTCTGGCGTAAGATTTTTTTTGAGTCACTGTATATATTTTTCAATAAAATCGACTTTTAACTAGAGCCCTAGATACCCGGGTATCGAGCAATTCGATCTGATCGTTTTTGTTTGAAGCCCGTTTGTTGTTCAAATGCCCGTACAAACATTCGAGCATTCGAGCTTACAAACAAAAAAAAATGTGTATCGGAAAAACAAAAATAAAAAAAAACTACATACCTATAAAGAAAAAAAAAAAATAATAAACAAAAGGAAAAAACAAACTTCAAAATACCCGAATTGTTCAAATGCCCGTACAAACATACGGGTAATAAACAAACAAACAACTCTTCGAGCATTTGAACAACAACTGTTCGGGCTACTCGAAAATGTTCAAAAAAATCGAGAACTCTACTTTTAACACAAATTATTAAAATTTTGCATTAAACAAGCAATTTGGAATAGATGTACACAATAAAATATTTTTGGCCGCATAAAACTTGAAAATCTACCTATGTGCTACGGTTATAAATAATAATTTTCTTATATAATTTAGTTTTTTAATATTCCATTTTGACAGACATTAAGTAAAATCTCAAGTTCAGATACTCTTATACATTGCATATTTATTCCCATTGTAGTTTATACTAATATTATTTGATTAAGATGATAAGTAATTGAAAGAAAACTTGAAATTTTAATAATTGGCGTTACTTTTCTGTTATTAGCATGTTAATAACAGCAATACCGTATAATAATTGTAGCGTTTGTTGAGCCGTAGGGAAGTGCAGGAACCGTAGGAATTTTACCACAAAAGAGCGAATATAAGTACAAAGAATGTAAATTGTGGTAAAATTCCTGCGGTTCTTGCACATTCCTACGTCTCAACAAACGCTAGAATTATAAGTAATACTTCGTGAAAAAGCGCTAAATTTCGAATTACCAATTTCGAAGAATTACTATTCTCATTGATTTTTTCCTGAAAGAGAAATGTATGCTAATAAAGTCAAAGATGGTTTTATGGTCAAAACGAATCTTTCGGGGGGGGTTTTGTCCCCAAAACCCCCCCCGTTACTACGCCAATGAACGTCGGCAAGGTCACTGTTGCTGGGTGGTAGGTTGTAAAAAAGGAAATAAAAATAGGTAAAAAAACTTTTTAAGTTAAACGGTTTTATGTTGTACATACATTGCAATGTTTAAGATAAATGTACTAAAAACCAAAAAATAATAAAATAGATACAGTCGTGGGAATTATAAACATTTGCATAGACTAGACTAAAATAAAACCGTGGGGCACGTCAATTGTCTACAATCGTTGATTAAAATGTTTGTTTTGTAATGTTACACTATAATTAGGCAGTTGTTCAACCGACAACGATGGACGTGTGATAAGTAGGGCTAGAATGTGGAAAAAAGCTAGCAAGCTCGATTATAAGCGAGTTTTAGGGTTTCATAGTGGTGAGCGAATAGTACTTTTATCATATGTTTTGTCGATTAAAGACAAACTACGAGCAGTGAAACGATTCCTCGTGTGAATGTCCAACGATAAACTAGTTGAAACATCTCTTTTATTAACATGGAGTGTATAACTATTGGAATTTCCATGAGCAAGAAAATAGTAAGTAATTTCCTCACCGTCTGCGGGCCAACTGCCTAACGACGAATTAAACGATTCTTCTATCGCACATTAAGTCGATAATTTGTAGACAATTGACGTGCCCCCCGGTTTTATTTTAGTCTAGTCTATGCAAATGTTTATAATTCCCACGACTGTATCTATTTTATTATTTTTTGGTTTTTAGTACATTTATCTTAAACATTGCAATGTATGTATAACATAAAACCGTTTAACTTAAAAAGTTTTTTTACCTATTTTTATTTTCTAGTTTTTAGTTTTTACTTTTTACCATTTTGTTCCCACGAGTAATGGACATTTAAACGGTCGACCCTTAACTTGGGTGGTGTACCGCTAACGACGTATCATTTTTAGCCACCCTAACGCCACACAGTCCTCAACACGATACAAAATCTTGACTTGGGTGGTGGATTCAGGCTGGATTAATCAGATACCTAAATTACAGATTCAATTTCTAAATTTAAATCTTATTATTATACGCCATTTAGTCTTAAACTTTGCAATGTATGTTTAGAGCGACTCACGCGCCACCTAGCGGCTCCAATTTTTTTTTTAAACATTTGTAAATTATTTAAATAATGCACATGCTAAATATCAGCCAAATCGGTCCATAATTAGGATTTTCAGTTTTAATTACCCCGATCTCAGCTCCACCTAGCGGAATTTTTTTTTAAGAAAATATTTCTTTTCAAGGTAGTAATACATGTTCCGAATTTCAGCCAAATCGGACCATAAATGCGATTTTTGTAAATATAGCGACCCACGCGCCACCTAGCGGAATTTTTTTTTAAGAAAATATTTCTTTTCAAGGTAGTAATACATGTTCCGAATTTCAGCCAAATCGGACCATTTTTGTAAATATAGCGACCCACGCGCCACCTAGCGGAATTTTTTTTTTAAGAAAATATTTCTTTTCAAGGTAGTAATACATGTTCCGAATTTCAGCCAAATCGGACCATAAATGCGATTTTTGTAAATATAGCGACCCACGCGCCACCTAGCGGAGTTTTTTTTTCATAATATTGCATTGTCATCGGGGTTATACATGCGTACAAAATTTCAGATTAATCGGTTGACAGGAAGAGGGTGAAATTTGAATTACTAAATTTGACCCAAGAATAAATAATAAATAAAAAAAAAAAAACAAACTGGGTGAGCTAAATAAAACCGTTTAAAAATGAAAAGAAAAATTAATACAAGCAAAATGCAAGGCGGCGGTAGCCTAATGGAATGCCATTAGACTTCCAACCGGAAAATCCGAGGTTCGATCTCGGCGGACGCCAATGAATAAAAAATGTTAAAAAGAAGTCTGATGAAGAGATGTGGTGGTCTCCGAAATGGATCTATAACTTCTACCAAACAAGTACTAATCTTTCATACCAATTTTTCCTTAAAAAAAACAAAAAAAAAAAAAAAATGGTCTTGAGAGCTCAATAATAAAGTAGTTATCAAAATAAAAACGACCAAAAAACCAAAAGTAAAAATTAGAACACCTTTTGTAATAAAAAATATTTTTATTAAAGGTACATTATGTTTTTATAGGTACAAAAACGAAATAAAAAAATCACATTTTATTAAATTATAATACTTTTTGTAACAATTATGTTTATTAAAGGTACAGTTTATAGGTACAAAAGACGGAATAAAAAAATGTACATTTGCGAAACACATCTTCGTTACCAAAAGAAAACAAGTATTTTTACATACGAAAATATATACATACATATATTTATGTTCATGAATTTAAAATTGTATGTGTTGATGGCAATCAAAATTCCAGTGGAAAACTTGCATACTTATTTATTCAAATTGCTATTGCTGTAAACTACAAAATTTTGTGATAAATATTCAAATAGAAAACTATGTCGATTGTCCCGGTAAGTTTTTAAACGTAGAAAAAGATCTTTTCACGTCAACTGCAGTTATCGGAGCGTATTTAAAAGCAAGAATTTCAGTCACTGTGTAGCGTGTAGTGCTACACGTTCAATATGAATATTGCGTAATTTTTCTCGCTCTGAGGTTCAAGATATTTTACTTCCGTCCTTTTCGCACTTTCACAGTCAATCCGTATTATCAATATTGCGATCCGGATCGCGGATTTCAAAATTTCGAAACATTTTGCGATCCAGAATCGCGATCCATCAATACTCGATCCACACTCAATATGAATCGCGATCCACGGATTTCATCAATATATATTGACCGGGTGCCGTGATTTAATTCCAAGTGGCATAACCTCAATTTTAAAATTTGGGATTATGTCACTCACCATGGTGTGACATAATCCCAATTTTTATACTCAGCTGTACTAGTACACAGAGTATTATAATTTTGATTTCATAACGGTGGATTGTAACATAATGAAATAATCGAGATAGATATGGACTTATATATATCAAAATGATCAGGGTGAAAAGAGAAATCGATTGAGCCATGTCCGTCCGTCCGTACGCACGATAACTCGCGTAAAAATTGAGATATTTTGATGAAATTTGAAATGCAAGTTGGTATCAAGACTGGGACGGTTGGTATTGAAAATGGGCGAAATCGGACCATGACCACGCGTGGTATGCGTAATTTGCTTACTTAGACAAATGTTTCGACGGAAAATTATCAAAATCGGTTGACGGCCACGCCCACTTTTATATATGGGTATTATAAAGTGACCTAATAAAACCATTTTAAGCGATATCTCTGTCAAATATAAAGATCTATCACTGAAATTTTGTGGCAGGAGTCCAACTACGGACATAGAACAAAAAGTACAAAAATTTTGGCAAATGGGCGGTGCCACGCCCACTTATTAAGGGGCAAACATTGAAAGTTTTATATGTCATAACTCAGAAACCGTTGAAGATATATCGATGAAATTTGGTATGCGTAATTTGCTTACTTAGACAAATGTTTTGGCGAAAAATTATCAAAATCGGTTGACGGCCACGCCCACTTTTATATATGGGAACTATAAAGGAGCCTAATAAAAACATTTTAAGCGATATCTCTGTCAAATATAAAGATCTGTCACTGAAATTTTGTGTCCAACTACGGACATAAAACAAAAAGTATAAAAATTTTGGCAAATGGGCGGTGCCACGCCCACTTATTAAGGGGCAAATATTGAAAGTTTTATAGGCCATAACTCAGAAACCGTTAAAGATATATCGATGAAATTTGGTACGCGTGCTATATTTACTTAGCCAAATGTGTGGACGAAAAATTACCAAAATCGGTTGACGACCACGCCCACTTTTTTAGCGATATCTCTGTGAAATATAAAGATAATTCTTTGAAATTTTGTGACATGAGTTCTACAATAGACCGGAAACAAAAAATAAAAAAAGTTTATAAAATGGGCGTGGCACCGCCTCTTTTTAGACAAAGGAATATACGAGCCTATTACTCGACAAATAACTGAGATATTATGACGAAACTTGGTTTATGCACTTTTATAACATGTGTTAATAGACACGCAAAAATGTATTGAAATCGGTTTATGACCACGCCTACTTTTTAACAAAGATATTTCTGGAAAACCCTTTTGGAATTTGTAACGTGAAGCTTTGTAACTAAAAGTCATAGAGGGATGCAATTTTGCACTAACAATAATATTTATATGCTTATTTGGATGATTGATACAAATTTTAAAAATGGGCGTGGCTGCGCCCTGTTTATGCAGCACTCGTTTCATATAAAATACACCCTATATCGAACAAACGCAGATAAACAATGAAAGCATACAGCTGAGTATCTAATGTTCGATTCCACTCGAACTTAGGCTTCCTTACTTGTTTTACTTGGCATTATGTCACCTATGTGGGAGTGACATAATCCCAAATAAAAGGAAGCCAGAATACCAAATCACTCGAGTAGGTACTAGTGCGAAGAAAAATCGAGATTTTTGCTTCCAAATTTTTATTTTTATAGACATATGTACATATATATATATATTTTCATCCTTTTATAGACATATGTATATCTAAAAAAAAAGCGCCACAGGCGAAAATTTGAAATCAAAAATCGCGCGATTTTTTCTTCCAAATTTTCATCTTTTTATAGACATATGTACATACATATGTATATACCTATCGATCTATTAAAAAAAACCGCCGCAGGCAAAAATTTGGAATCAAAATCGCGCAATTTTTTTTCCAAATTTTCATCTTTTTATAGACATATGTACATACATATGTATATACCTATCGATCTATTAGAAAAAAAGCGCCGCAGGCGAAAATTTGGAATCAAAATCACGCGATTTTTTCTTCCAAACTTCATCTTTTTATAGACATATGTACATACATATGTATACACCTATCGATCTATTAATCGCGCGATTTTTTCTTCCAAATTTTCATCTTTTTATAGACATATATACAATGTACACAAATATTTATATACCTATCGTTTTATTGAAAAAAGTCTGTATATATGTAAATATATTTAATTTTAATGTAATTTTTTAGTTTTAAAGTAATTTTTTGAGAACATGTGTATTTAAGTACATACATATTTCGTCTTATCCATATACTCAATGTATTATTGTATAACAACATTAACTTTATTGTCAGCTTTAATTTTTTTGCTTAATGTAATAAAATCTAAGAAAAAATCTGAAATGTTTTTTGGGCTTGAAAATGGCATTATCCCAATTGGGATAAAAAATTTGGGATTATGCCCCTTGGGATTATGTCAGGGTACCTATTGACCGTCTGACGTATGGCTATGTATGTAGATACAAAGCTTCTTCGTGTAGCACATGTGAATGAGGCATTGCGAAAATTACTAAATTCGCCTTGAACTTGTCAGACAGAGAGGAATGGCAAATAGTATGCGCATATACAAAACAAAGTTGCCAGAGTAAAAAATGTAAATAAAAACAATTTTACGAGCGAGATGGAAAAATATGACGAAATACTATGCTAAAATATGAATTTATAACAAAATATGCAAATAAGTCAAGATATGCAAAAATAAGCCTTTTGACCTAAATATGCGAAAATATGCCCTAACAAGTTAAGCTTATTCTCTTCGTCTTGAGCTAAAACGCTGATATATATTTATCATATGTAAATAGGACTGCAACAGAAAAATATGCATTTGCATATCTTCTGTTGCCCTACTAATGACTTTTTAAAACGATCTTCCAGTAATTTTTCTTCCATTTCGTATTCCTCGTTTGTAACAAAAAGCAAACAACAGCAAAAAAACGGCAAAGACTCGTTTGCCCACTCTGAAAAAAAAAAACGTTGTAAATCTAAAGACTTTCGCTGTTAAATCAACTGCTTTCCGCAGTTGAAATGTGCCCAACAACGCTCCGTTGTTGTTTCAAAGGTGCGAGCGTTGTTGATTTAAGTCAATAACGGAGATTGTTGGAAAAAAATTTCACCTAAAAATAAATTTTTTTTTGTATTTTACTCGTCATCTTCTCTCCGCCCGGGTCCCAACTGCAAATATGTAGCCTCCGCTTGTTCTCCTATTCTTCTCTCCATCTTATCATTCACTGGTTGCTATCTTTATTTCTTATTCTGATATGTCTCCTTTATTCTATATTCTCCTCCGGATTCGAACCATGACATCAACCTAAAATTTTATCCAATCATCACATAGTGGAACATTCAACATTATATTGAAATGTAGTAACCTATTTATACTTCCATTTCCTAAAAAGGAATCCATGAATTATTTGAATCATTGTAAAAACAAAATTTTAAAAAATTTGTTCTCATTAGTTTTGTTTACAACGGAAACTGTTGGGTCAAATACTTTTGCCTTTAAATCAACAACGGGGAGAAAATTGTTGCTAAAAATAAACTTTTGTTTGGATTTTTCTCTTCATCTTCTGTCCATCATTATTGTTTTTGTTGGTTTTCTCACAAAAAATATTTTCTCACAAAAAATTTTTTAAAAGCAAGCAAGTTTTTGAAATAAAAATAGGTAAAAAAACTTTTTAAGTTAAACGGTTTTATGTTATACATACATTGCAATGTTTAAGATAAATGTACTAAAAACCAAAAAATAATAAAATAGATACAGTCGTGGGAATTATAAACATTTGCATAGACTAGACTAAAATAAAACCGTGGGGCACGTCAATTGTCTACAATCGTTGATTAAAATGTTTGTTTTGTAATGTTACACTATAATTAGGCAGTTGTTCAACCGACAACGATGGACGTGTGATAAGTAGGGCTAGAATGTGGAAAAAAGCTAGCAAGCTCGATTATAAGCGAGTTTTAGGGTTTCATAGTGGTGAGCGAGTAGTACTTTTATCATATGTTTTGTCGATTAAAGACAAACAACGAGCAGTGAAACGATTCCTCGTGTGAATGTCCAACGATAAACTAGTTGAAACATCTCTTTTATTAACATGGAGTGTATAACTATTGGAATTTCCATGAGCAAGAAAATAGTAAGTAATTTCCTCACCGTCTGCGGGCCAACTGCCTAACGACGAATTAAACGATTCTTCTATCGCACATTAAGTCGATAATTTGTAGACAATTGACGTGCCCCCCGGTTTTATTTTAGTCTAGTCTATGCAAATGTTTATAATTCCCACGACTGTATCTATTTTATTATTTTTTGGTTTTTAGTACATTTATCTTAACATACATTGCAATATGTATAACATAAAACCGTTTAACTTAAAAAGTTTTTTTACCTATTTTTATTTTATAGTTTTTAGTTTTTACTTTTTACCATTTTGTTCCCACGAGTAATGGACATTTAAACGGTCGACCCTTAACTTGGGTGGTGTACCGCTAACGACGTATCATTTTTAGCCACCCTAACGCCACACAGTCCTCAACACGATAAAAATCTTGACTTGGGTGGTGGATTCAGGCTGGATTAATCAGATACCTAAATTACAGATTCAATTTCTAAATTTACATCTTATTATTATACGCCATTTTGTCTTAAACTTTGCAATGTATGTTTAGAGCGACTCACGCGCCACCTAGCGGCTCCAATTTTTTTTTTAAACATTTGTAAATTATTTAAGTAATGCACATGCTAAATATCAGCCAAATCGGTCCATAATTAGGATTTTCAGTTTTAATTACCCCGATCTCAACTCCACCTAGCGGAATTTTTTTTAAGAAAATATTTCTTTTCAAGGTAGTAATACATGTTCCGAATTTCAGCCAAATCGGACCATTTTTGTAAATATAGCGACCCACGCGCCACCTAGCGGAATTTTTTTTTAAGAAAATATTTCTTTTCAATGTAGTAATACATGTTCCGAATTTCAGCCAAATCGGACCATAAATGCGATTTTTGTAAATATAGCGACCTACGCGCCACCTAGCGGAGTTTTTTTTTCATAATATTGCATTGTCATCGGGGTTATACATGCGTACAAAATTTCAGATTAATCGGTTGACAGGAAGAGGGTGAAATTTGAATTACTAAATTTGACCCAAGAATAAATAATAAATAAAAAAAAAAAAAACAAACTGGGTGAGCTAAATAAAACCGTTTAAAAACAACGGCCGTTTTTGAATAAATTGTTGGATCAAAAACTTTACTGTAAAAACAAATACTTTTGCTGTTGAATCAAAGACGGAGATTCAGCAGCCGAAAATTGTTGGTTTAACTACGGGTATTTTTTTCAGAGCAGGAAAATAAATCTTTGGGAATTTGAATCGGATTATTAATGCGTTGTGGGCTAGCTCTAGCTGTAACCTTTTCAGAGCTCGTTTTAAAAAGTCATTAGCTATTAAGGGTATATTAAAACTCTACTGTATAGTTCCACTGTCAAGAAATAAAATAGCCGCAAAGCCTTTTCTTTATATGAAAATACCGCAGAAATAAATGTGATGAAATAAAATATATATGTATGTATACATATTTATATAAAAAATATAAAATTTCTTGACGCTTCTTGGTAGGTACAATTTAATAACTTGTGGTAATACAGGTTCAAAACTTTAGCGAAATCGGTTAACGACCATAACTACTTTTATATATGGGTATTATAAAGGGGCCTAACAAAAACATTTTAAGCGATATCTTTATCAAATATAAAGATAATTTATTAAAATGTTGTGGAATGAATCGCACAATAGTCCGGAAACAAAATATAAAAAGATAACACGAAAATCAGGTATGGAGGAGGATAGGTATGGGCCTGTTGAGTTCGGGACTATTTATTTTTTATTTTTTATGGTTAGGCTTTTGAGATAACGCTAATTTTGTGTATTTTGGTTATCGCTTCATTCAAAAATTAAATTTTTGGAAGTAACAAATACGATAATCACAAGCAGTTCACATAGTTGGGTCACCCAACAGAGTTTTTTGTCCAAAATTATCATTTTTCTTTCACCTGAAAAAATCGCCATAAATAAAATATTCACCGGGACTTGGTAATATTACGCAGTATGAGTCCACCTACGGACATAAAACAAAAACACAAAATTTTGGGAAATGAGTGTGGCAACGCCTCCTTTTAACCCTAGAACACACACCCAAAAAATACCACGTGAACACACTCCCGGGATACGTTTGTACCCGGGACCTTATTTTGCGGTTTTTTTTAATGCTTATTCAACCGATTTCTATGATTTTTTTTTTAAATGTATATTTTAATATATAACAAGTATTTTGTCTTTTGTTTCATTCGAATATTCCTACTGGTTCCTGCGATATGGGCAAATAAAATCAGGACATGCAACGGTGGATTTTTGTTTTTGTTGTTATCCTGATAAATGCAAAACAAAATAATATAATTTATAATAACATATTTGTAGAGTAACAACGAATACACATTTTGGTTTTTATTTCATTGAAATATTCTACCTGGTTCAAAAGATATGTGCAAAAAGGTCACCCAAGGTATGGGTACGTAGGTAGCAAATACACTGGTATAACTGGTTTTTGTATTTTATATGCAGCTGCAAGGGTTGTTTTCACACGAGGTGTTGTTATAAATGCTGCCTGTTGATATTTTTATACTCAGCTGTTTTTATTATTGTTTTGGTGCTAAAAAGTGTAAGAAGTGAAAATAAATATAACTGAAACTATAAATAACTGGATACGAAATGACTTCAAGAAGAAACGAATATTTATCAAGTGCAGCATATAGACGGTAAAAAGTGTAAAATAAGTAACAATGTCAACATATACTAATTTTTTTTTATTATGCAGGCTAATTGAGGAATAGCGAGAATCATATATACAACCTTTATTTGATGAAATTTCTGGCGATGACGCTTCCTATGACTTTGACTCAGAAGATGAAGAAGAAATTCAAATCAATGACATTGAAATTGCTGATGACGATGCTGAAGTTTCGCAAAGTGCCGCAGAAGTATTACCTGATTATGCGGACTATGAGGATGATGAAGAAGAAGAAGTAGAAGAAAATAATGAATTACCTGCTAGTGCCGAAAAATTTGTTGCACGTGATGGTACTGAGTGGATGAAAGAACCAAATGTAAGTCGTCAGGTACTCAGACAAAATATTATAAGAGAACGTTCTGGACCAGCTAGATGCACTGAAATGTTGTCAATAGAGCAAACATTCAAATGTTTCATGAACGTTGAAATGGCTGATATAATTATGCGCCACACAAATAAGTTAGCAAAAGAAACTTATAATGCTTACAACAATGCGCATCCAAACAGAACTCCTAAGTCATGGACGCCTGTGTCAATAACAGAGCTGTATGCATTTTTTTGGCATACTTATTATGACTGGTGCGAACCATAGCAATGGAGAACATGTTCGAGATTTATGGAGCGTCAAAAACTAGCCTTTATATCGCGCCACAATGGGAGTCAACCGTTTAAGTTCGATAGTGCGGTTCCTAAGATTTGACGATAAAAACACTCGTGCAACACGCTTACTAACTGATAAAGCAGCACCGATTAGTGAGTTATGGACGATTGATGAACAATTATTTCCTTACCGTGGACGCACACGGTTTACGCAGTACATACCGTCAAAACCTGCTAAATATGGTATCAAGGTTTGGTGGATTTGCAATGCCGCAAATGCATATCCACTGCATGGATAAATATATACTGGCCAAGCAGAAACTGGTAGGGAAACGAACGAAGGCGAACGAGTGGTGAAGGATTTGTCTGCCAAATACCAAGGAAGTGGCCGAAACATTACAATGGACAATTTGTTTACGACCTTGCCAGTTGCAGAACTGCTTCTCACCTGGAAACTCACGATCGTTGGAACTTTGCGCAAAAACAAATCATATATTCCTCAAGAAATGAAGCAGAACAAAAACAGGACAATTGGTTCAATGACATTTGGCTTCAAAAATAATGTGACAATGTGCTCTTATTTTCCCAAAAAAAAAAAATAAAGCAGTAATTTTGCTTTCGACCATGCATAATGATGCTGAAATAGCTGACAGTGGGAAACCTGAAATAATTGAATATTATAATCGTACCAAAGGTGGTGTTGATCGAATGGACCAAATGTTTGCGTAATATCCAACACAAAGACAAACAAAACGATGACCACTAGTGATGTTCTTCAACATGTTGGACATTACAGCTCTTGCAGCCTACATTGTCTACGATTTGAATAACCCTATGTTGCCTTGGAGAACAAACAACAGGCGTAAGCAGATCCTGCGCAGCTTGGCTGAAGCATTGTGTATGCCCATTATTGAAGCCAGAGCCATAAATCGTCAAGTGACGCGAAAGTTTTCGACTAAAATTGCTATTGAAGCATATTTCAACCGACCGGTGGAATCAATGGTGTCAACAGCAGCATCAACATCTGCCGCAGCGCGCACGCCAAAACCTGTGTCCGGATCTTGCTATTTATGTTACGCACAAGAGGAAAAACGGCGTAGAAAAACCAGAAAGCTGTGCGCCAAATGTAAGAAGCCAATGTGTCTTGAACATTCGGTCACATCAACAAATTTCTCTATTTGCCATGATTTTCCTTAGATATAAGATGCATTTTTATAATTTTTATAATTAAAGTCAATAATATAATATGTGAAATGAATATTTTTAATTTTTCAAATAAAAAATTAATATAAAAAATGTTTTTTTTTTTTTTGATTATTATGAGGATTTTTACTATTGGGGTGCAAACGTATCCCGGGTGTGTGTTTACGTATATAATGTGTTTGGAAGGCTGTAGCTCCTGAACCAATGGTCCGATCTGGTCCAAATTTTCAATTTGAACTCAAAACTAAATAAACTTCCTAGATCCGAAGCGGTATAGAGGTATAGCGGTTCAAAAGTTACAATACTTCAAAGTTGAAAGTGGATACATTTGTACCCGGGCGTGTGTTCTAGGGTTAAAAGCAGGAATATACGAGATTTCGGGGCCATAACTCGACAAACAATTGAGATATTATGACGAAACTTTGTGTATAAACTTTTATTCCTTGTGGTAATAGACGAGCAAAAATTTAGCGAAATTGGTTTATAACCACGCCTACTTTTTAACAAAGATTTTTCTTCCTTCAGAAATTTGTAACGTGACATCTTTGTAACTAGAAGTCATAAATAGATGAAATTTTGCACTAACAATAATATTTATATGCTTAGTTGGATTGAAACATAATGTAATTTATATAAAGCGGGTGCCCGCAAAATGTAGACATTGCCACGCCCATTTTCAAAATTTATATTGGTCATCCAACTGAGCGTATAAATATTATTTTTAGTGCAAAATTGCATCCCTTATGACTTTTAGATACAGAAATGTCACGTTAAAAATTTCTGAAGGGGATTCTAGAACAATCTTTGTTGTTTGACATGGCTCAATCGATTTATTTTCTCACCCTCATGATTTATATATACATACTAGCATTCCCGGCCAAGCTTCGCATTGGCTTTAAGTTATCAACAGTCATCATCATCTTATTAGTGATTTGATATTCAAAATAAAAGATACTTTTATTTTGTGATCTGCTTCGCCATCCTGATAAAACATATTTTTTATTACTGGAAATGTTCCTATTTTCAAAAAATGAAATACACGATATTCTTTGATTTGACTGAAAATGAAATCACAAATAAAAAGTTGTCTGGATTTGGATGAAGAACGAAATCAGAAATAAAATTGATTCATTATATGAAATCAAAAAGATTTGACTCACGCAACGATAAAATTCATGAATTTACTGCGGTGTCGCTGTTGTGTTCTATTTCTATTTACGGCAAAATATCAAAACATATTTGAAATCCTCTAACAGCCTTATTCCGCGGGGTAACATAATTTACTTTACCGCTAAAGTGAAGACTTGACCTTTGAACACCTTTCTCGTATTCTAGCAGCAGGAAAATTATATTACCACCTCAATAAGTGGTAACAATTTGTTACCATTTTGAGTCCGATTCCATTCCATTCGTATGGAATTGCTTTGATAGCGTTACCATTTGTTCGAGAATACTGATTGAGGAGATGGTAAAACTTTTCAGCAAA
The DNA here is from genome assembly GCA_960531455.1 of Urophora cardui. Taxonomy (NCBI): domain Eukaryota; kingdom Metazoa; phylum Arthropoda; class Insecta; order Diptera; family Tephritidae; genus Urophora; species Urophora cardui. The sequence continues at coordinate 42,795,665 of OY482675.1, read as the reverse complement.
GTAAATTACCAGTAAAATAATATTAAAGTAACGCTCAGAATCGAGCTGTAAGTTGTGTTTCTTACATAGATACATACCTACTTATGTATATCTTTGTGAAAGACTCGCCTGCCATAAAAGAGGTCTCGGGTTTTATCCCCAGTCGGGACAAACACCAAAAAAAAAAAATTTAATTAATTAGAAATCAGAAATAGCGTTCACCTCTCGGCGGTGGGCGGCATACCCTCATAGGGTACTTCTGCCATGAAAATGCTTGCCACAAAAAATGCATTCCCCGTTCGGAGCCGGCATAAAACTGTAGGTCCACTCAATTAGTAGGAAAAAACAAAAATTAAGGAATGCGCCTCGAATTAGGGAGATAAGCTCGTCCTTACAACTCGTTAGAGCTATTTCGGCGGCAGTGTATTATACATACTATTATATTCTAGTCAAAGATATTATTAACAAACATTTTGTAACAATTCCTAAGTTTTCGGTTATGGAAGGAACCTAAAATTTACTCGAGAAATTCAAATTTGGACCGATTCTTTGGTGTAAATAGAAATAAAATACAACAGCGATACCTGCCGGATTTTTCTTCATATGTATGTACACATATTTTTGGTATTCTCTATCTCCATACTAATAACCTCAATGGAACCCAGTGAGATATAACTACCAAATTTCATTAAAATTTTTCAGTAGTTTTAAATTTAAAGGCGCACAAATATTGTGACATGAGATTTGTATATGTATATGTTTATGTATCTATGTAAAGATATATGTAGATATAGATAAGTACATATCTAAGGCCAGAGAACTTTCAGAGGTTTGGAATATGAAAAATTCGGTTATAGATAGACGAAAATATATAAAAATAGGTATATATCTAAAGTCAAATTTTAAAAATAATTTTTCAATTTTAATTTCTGTTGTAAAAGAAAAATTATTATAATTAAAATTGTTTGAGTAGTTAAAAAGTTTATTCCGCACAAAGAATGTTACATGAGATTTATATATATATATGTACGTAGATAGAGGTATGTATGAATCTAAGGCCAGAGCACTCCAGAGGTTTTGTGTATGAAAAATTCGGTTACAGATATACGTAAATAGATAAAGATAGGTATATACATATCTGAGGTCAAACTTTAAAAATAATTTTCCAATTTTCGTTTCTGGTGTAAAAGAAAAATGATTGTTCATAATATTAGCAAAATACTTACCTTTCAAGATATTGTAAATAAATTGAAAAATAAAGTGAAATTCAAAAAACCAAAACATTTTAATGTTAATCGAACTTACCATTTGCACGCAAAACGAATCGAATCCCTTTGTATCATTTATACGGGTTGCTTTACGTTTGGTCGTATATACATATGTATGTATCTTCGTGTCATTTCTTTGCTTATGTAAATATGTACGTAGGTATGTATTGTTCTCGTTGTTTTGTCTTCTGCTTTACCGATTGCTTGTGGCGACCAACCATGCGCATGACTCTTTTTTCAAATATTGATACTATTCTTTATAATATTTTTGTTATTTAAAAAGAGAATTTATTAATTTTTTGCATGCAGAACCTTAGTAAAAAGTTCAAAGTTTCATTTCGAAGAAGAAATATTTAAATCGGTTGATCCGGTTTTGATTTATGGCCGTATAAAGCTAATTTTGTTTGGTTTTTTACACATTTTTACATAAATTTACGCTGTTTGACCAAAAATTTAAACAAAAACTATTTGGCTACTCAATCGGAGCACAATTAATTGTTATTACCAAATATTATCAAAATTGGTTCAGTAGTTTAAAAGTTTATTCCGCACAAAGAATGTTACATGAGATTTATGTATATATATATATGTACGTAGATAGAGATATGTATGAATCTAAGGCCAGAGCACTCCAGAGCTTTTGGGTATGAAAAATTCGGTTACAGATATACGTAAATAGATAAAAATAGGTACATATATACATATCTGAGGTCATACTTTAAAAATAATTTTCCAATTTTCATTTCTGGTGTAAAAGAAAAATGATTGTTCATAATATTAGCAAAATACTTACCTTTCCATATCGCTAGCTGAGAGTGCAAACTGTGTAAGTCCATTTTTATGAAAAAGTGTTTTTAAGTGTAGAAAGCTAGAAAAATTAAATACGCACCACGCTAAACAAGTCTGTGATACTTGTCATATTTCTACTCGTTGTTATTCAGTGATACGCAAATTGTGTAAGTCCAAAAAGAGAAGAAAATTGTGTAAGTCCAAAATTTTTATATGAACAGAAATTTTTTTTTTCATTTTGAAATTTTTTTATTTTGTGTTTTTTGTCTCTCCTACAAAGTCTGAAAAATGGACTTACACAATTTGCACTCTAAGCTAGCGATATATTGTAAATAAATTGAAAAATAAATTGAAAAATAAAGTGAAATTCAAGAAACCAAAACATTTTAATGTTAATCGAACCTACCATTTGCACGCAAAACGAATCGAATCCGTTTGTATCATTTATACGGGTTGTTTTACGTTTGGTCGTATATACATATGTATGTATCTTCGTGTCATTTCTTTGCTTATGTACATATGTACGTAGGTATGTATTGTTCTGGTTGTTTTGTCTTCTGCTTTACCGATTGCTTGTGGCGACCAACCATGCGCATGACTCTTTTTTCAAAAATTGATATTATTCTTTATAATATTTTTGTTATTTAAAAAGAGAATTTATTCATTTTTTTATGCAGAACTTTAGTAAAAGGTTCAAAGTTTAATTTCCAAGAAGAAATATTTAAATCGGTTGATCCGGTTTTGATTTATGGCCGTATAAAGCTAATTTTAGTTGGTTTTTTACACATTTTTACACAAATTTACGCTGTTTGACCAAAAATTTTAATAAAAACTATTTGACTACTCAATCGGAGCACAATTACATGTTACTGCCAAATATTATCAAACTTGGTTCAGTAGTTTAAAAGTTTATCCCGCACAAAGAATGTTACATCAGATTTTTATATATATAGATGTACGTAGATAGAGATATGTATGAATCTAAGGCCAGAGCACTCCAGAGGTTTTGTGTATGAAAAATTCGGTTACAGATATACGTAAATAGATAAAAATAGGTATATACATATCTGAGGTCAAACTTTAAAAATAATTTTCCAATTTTCGTTTCTGGTGTAAAAGAAAAATGATTGTTCATAATATTAGCAAAATACTTACCTTTCCAGATATTGTAAATAAATTGAAAAATAAAGTGAAATTCAAAAAACCAAAACATTTTAATGTTAATCGAACCTACCATTTGCACGCAAAACGAATCGAATCCCTTTGTATCATTTATACGGGTTGCTTTACGTTTGGTCGTATATACATATGTATGTATCTTCGTGTCATTTCTTTGCTTATGTAAATATGTACGTAGGTATGTATTGTTCTCGTTGTTTTGTCTTCTGCTTTACCGATTGCTTGTGGCGACCAACCATGCGCATGACTCTTTTTTTTTTTCAAAAATTGATACTATTCTTTATAATATTTTTGTTATTTAAAAAGAGAATTTATTAATTTTTTGCATGCAGAACTTTAGTAAAAGGTTCAAAGTTTCATTTCCAAGAAGAAATATTTAAATCGGTTGATCCGGTTTTGATTTATGGCCGTATAAAGCTAATTTTGGTTGGTTTTTTACACATTTTTACATAAATTTATGCTGTTTGACCAAAAATTTAAATAAAAACTATTTGGCTACTCAATCGGAGCACACTTACATGCTATTACCAAATATTATCAGAATTGGTTCAGTAGTTTAAAAGTTTATCCCGCACAAAGAATGTTACATGAGATTTTTATATATATAGATGTACGTAGATAGAGATATGTATGAATCTAAGGCCAGAGCACTCCAGAGGTTTTGTGTATGAAAAATTCGGTTACAGATATACGTAAATAGATAAAAATAGGTATATACATATCTGAGGTCAAACTTTAAAAATAATTTTCCAATTTTCGTTTCTGGTGTAAAAGAAAAATGATTGTTCATAATATTAGCAAAATACTTACCTTTCAAGATATTGTAAATAAATTGAAAAATAAAGTGAAATTCAAAAAACCAAAACATTTTAATGTTAATCGAACTTACCATTTGCACGCAAAACGAATCGAATCCCTTTGTATCATTTATACGGGTTGCTTTACGTTTGGTCGTATATACATATGTATGTATCTTCGTGTCATTTCTTTGCTTATGTAAATATGTACGTAGGTATGTATTGTTCTCGTTGTTTTGTCTTCTGCTTTACCGATTGCTTGTGGCGACCAACCATGCGCATGACTCTTTTTTTTTTTCAAAAATTGATACTATTCTTTATAATATTTTTGTTATTTAAAAAGAGAATTTATTAATTTTTTGCATGCATAACTTTAGTAAAAGGTTCAAAGTTTCATTTCCAAGAAGAAATATTTAAATCGGTTGATCCGGTTTTGATTTATGGCCGTATAAAGTTAATTTTGGTTGGTTTTTTACACATTTTTACATAAATTTACGCTGATTGACCAAAAATTGAAATAAAAACTATTTGGCTACTCAATCGGAGCACAATTACATGTTATTACCAAATATTATCAAAATTGGTTCAGTAGTTTAAAAGTTTATCCCGCACAAAGAATGTTACATGAGATTTTTATATATATAGATGTACGTAGATAGAGATATGTATGAATCTAAGGCCAGAGCACTCCAGAGGTTTTGGGTATGAAAAATTCGGTTACAGATATACGTAAATAGATAAAAATAGGTATATACATATCTGAGGTCAAACTTTAAAAATAATTTTCCCATTTTCGTTTCTGGTGTAAAAGAAAAATGATTGTTCATAATATTAGCAAAATACTTACCTTTCCAGATATTGTAAATAAATTGAAAAATAAAGTGAAATTCAAAAAACCAAAACATTTTAATGTTAATCGAACCTACCATTTGCACGCAAAACGAATCGAATCCGTTTGTATCATTTATACGGGTTGCTTTACGTTTGGTCGTATATACATATGTATGTATCTTCGTGTCATTTCTTTGCTTATGTAAATATGTACGTAGGTATGTATTGTTCTCGTTGTTTTGTCTTCTGCTTTACCGATTGCTTGTGGCGACCACCCATGCGCATGACTCTTTTTTTTTTTTTTTTTCAAAAATTGATACTATTCTTTATAATATTTTTGTTATTTAAAAAGAGAATTTATTAATTTTTTGCATGCAGAACCTTAGTAAAAAGTTCAAAGTTTCATTTCCAAGAAGAAATATTTAAATCGGTTGATCCGGTTTTGATTTATGGCCGTATAAAGCTAATTTTGTTTGGTTTTTTACACATTTTTACATAAATTTACGCTGTTTGACCAAAAATTTAAATAAAAACTATTTGGCTACTCAATCGGAGCACAATTAATTGTTATTACCAAATATTATCAAAATTGGTTCAGTAGTTTAAAAGTTTATTCCGCACAAAGAATGTTACATGAGATTTATGTATATATATATATGTACGTAGATAGAGATATGTATGAATCTAAGGCCAGAGCACTCCAGAGCTTTTGGGTATGAAAAATTCGGTTACAGATATACGTAAATAGATAAAAATAGGTACATATATACATATCTGAGGTCATACTTTAAAAATAATTTTCCAATTTTCATTTCTGGTGTAAAAGAAAAATGATTGTTCATAATATTAGCAAAATACTTACCTTTCCATATCGCTAGCTGAGAGTGCAAACTGTGTAAGTCCATTTTTATGAAAAAGTGTTTTTAAGTGTAGAAAGCTAGAAAAATTAAATACGCACCACGCTAAACAAGTCTGTGATACTTGTCATATTTCTACTCGTTGTTATTCAGTGATACGCAAATTGTGTAAGTCCAAAAAGAGAAGAAAATTGTGTAAGTCCAAAATTTTTATATGAACAGAAATTTTTTTTTTCATTTTGAAATTTTTTTATTTTGTGTTTTTTGTCTCTCCTACAAAGTCTGAAAAATGGACTTACACAATTTGCACTCTAAGCTAGCGATATATTGTAAATAAATTGAAAAATAAATTGAAAAATAAAGTGAAATTCAAGAAACCAAAACATTTTAATGTTAATCGAACCTACCATTTGCACGCAAAACGAATCGAATCCGTTTGTATCATTTATACGGGTTGTTTTACGTTTGGTCGTATATACATATGTATGTATCTTCGTGTCATTTCTTTGCTTATGTACATATGTACGTAGGTATGTATTGTTCTGGTTGTTTTGTCTTCTGCTTTACCGATTACTTGTGGCGACCAACCATGCGCATGACTCTTTTTTCAAAAATTGATATTATTCTTTATAATATTTTTGTTATTTAAAAAGAGAATTTATTCATTTTTTTATGCAGAACTTTAGTAAAAGGTTCAAAGTTTAATTTCCAAGAAGAAATATTTAAATCGGTTGATCCGGTTTTGATTTATGGCCGTATAAAGCTAATTTTAGTTGGTTTTTTACACATTTTTACACAAATTTACGCTGTTTGACCAAAAATTTAAATAAAAACTATTTGACTACTCAATCGGAGCACAATTACATGTTACTGCCAAATATTATCAAACTTGGTTCAGTAGTTTAAAAGTTTATCCCGCACAAAGAATGTTACATCAGATTTTTATATATATAGATGTACGTAGATAGAGATATGTATGAATCTAAGGCCAGAGCACTCCAGAGGTTTTGTGTATGAAAAATTCGGTTACAGATATACGTAAATAGATAAAAATAGGTATATACATATCTGAGGTCAAACTTTAAAAATAATTTTCCAATTTTCGTTTCTGGTGTAAAAGAAAAATGATTGTTCATAATATTAGCAAAATACTTACCTTTCCAGATATTGTAAATAAATTGAAAAATAAAGTGAAATTCAAAAAACCAAAACATTTTAATGTTAATCGAACCTACCATTTGCACGCAAAACGAATCGAATCCCTTTGTATCATTTATACGGGTTGCTTTACGTTTGGTCGTATATACATATGTATGTATCTTCGTGTCATTTCTTTGCTTATGTAAATATGTACGTAGGTATGTATTGTTCTCGTTGTTTTGTCTTCTGCTTTACCGATTGCTTGTGGCGACCAACCATGCGCATGACTCTTTTTTTTTTTTTCAAAAATTGATACTATTCTTTATAATATTTTTGTTATTTAAAAAGAGAATTTATTAATTTTTTGCATGCAGAACTTTAGTAAAAGGTTCAAAGTTTCATTTCCAAGAAGAAATATTTAAATCGGTTGATCCGGTTTTGATTTATGGCCGTATAAAGCTAATTTTGGTTGGTTTTTTACACATTTTTACATAAATTTATGCTGTTTGACCAAAAATTTAAATAAAAACTATTTGGCTACTCAATCGGAGCACACTTACATGCTATTACCAAATATTATCAGAATTGGTTCAGTAGTTTAAAAGTTTATCCCGCACAAAGAATGTTACATGAGATTTTTATATATATAGATGTACGTAGATAGAGATATGTATGAATCTAAGGCCAGAGCACTCCAGAGGTCTTGTGTATGAAAAATTCGGTTACAGATATACGTAAATAGATAAAGATAGGTATATACATATCTGAGGTCAAACTTTAAAAATAATTTTCCAATTTTCGTTTCTGGTGTAAAAGAAAAATGATTGTTCATAATATTAGCAAAATACTTACCTTTCAAGATATTGTAAATAAATTGAAAAATAAAGTGAAATTCAAAAAACCAAAACATTTTAATGTTAATCGAACTTACCATTTGCACGCAAAACGAATCGAATCCCTTTGTATCATTTATACGGGTTGCTTTACGTTTGGTCGTATATACATATGTATGTATCTTCGTGTCATTTCTTTGCTTATGTAAATATGTACGTAGGTATGTATTGTTCTCGTTGTTTTGTCTTCTGCTTTACCGATTGCTTGTGGCGACCAACCATGCGCATGACTCTTTTTTTTTTTTTTTTCAAAAATTGATACTATTCTTTATAATATTTTTGTTATTTAAAAAGAGAATTTATTAATTTTTTGCATGCAGAACTTTAGTAAAAGGTTCAAAGTTTCATTTCCAAGAAGAAATATTTAAATCGGTTGATCCGGTTTTGATTTATGGCCGTATAAAGTTAATTTTGGTTGGTTTTTTACACAATTTTACATAAATTTACGCTGATTGACCAAAAATTGAAATAAAAACTATTTGGCTACTCAATCGGAGCACAATTACATGTTATTACCAAATATTATCAAAATTGGTTCAGTAGTTTAAAAGTTTATCCCGCACAAAGAATGTTACATGAGATTTTTATATATATAGATGTACGTAGATAGAGATATGTATGAATCTAAGGCCAGAGCACTCCAGAGGTTTTGGGTATGAAAAATTCGGTTACAGATATACGTAAATAGATAAAAATAGGTATATACATATCTGAGGTCAAACTTTAAAAATAATTTTCCAATTTTCGTTTCTGGTGTAAAAGAAAAATGATTGTTCATAATATTAGCAAAATACTTACCTTTCCAGATATTGTAAATAAATTGAAAAATAAAGTGAAATTCAAAAAACCAAAACATTTTAATGTTAATCGAACCTACCATTTGCACGCAAAACGAATCGAATCCGTTTGTATCATTTATACGGGTTGCTTTACGTTTGGTCGTATATACATATGTATGTATCTTCGTGTCATTTCTTTGCTTATGTAAATATGTACGTAGGTATGTATTGTTCTCGTTGTTTTGTCTTCTGCTTTACCGATTGCTTGTGGCGACCAACCATGCGCATGACTCTTTTTTCAAAAATTGATACTATTCTTTATAATATTTTTGTTATTTAAAAAGAGAATTTATTAATTTTTTGCATGCAGAACCTTAGTAAAAAGTTCAAAGTTTCATTTCGAAGAAGAAATATTTAAATCGGTTGATCCGGTTTTGATTTATGGCCGTATAAAGCTAATTTTGTTTGGTTTTTTACACATTTTTACATAAATTTACGCTGTTTGACCAAAAATTTAAATAAAAACTATTTGGCTACTCAATCGGAGCACAATTAATTGTTATTACCAAATATTATCAAAATTGGTTCAGTAGTTTAAAAGTTTATTCCGCACAAAGAATGTTACATGAGATTTATGTATATATATATATGTACGTAGATAGAGATATGTATGAATCTAAGGCCAGAGCACTCCAGAGCTTTTGGGTATGAAAAATTCGGTTACAGATATACGTAAATAGATAAAAATAGGTACATATATACATATCTGAGGTCATACTTTAAAAATAATTTTCCAATTTTCATTTCTGGTGTAAAAGAAAAATGATTGTTCATAATATTAGCAAAATACTTACCTTTCCATATCGCTAGCTGAGAGTGCAAACTGTGTAAGTCCATTTTTATGAAAAAGTGTTTTTAAGTGTAGAAAGCTAGAAAAATTAAATACGCACCACGCTAAACAAGTCTGTGATACTTGTCATATTTCTACTCGTTGTTATTCAGTGATACGCAAATTGTGTAAGTCCAAAAAGAGAAGAAAATTGTGTAAGTCCAAAATTTTTATATGAACAGAAATTTTTTTTTTCATTTTGAAATTTTTTTATTTTGTGTTTTTTGTCTCTCCTACAAAGTCTGAAAAATGGACTTACACAATTTGCACTCTAAGCTAGCGATATATTGTAAATAAATTGAAAAATAAATTGAAAAATAAAGTGAAATTCAAGAAACCAAAACATTTTAATGTTAATCGAACCTACCATTTGCACGCAAAACGAATCGAATCCGTTTGTATCATTTATACGGGTTGTTTTACGTTTGGTCGTATATACATATGTATGTATCTTCGTGTCATTTCTTTGCTTATGTACATATGTACGTAGGTATGTATTGTTCTGGTTGTTTTGTCTTCTGCTTTACCGATTGCTTGTGGCGACCAACCATGCGCATGACTCTTTTTTCAAAAATTGATATTATTCTTTATAATATTTTTGTTATTTAAAAAGAGAATTTATTCATTTTTTTATGCAGAACTTTAGTAAAAGGTTCAAAGTTTAATTTCCAAGAAGAAATATTTAAATCGGTTGATCCGGTTTTGATTTATGGCCGTATAAAGCTAATTTTAGTTGGTTTTTTACACATTTTTACATAAATTTACGCTGTTTGACCAAAAATTTAAATAAAAACTATTTGACTACTCAATCGGAGCACAATTACATGTTACTGCCAAATATTATCAAACTTGGTTCAGTAGTTTAAAAGTTTATCCCGCACAAAGAATGTTACATGAGATTTTTATATATATAGATGTACGTAGATAGAGATATGTATGAATCTAAGGCCAGAGCACTCCAGAGGTTTTGTGTATGAAAAATTCGGTTACAGATATACGTAAATAGATAAAAATAGGTATATACATATCTGAGGTCAAACTTTAAAAATAATTTTCCAATTTTCGTTTCTGGTGTAAAAGAAAAATGATTGTTCATAATATTAGCAAAATACTTACCTTTCCAGATATTGTAAATAAATTGAAAAATAAAGTGAAATTCAAAAAACCAAAACATTTTAATGTTAATCGAACCTACCATTTGCACGCAAAACGAATCGAATCCCTTTGTATCATTTATACGGGTTGCTTTACGTTTGGTCGTATATACATATGTATGTATCTTCGTGTCATTTCTTTGCTTATGTAAATATGTACGTAGGTATGTATTGTTCTCGTTGTTTTGTCTTCTGCTTTACCGATTGCTTGTGGCGACCAACCATGCGCATGACTCTTTTTTTTTCAAAAATTGATACTATTCTTTATAATATTTTTGTTATTTAAAAAGAGAATTTATTAATTTTTTGCATGCAGAACTTTAGTAAAAGGTTCAAAGTTTCATTTCCAAGAAGAAATATTTAAATCGGTTGATCCGGTTTTGATTTATGGCCGTATAAAGCTAATTTTGGTTGGTTTTTTACACATTTTTACATAAATTTATGCTGTTTGACCAAAAATTTAAATAAAAACTATTTGGCTACTCAATCGGAGCACACTTACATGTTATTACCAAATATTATCAGAATTGGTTCAGTAGTTTAAAAGTTTATCCCGCACAAAGAATGTTACATGAGATTTTTATATATATAGATGTACGTAGATAGAGATATGTATGAATCTAAGGCCAGAGTACTCCAGAGGTTTTGTGTATGAGAAATTCGGTTACAGATATACGTAAATAGATAAAAATAGGTATATACATATCTGAGGTCAAACTTCAAAAATAATTTTCCAATTTTCGTTTCTGGTGTAAAAGAAAAATGATTGTTCATAATATTAGCAAAATACTTACCTTTCCGGATATTGTAAGTAAATTGAAAAATAAAGTGAAATTCAAAAAACCAAAACATTTTAATGTTAATCGAACCTACCATTTGTACGCAAAACGAATCGAATCCCTTTGTATCATTTATACGGGTTGCTTTACGTTTGGTCGTATATACATATGTATGTATCTTCGTGTCATTTCTTTGCTTATGTAAATATGTACGTAGGTATGTATTGTTCTCGTTGTTTTGTCTTCTGCTTTACCGATTGCTTGTGGCGACCAACCATGCGCATGACTCTTTTTTTTTTCAAAAATTGATACTATTCTTTATAATATTTTTGTTATTTAAAAAGAGAATTTATTAATTTTTTGCATGCAGAACTTTAGTAAAAGGTTCAAAGTTTCATTTCCAAGAAGAAATATTTAAATCGGTTGATCCGGTTTTGATTTATGGCCGTATAAAGCTAATTTTGGTTGGTTTTTTACACATTTTTACATAAATTTACGCTGTTTGACCAAGAATTGAAATAAAAACTATTCGGCTACTCAATCGGAGCACAATTACATGTTATTACCAAATATTATCAAAATTGGTTCAGTAGTTTAAAAGTTTATCCCGCACAAAGAATGTTACATGAGATTTATATATATATAGATAGACTAGCATACCCGGCCAAGTTTCGCATTGGCTTTCAGTTATCAACAGTCATCATCATCTTATTAGTGATTTGATATTGAAAATAAAAGATACTTTTATTTTGTGATCTGCTTCGCCATCCTGATAAAACATATATTTTATTACTGCAAAGGTTTCTATTTTCAAAATATATTTTAAATATATTTCAAGGCAAATAGTGGCCACTGTGGTGTAGTGTGTGAAAGGCTCGCCTGCCATAAAAGAGGTCTCGGGTTTTATCCCCAGTCCGGACAAACACCAAAAAAAATGTAATTAATTAGAAATCAGAAATAGCGGTCACCTCTCGGCGGTGGGCGGCATACCCTAATAGGGTATTTCTGCCATGAAAATGCTTCCCACAAAAAATGCATTCCGCGTTCGGAGCCGGCATAAACTGTAGGTCCACTCAATTAGTAGGAAAAAAGAAAAATTAAGGAATGCGCCTCAAATTAGGGAGATAAGCTCGTCCTTACAACTCGTTAGAGCTATTTCAGCGGCATTGTATTATACATACTATTATATTCTTGTCAAAGATATTATTAACAAACATTTTGTAACAATCCCTAAGTATGTACACATGTTTTTGGTATTCTCTATCTGCACACTAATAACCTTAATGGAACCCAATGAGATAAGATAGGTATACATATGTATATGTAAAGTCAAATTTTAAAAATAATTTTTCAATTTTAATTTCTGTTGTAAAAGAAAAATTATTTTTATTAAATTGTTTGAGTAGTTAAAAAGTTTATTCCGCACAAAGAATGTTATATGAGATTTATGTATATATATATATGTACGTAGATAGAGATATGTATGAATCTAAGGCCAGAGCACTCCAGAGGTTTTGGGTATGAAAAATTTGGTTGCAGATATACGTAAATAGATAAAAATAGGTACAAATATACATATCTGAGGTCAAACTTTAAAAATAATTTTCCAATTTTCATTTCTGTTGTAAAAGAAAAATGATTGTTCATAATATTAGCAAAATACTTACCTTTCCAGATATTGTAAATAAATTGAAAAATAAATTGAAAAATAAAGTGAAATTCAAAAAACCAAAACGTTTTAATGTTAATCGAACCTACCATTTGCACGCAAAACGAATCGAATACGTTTGTATCATTTATACGGGTTGCTTTACGTTTGGTCGTATATACATATGTATGTATCTTCGTGTCATTTCTTTGCTTATGTAAATATGTACGTAGGTATGTATTGTTCTCGTTGTTTTGTCTTCTGCTTTACCGATTGCTTGTGGCGACCAACCATGCGCATGACTCTTTTTTCAAAAATTGATACTATTCTTTATAATATTTTTGTTATTTAAAAAGAGAATTTATTAATTTTTTGCATGCAGAACTTTAGTAAAAAGTTCAAAGTTTCATTTCCAAGAAGAAATATTTAAATCGGTTGATCCGGTTTTGATTTATGGCCGTATAAAGCTAATTTTGGTTGGTTTTTTACACATTTTTACATAAATTTACGCTGTTTGACCAAGAATTGAAATAAAAACTATTTGGCTACTCAATCGGAGCACAATTACATGTTATTACCAAATATTATCAAAATTGGTTCAGTAATTTAAAAGTTTATCCCGCACAAAGAATGTTACATGAGATTTTTATATATATAGATCTACGTAGATAGAGATATGTATGAATCTAAGGCCAGAGCACTCCAGAGGTTTTGTGTATGAAAAATTCGGTTACAGATATACGTAAATAGATAAAAATAGGTATATACATATCTGAGGTCAAACTTTAAAAATAATTTTCCAATTTTCGTTTCTGGTGTAAAAGAAAAATGATTGTTCATAATATTAGCAAAATACTTACCTTTCCAGATATTGTAAATAAATTGATAAAACAAAGTAAAAAAAATTTTTTAAAAAGCTTTTATTTAATATTAATATAAAAATTTACTAAAAAGGAAAAAAATAATTTTTTTATATTTTTGAACAAGATTTATATTAGTCCTTAGGTTAGGTTAGGTTAGGTTGAGGTAGCTGTCTCCGCAATTCATGAAAGCGGGGACACACTTAGGCCGAGGTGGCCCATTGTGATACCACACGGGAGCCCTAGCTTCCTTCTCCCTGTTTACAAACTTTTCCGGAAAAATTAGATTCAAAAGTATGATAAGATTAGATGCCCGTGAAGCTAAACCAGCGCGTTTGTTTCATGAAGCGCAGAAAATCTAGTGTCCTTGCATTTTCCATCTCCGCCAGGCACTCGAAAAAGTGTTTATGGAGGAAGCGGTACCTGGATAGCGACAGTGCGGGGCAGTGGCATAGATAGTGCTCAACACTCTCTATTTCCTCCACGTCCCTACAGCTGCGGCAGAAGTCGTTTTTATATAGGCCCATGCGAGAGGCGTGAGTGCCCATAAGACAATGGCCTGTTAGAAGTCCCACCAGCGGACCTATAGAGAGCCGATTCAGATGCAGCACCGATACAGACCTAGCCTCATCCAGTCTAGGCCAGATTTGCCTAGAAATCACACAAGTTGACTCCTTGGCCCATCTAGCGTTAGCCTGTTCAATGGAGCGAGATCTCAACCAATGCTTGCATGAGTTAAGCGGGGGGCCAACCCATGCCGCAGATGTGATATCCTGCAAGCTTGTGCCTTCCCTTGCCAACTCATCTGCAATGCAGTTGCCCCGAACGTTGCTATGGCCTGGAAACCAAATGACGTTCAGGTCGCACCTTTCGGCTAGTTTGTTCAAAGACTCCCTACATTTCATTGCAACTATAGATGTAGCATTGTTACTCTGTAAGGATTTTATGGCAGCTTGGCTGTCAGAGAAGATTTTGATAGAATTTATGTCTGGCAGATCTGTCAGGCGACGAGCTGCTTCCCATATGGCTATGAGCTCAGCCTGATAGACGCTGCAGTGATCAGGTAGGCGCAAACTTACTTTCAGATGAAGCTTTTCGCAGAAAAACCCACTTCCAACTCTATTGTTCAATTTAGAGCCGTGTAAATGTGCAGTGTATTAGGGTCGGGATCCCCTAAGTTCTTCCACTCGCTCCTCTCCGGGATTCTTGTGGAGAATTTGTTATCCCAACAAAAGGCTGGTATTGCATAGTCCAGCTTTAGAAAATTGGCAGGGACGTTACTAAGAATTTGAGCGTGCCCGAATCTGGTGTCCCTCCAGGGTTCGGTTGCATTGAGCCTTGCCGCGTTGCAGCTGGCAATGAGTTTCCCCTGTATATCCGTGGGGAGAAGAAATAGGATGGTTTCGAGAGCTTTAGTTGGGGTGGAGGGAAGGGCTCCGCTAATAAGCATGGAAGTCATTCGCTGCACTCTAGTTAATTTGCTCTTATTGGTTTCGAGTTCCAGTGCTGGCCACCATATGGTGACTGCATAGAAGAGAATAGGTCGCACTACCGCTGTGTACAGCCAATGGACGATTTGGGGGTTAAGTCCCCATCTCTTGCCTATCGCTGATTTACATGCGTAAAGTGTTAACATGGCTTTTTGGGATCGTACTTCTACGTTCCGTTTCCAGTTTAGTTTTCTGCCTAGAATAACACCAAGGTATTTAACCTCGGTAGAGAGTTTAATCTCCTTCCCATTTATGGACGGAGGTTTGAATTCAGGTATCTTATGTTTGCGGGTAAACAGAACCATTTCCGTTTTCTCAGAGCTGACACTGAGCCCGCATTTCAGAGACCAGGTTTTTACAATGTTGAGTGCATTTTGCAAAAGGTCGCTCAGCACCGTTATATGCTTGCCAGTCGCTGTCAGGGCGATGTCATCGGCGTACGCAATGACCTGGCAGCCCGTGTGCTGAAGTTTAGAGAGCAGGGTGTTCACCGTTAGGTTCCAAAGCAGAGGAGACAAAACTCCACCCTGGGGTGTTCCCCTGTTGGCATACCTAGTTATCGATGAATTACCCATTTCAGAAATAATGGCTCTTCTACTAAGAAGAAGTTCGACAAACCTCACGAGAGCCTCTCCTACCTCCAAGTCCCGTAGGGCGGTGGTAACGGCTCCCGGTAGAACATTGTTGAAAGCTCCTTCTATGTCGAGAAAGATGCCCAGTGTGAATTCCTTAAAGGCTAGCCCCTTTTATATCTTGGAAGTGATAGCGTGTAGAGCAGTCTCTACGGACTTGCCTTTGGAATAAGCGTGTTGAAAAGGAGATAGAGTATTCGCACGGAGCCTGATATAGACATCCAGCAATCTCTCAAGAACTTTGAGTAGAAAAGAGGTCAGGCTTATCGGCCTGAAATCCTTTGAGCTGCTGTAGGAGGCTCTGCCCCCTTTAGGAATAAAGATCACCTTCGCCTTGGTCCATTCCAGAGGAATGTATGACAGGTTGAGGCAGGCTTTATAGATAGGAACAAGTAGAGGGGTTAGAGTATCACTTGCTATATTAGTCCTTAGTTCATTTGGATCTTAATTTCAATCTAAGCATACATTTAACGTATTTCTTCAAAGCATTTCTGTATATGTATCAACATAAATAAAAGCGCGGGTGCTCTTTACGTAATGCATATCTTACGTAATTGGAATTTAAAGTTTTTATCGCTTCCTTACATTTCACCAATACTGTTTTATAACATGAATATCTAATGAGTATCCGCGCTTTTATTTATGTTGATACATATACAGAAATGCTTTGAAGAAATACGTTAAATGTATGCTTAGATTGAAATTAAGATCCAAATGAACTAAGGACTAATATAAATCTTGTTCAAAACTATAAAAAATTTATTTTTTTCCTTTTTAGTAAATTTTTATATTAATATTAAATAAAAGCTTTTTAAAAATTTTTTTTACTTTGTTTTATTTTTGCCTTTTTAGTTTTACAATGCATATTACATCTAATATTTGTCAACACTCCCACTATCAATATAGTCCAACAGTTTTTAATATGAAGTGCACTATATTTTACATTTTGATGGTTTCTGCTCAGCCAGTTTTTTATTATCCAATTCCTGTGGAGTCTTTTAAGTGGTTTTACTATACTCTTTTGTGAATAGATTACTTCGTAATACGTGTTCAAAATAGGAACAAAATTGGTTCATAAATACTGATTTTCTAAATATCTTGACACTAGCGCCACCTAGCGGCGATTTATTTCCACGGATATATTTATAATAATAATATATAATACAATGGCGCTATTATAACTCTGACGAGTTTTATGGCCGAGCTTCTCTCCCAATTCGAGGTGTGCTCCTTTTTGTTTTTCCTACTAATTGGGCGGACCTACAGTTTTATGCCGGCTCCGAACGGCGAATGCATTTTTTGTGAGAAGCTTTTTCATGGCAGAAATACTCTCGGAGGGTATGCCGCCCACTGCCGAGAGGTGACCGCTGCTCTTAAAAAATCCAATAATCGGATTTTTACTAATTAGAAAAATTTTTTGGTGTTTGGCTCGGACCGTGGTTTGAACCCGAGACCTCTGGCATAGCAGGCGAGCACTCTACCCACTGCACCACAGCGGACCACGGATATATTTACTTTCTCATAAGCAATATATATACCGAATATGAACAAATTCGGTCGGTAAATAAGAATTTTACAAATAACTTGACACCAGCGCCACCTAGCGGCGATTTTTTTCCACAGATGTATTTACTTTCTCATAGGCAATATATATACCGAATATGAACAAATTCGGTCGGTAAATACGAATTTTACAAATATCTTGACACCAGCGCCACCTAGCGGCGATTTTTTTCCACGGATGTATTTACTTTCTCATAGGAAATATATATACCGAATATGAACAAATTCGGTCGGTAAATACGAATTTTACAAATAACTTGACACCAGCGCCACCTAGCGGCGATTTTTTTCCACAGATGTATTTACTTTCTCATAGGCAATATATATACCGAATATGAACAAATTCGGTCGGTAAATACGAATTTTACAAATATCTCGACACCAGCGCCATCTATCGGATTTTTTTTATTTCACATTGCATTGTCTTCGGGTCCTAAACTATGTTCCAAATTTCAAGTACCTAGCTCAACTAGAAGTATCTTAAATATTCGTTGCAAAATTCCACGACATACATACATACCCCCATACATACAAACAGTGAAGTTAAATAAAAGCTTGTAAAAAAATAAAGTGAAATTCAAAAAACCAAAACATTTTAATGTTAATCGAACCTAACATTTGCACGCAAAACGAATCGAATCCCTTTGTATCATTTATACGGGTTGCTTTACGTTTGGTCGTATATACATATGTATGTATCTTCGTGTCATTTCTTTGCTTATGTAAATATGTACGTAGGTATGTATTGTTCTCGTTGTTTTGTCTTCTGCTTTACCGATTGCTTGTGGCGACCAACCATGCGCATGACTCTTTTTTTTTCAAAAATTGATACTATTCTTTATAATATTTTTGTTATTTAAAAAGAGAATTTATTAATTTTTTGCATGCAGAACTTTAGTAAAAGGTTCAAAGTTTCATTTCCAAGAAGAAATATTTAAATCGGTTGATCCGGTTTTGATTTATGGCCGTATAAAGCTAATTTTGGTTGGTTTTTTACACATTTTTACATAAATTTATGCTGTTTGACCAAAAATTTAAATAAAAACTATTTGGCTACTCAATCGGAGCACACTTACATGTTATTACCAAATATTATCAGAATTGGTTCAGTAGTTTAAAAGTTTATCCCGCACAAAGAATGTTACAAGAGATTTTTATATATATAGATGTACGTAGATAGAGATATGTATGAATCTAAGGCCAGAGCACTCCAGAGGTTTTGTGTATGAAAAATTCGGTTACAGATATACGTAAATAGATAAAAATAGGTATATACATATCTGAGGTCAAACTTTAAAAATAATTTTCCAATTTTCGTTTCTGGTGTAAAAGAAAAATGATTGTTCATAATATTACCAAAATACTTACCTTTCCAGATATTGTAAATAAATTGAAAAATAAAGTGAAATTCAAAAAACCAAAACATTTTAATGTTAATCGAACCTACCATTTGCACGCAAAACGAATCGAATCCCTTTGTATCATTTATACGGGTTGCTTTACGTTTGGTCGTATATACATATGTATGTATCTTCGTGTCATTTCTTTGCTTATGGAAATATGTACGTAGGTATGTATTGTTCGCGTTGTATTGTCTTCTGCTTTACCGATTGCTTGTGGCGACCAACCATGCGCATGACTCTTTTTTTCAAAAATTGATACTAATCTTTATAATATTTTTGTTATTTAAAAAGAGAATTTATTAATTTTTTGCATGCAGAACTTTAGTAAAAGGTTCAAAGTTTCATTTCCAAGAATAAATATTTAAATCGGTTGATCCGGTTTTGATTTATGGCCGTATAAAGCTAATTTTGGTTGGTTTTTTACACATTTTTACATAAATTTACGCTGTTTGACCAAAAATTGAAATAAAAACTATTTGGCTACTCAATCGGAGCACAATTACATGTTATTACCAAATATTATCAAAATTGGTTCAGTAGTTTAAAAGTTTATCCCGCACAAAGAATGTTACATGAGATTTTTATATATATAGATGTACGTAGATAGAGATATGTATGAATCTAAGGCCAGAGCACTCCAGAGGTTTTGTGTATGAAAAATTCGGTTACAGATATACGTAAATAGATAAAAATAGGTATATACATATCTGAGGTCAAACTTTAAAAATAATTTTCCAATTTTCGTTTCTGGTGTAAAAGAAAAATGATTGTTCATAATATTAGCAAAATAATTACCTTTCCAGATATTGTAAATAAATTGAAAAATAAAGTGAAATTCAAAAAACCAAAACATTTTAATGTTAATCGAACTTACCATTTGCACGCAAAACGAATCGAATCCCTTTGTATCATTTATACGGGTTGCTTTACGTTTGGTCGTATATACACCCAGCAAACACAGTCTCTAACGTTAGAAATTTTGTCGAGATTACCTTAGATAACTAGTGTAATTCTCTATATATTCTCAAATCGCTAACTAGGGTTGAAAACTACACTAGAATTCGATTAGCGAGTGATTAGAGAAGGAGCCAAAGCTCACGTCTTTTATCAATTCTCAATATATTTCTGTGATATATTGAATATACATACATATATTGAAATTAGATACTAAAAATGGTAAAGTTAATATCACCGTAGTACAATGTTTTCCATTAAAAAGTACAAGAAGTACCTTTAATTTAAATAATAAGACTGAATTTTGTTTAAATTTCAGTTCTTATAAATGTGGTAAACATATACATGTCAATATATATAATCATATGCAATTTAGGCACATATTGCGTTAATAAAATCTAAACAATGAAAAAATCATATAAAAGGAGACAAAGCTTTGTTTTTCATTTCAATTGGAAGTATTTGCAAATTCTGATTAGTATCTCATTAGAGAACTACATTAGAATTCGATTCGAGAATTATAATTTTCTCGATTTGAGAATTAGGTACCCTTTTCTTTGAGAACGCTATGATTCTCGATAGATTTTCGAGTCGTCCTCTAACGTTACAGGTTTGAGAATGAGGCTAGTTCTCGAGTCATTCTCAAATCGATAACTAACCTCAGTGTTTGTTGGGCATATGTATGTATCTTCGTGTCATTTCTTTGCTTATGTAAATATGTACGTAGGTATGTATTGTTCTCGTTGTTTTGTCTTCTGCTTTACCGATTGCTTGTGGCGACCAACCATGCGCATGACTCTTTTTTTTCAAAAATTGATACTATTCTTTATAATATTTTTGTTATTAAAAAGAGAATTTATTAATTTTTTGCATGCAGAACTTTAGTAAAAGGTTCAAAGTTTCATTTCCAAGAAGAAATATTTAAATCGGTTGATCCGGTTTTGATTTATGGCCGTATAAAGCTAATTTTGGTTGGTTTTTTACACATTTTTACATAAATTTATGCTGTTTGACCAAAAATTTAAATAAAAACTATTTGGCTACTCAATCGGAGCACACTTACATGTTATTACCAAATATTATCAGAATTGGTTCAGTAGTTTAAAAGTTTATCCCGCACAAAGAATGTTACATGAGATTTTTATATATATAGATGTACGTAGATAGAGATATGTATGAATCTAAGGCCAGAGCACTCCAGAGGTTTTGTGTATGAAAAATTCGGTTACAGATATACGTAAATAGATAAAAATAGGTATATACATATCTGAGGTCAAACTTTAAAAATAATTTTCCAATTTTCGTTTCTGGTGTAAAAGAAAAATGATTGTTCATAATATTAGCAAAATACTTACCTTTCCAGATATTGTAAATAAATTGAAAAATAAAGTGAAATTCAAAAAACCAAAACATTTTAATGTTAATCGAACCTACCATTTGCACGCAAAACGAATCGAATCCCTTTGTATCATTTATACGGGTTGCTTTACGTTTGGTCGTATATACATATGTATGTATCTTCGTGTCATTTCTTTGCTTATGTAAATATGTACGTAGGTATGTATTGTTCTCGTTGTTTTTTCTTCTGCTTTACCGATTGCTTGTGGCGACCAACCATGCGCATGACTCTTTTTTTTTTTCAAAAATTGATACTAATCTTTATAATATTTTTGTTATTTAAAAAGAGAATTTATTAATTTTTTGCATGCAGAACTTTAGTAAAAGGTTCAAAGTTTCATTTCCAAGAAGAAATATTTAAATCGGTTGATCCGGTTTTGATTTATGGCCGTATAAAGCTAATTTTGGTTGGTTTTTTACACATTTTTACATAAATTTACGCTGTTTGACCAAAAATTGAAATAAAAACTATTTGGCTACTCAATCGGAGCACAATTACATGTTATTACCAAATATTATCAAAATTGGTTCAGTAGTTTAAAAGTTTATCCCGCACAAAGAATGTTACATGAGATTTTTATATATATAGATGTACGTAGATAGAGATATGTATGAATATAAGGCCAGAGCACTCCAGAGGTTTTGTGTATGAAAAATTCGGTTACAGATATACGTAAATAGATAAAAATAGGTATATACATATCTGAGGTCAAACTTTAAAAATAATTTTCCAATTTTCGTTTCTGGTGTAAAAGAAAAATGATTGTTCATAATATTAGCAAAATACTTATTGTAAATAAATTGAAAAATAAAGTGAAATTCAAAAAACCAAAACATTTTAATGTTAATCGAACCTACCATTTGCACGCAAAACGAATCGAATCCCTTTGTATCATTTATACGGGTTGCTTTACGTTTGGTCGTATATACATATGTATGTATCTTCGTGTCATTTCTTTGCTTATGTAAATATGTACGTAGGTATGTATTGTTCTCGTTGTTTTGTCTTCTGCTTTACCGATTGCTTGTGGCGACCAACCATGCGCATGACTCTTTTTTTCAAAAATTGATACTATTCTTAATAATATTTTTGTTATTTAAAAAGAGAATTTATTAATTTTTTGCATGCAGAACTTTAGTAAAAGGTTCAAAGTTTCATTTCCAAGAAGAAATATTTAAATCGGTTGATCCGGTTTTGATTTATGGCCGTATAAAGCTAATTTTGGTTGGTTTTTTACACATTTTTACATAAATTTATGCTGTTTGACCAAAAATTTAAATAAAAACTATTTGGCTACTCAATCGGAGCACACTTACATGTTATTGCCAAATATTATCAAAATTGGTTCAGTAGTTTAAAAGTTTATCCAACACAAAGAATGTTTCATGAGATTTTCATATATATAGATGTACGTAGATAGAGATATGTATGAATCTAAGGCCAGAGCACTCCAGAGGTTTTGTGTATGAAAAATTCGGTTACAGATATACGTAAATAGATAAAAATAGGTATATACATATCTGAGGTCAAACTTTAAAAATAATTTTCCAATTTTCGTTTCTGGTGTAAAAGAAAAATGATTGTTCATAATATTAGCAAAATACTTACCTTTCCAGATATTGTAAATAAATTGAAAAATAAATTGAAAAATAAAGTGAAATTCAAAAAACCAAAACATTTTAATGTTAATCGAACCTACCATTTGCACGCAAAACGAATCGAATCCGTTTGTATCATTTATACGGGTTGCTTTACGTTTGGTCGTATATACATATGTATGTATCTTCGTGTCATTTCTTTGCTTATGTAAATATGTACGTAGGTATGTATTGTTGTAGTTGCTTTGTCTTCTGCTTTACCGATTGCTTGTGGCGACCAACCATGCGGATGACTCTTTTTTAAAAAATTGATACTAATCTTTATAATATTTTTGTTATTTAAAAAGAGAATTTATTAATTTTTTGCATGCAGAACTTTAGTAAAAGGTTCAAAGTTTCATTTCCAAGAATAAATATTTAAATCGGTTGATCCGGTTTTGATTTATGGCCGTATAAAGCTAATTTTGGTTGGTTTTTTACACATTTTTACATAAATTTACGCTGTTTGACCAAAAATTGAAATAAAAACTATTTGGCTACTCAATCGGAGCACAATTACATGTTATTACCAAATATTATCAAAATTGGTTCAGTAGTTTAAAAGTTTATCCCGCACAAAGAATGTTACATGAGATTTTTATATATATAGATGTACGTAGATAGAGATATGTATGAATCTAAGGCCAGAGCACTCCAGAGGTTTTGTGTATGAAAAATTCGGTTACAGATATACGTAAATAGATAAAAATAGGTATATACATATCTGAGGTCAAACTTTAAAAATAATTTTCCAATTTTCGTTTCTGGTGTAAAAGAAAAATGATTGTTCATAATATTAGCAAAATAATTACCTTTCCAGATATTGTAAATAAATTGAAAAATAAAGTGAAATTCAAAAAACCAAAACATTTTAATGTTAATCGAACTTACCATTTGCACGCAAAACGAATCGAATCCCTTTGTATCATTTATACGGGTTGCTTTACGTTTGGTCGTATATACACCCAGCAAACACAGTCTCTAACGTTAGAAATTTTGTCGAGATTACCTTAGATAACTAGTGTAATTCTCTATATATTCTCAAATCGCTAACTAGGGTTGAAAACTACACTAGAATTCGATTAGCGAGTGATTAGAGAAGGAGCCAAAGCTCACGTCTTTTATCAATTCTCAATATATTTCTGTGATATATTGAATATACATACATATATTGAAATTAGATACTAAAAATGGTAAAGTTAATATCACCGTAGTACAATGTTTTCCATTAAAAAGTACAAGAAGTACCTTTAATTTAAATAATAAGACTGAATTTTGTTTAAATTTCAGTTCTTATAAATGTGGTAAACATATACATGTCAATATATATAATCATATGCAATTTAGGCACATATTGCGTTAATAAAATCTAAACAATGAAAAAATCATATAAAAGGAGACAAAGCTTTGTTTTTCATTTCAATTGGAAGTATTTGCAAATTCTGATTAGTATCTCATTAGAGAACTACATTAGAATTCGATTCGAGAATTATAATTTTCTCGATTTGAGAATTAGGTACCCTTTTCTTTGAGAACGCTATGATTCTCGATAGATTTTCGAGTCGTCCTCTAACGTTACAGGTTTGAGAATGAGGCTAGTTCTCGAGTCATTCTCAAATCGATAACTAACCTCAGTGTTTGTTGGGCATATGTATGTATCTTCGTGTCATTTCTTTGCTTATGTAAATATGTACGTAGGTATGTATTGTTCTCGTTGTTTTGTCTTCTGCTTTACCGATTGCTTGTGGCGACCAACCATGCGCATGACTCTTTTTTTTCAAAAATTGATACTATTCTTTATAATATTTTTGTTATTAAAAAGAGAATTTATTAATTTTTTGCATGCAGAACTTTAGTAAAAGGTTCAAAGTTTCATTTCCAAGAAGAAATATTTAAATCGGTTGATCCGGTTTTGATTTATGGCCGTATAAAGCTAATTTTGGTTGGTTTTTTACACATTTTTACATAAATTTATGCTGTTTGACCAAAAATTTAAATAAAAACTATTTGGCTACTCAATCGGAGCACACTTACATGTTATTACCAAATATTATCAGAATTGGTTCAGTAGTTTAAAAGTTTATCCCGCACAAAGAATGTTACATGAGATTTTTATATATATAGATGTACGTAGATAGAGATATGTATGAATCTAAGGCCAGAGCACTCCAGAGGTTTTGTGTATGAAAAATTCGGTTACAGATATACGTAAATAGATAAAAATAGGTATATACATATCTGAGGTCAAACTTTAAAAATAATTTTCCAATTTTCGTTTCTGGTGTAAAAGAAAAATGATTGTTCATAATATTAGCAAAATACTTACCTTTCCAGATATTGTAAATAAATTGAAAAATAAAGTGAAATTCAAAAAACCAAAACATTTTAATGTTAATCGAACCTACCATTTGCACGCAAAACGAATCGAATCCCTTTGTATCATTTATACGGGTTGCTTTACGTTTGGTCGTATATACATATGTATGTATCTTCGTGTCATTTCTTTGCTTATGTAAATATGTACGTAGGTATGTATTGTTCTCGTTGTTTTTTCTTCTGCTTTACCGATTGCTTGTGGCGACCAACCATGCGCATGACTCTTTTTTTTTTTCAAAAATTGATACTAATCTTTATAATATTTTTGTTATTTAAAAAGAGAATTTATTAATTTTTTGCATGCAGAACTTTAGTAAAAGGTTCAAAGTTTCATTTCCAAGAAGAAATATTTAAATCGGTTGATCCGGTTTTGATTTATGGCCGTATAAAGCTAATTTTGGTTGGTTTTTTACACATTTTTACATAAATTTACGCTGTTTGACCAAAAATTGAAATAAAAACTATTTGGCTACTCAATCGGAGCACAATTACATGTTATTACCAAATATTATCAAAATTGGTTCAGTAGTTTAAAAGTTTATCCCGCACAAAGAATGTTACATGAGATTTTTATATATATAGATGTACGTAGATAGAGATATGTATGAATCTAAGGCCAGAGCACTCCAGAGGTTTTGTGTATGAAAAATTCGGTTACAGATATACGTAAATAGATAAAAATAGGTATATACATATCTGAGGTCAAACTTTAAAAATAATTTTCCAATTTTCGTTTCTGGTGTAAAAGAAAAATGATTGTTCATAATATTAGCAAAATACTTACCTTTCCAGATATTGTAAATAAATTGAAAAATAAAGTGAAATTCAAAAAACCAAAACATTTTAATGTTAATCGAACCTAACATTTGCACGCAAAACGAATCGAATCCCTTTGTATCATTTATACGGGTTGCTTTACGTTTGGTCGTATATACATATGTATGTATCTTCGTGTCATTTCTTTGCTTATGTAAATATGTACGTAGGTATGTATTGTTCTCGTTGTTTTGTCTTCTGCTTTACCGATTGCTTGTGGCGACCAGCCATGCGCATGACTCTTTTTTTCAAAAATTGATACTATTCTTTATAATATTTTTGTTATTTAAAAAGAGAATTTATTAATTTTTTGCATGCATAACTTTAGTAAAAGGTTCAAAGTTTCATTTCCAAGAAGAAATATTTAAATCGGTTGATCCGGTTTTGATTTATGGCCGTATAAAGCTAATTTTGGTTGGTTTTTTACACATTTTTACATAAATAAAAGCATACCCGGCCAAGCTTCGCATTGGCTTTCAGTTATCAACAGTCATCATCATCTTATTAGTGATTTGATATTGAAAATAAAAGATACTTTTATTTTTTATTTTTTAGAAACTAGAAAAAAACTTTTTAAGCATGGATGTAACTACAGCTGTTTCACCTTAGATCCCTCTAAGACTCATCAGGTTACTTTTGCTTCTGCCAAGACTCGAACTTGCGCACCTTGCAGTACAATAACTACAGTTCTAACCGCTGAGCTATTGCCTGCCTTCGACATCTGATAGAAAATTTATTGCTAGTTTCTTTCCTACTATAATTCGTTTCTAACTTATGCACATACATATGTACATATTTACATATTATTGTATGATTAAACATAAGTAGCGAATAAAGTGTAGGGGTGTTCAAATGAACTTAATTTTTTATTTTAATTTATTTAATTTAACGAGCACAGGCCCAGGTTCTATTTTATTTTTTATTTTTTAGAAACTAGAAAAAAACTTTTTAAGCATGGATGTAACTACAGCTGTTTCACCTTAGATCCCTCTAAGACTCATCAGGTTTCTTTCCTACTATAATTCGTTTCTAACTTATGCACATACATATGTACATATTTACATATTATTGTATGATTAAACATAAGTAGCGAATAAAGTATAGGGATGTTCAAATGAACTTAATTTTTTATTTTAATTTATTTAATTTAACGAGCACTGGTCCAGGTTATATTTTATTTTTTATTTTTTAGAAACTAGAAAAAAACTTTTTAAGCATGGATGTAACTACAGCTGTTTCACCTTAGATCCCTCTAAGACTCATCAGGTTACTTTTGCTTCTGCCAAGACTCGAACTTGCGCACCTTGCAGTACAATAACTACAGTTCTAACCGCTGAGCTATTGCCTGCCTTCGACATCTGATAGAAAATTTGTTGCTAGTTTCTTTCCTACTATAATTCGTTTCTAACTTATGCACATACATATGTACATATTTACATATTATTGTATGATTAAACATAAGTAGCGAATAAAGTGTAGGGATGTTCAAATGAACTTAATTTTTTATTTTTATTTATTTAATTTAACGAGCACAGGCCCAGGTTATATTTTATTTTTTATTTTTTAGAAACTAGAAAAAAACTTTTTAAGCATGGATGTAACTACATCTGTTTCACCTTAGATCCCGCTAAGACTCATCAGGTTACTTTTGCTTCTGCCAAGACTCGAACTTGCGCACCTTGCAGTACAATAACTACAGTTCTAACCGCTGAGCTATTGCCTGCCTTCGACATCTGATAGAAAATTTGTTGCTAGTTAGAAACGAATTATAGTAGGAAAGAAACTAGCAACAAATTTTCTATCAGATGTCGAAGGCAGGCAATAGCTCAGCGGTTAGAACTGTAGTTATTGTACTGCAAGGTGCGCAAGTTCGAGTCTTGGCAGAAGCAAAAGTAACCTGATGAGTCTTAGAGGGATCTAAGGTGAAACAGCTGTAGTTACATCCATGCTTAAAAAGTTTTTTTCTAGTTTCTAAAAAATAAAAAAACAAAGTAAAAAAAATTTTTTAAAAAGCTTTTATTTAATATTAATATAAAAATTTACTAAAAAGGAAAAAAATAATTTTTTTATATTTTTGAACAAGATTTATATTAGTCCTTAGTTCATTTGGATCTTAATTTCAATCTAAGCATACATTTAACGTATTTCTTCAAAGCATTTCTGTATATGTATCAACATAAATAAAAGCGCGGGTGCTCTTTACGTAATGCATATCTTACGTAATTGGAATTTAAAGTATTTATCGCTTCCTTACATTTCACCAATACTGTTTTATAACATGAATATCTAATGAGTATCCGCGCTTTTATTTATGTACATATACAGAAATGCTTTGAAGAAATAAAAATAATTTAACGAGCACAGGCCCAGGTTATATTTTATTTTTTATTTTTTAGAAACTAGAAAAAAACTTTTTAAGCATGGATGTAACTACATCTGTTTCACCTTAGATCCCGCTAAGACTCATCAGGTTACTTTTGCTTCTGCCAAGACTCGAACTTGCGCACCTTGCAGTACAATAACTACAGTTCTAACCGCTGAGCTATTGCCTGCCTTCGACATCTGATAGAAAATTTGTTGCTAGTTAGAAACGAATTATAGTAGGAAAGAAACTAGCAACAAATTTTCTATCAGATGTCGAAGGCAGGCAATAGCTCAGCGGTTAGAACTGTAGTTATTGTACTGCAAGGTGCGCAAGTTCGAGTCTTGGCAGAAGCAAAAGTAACCTGATGAGTCTTAGAGGGATCTAAGGTGAAACAGCTGTAGTTACATCCATGCTTAAAAAGTTTTTTTCTAGTTTCTAAAAAATAAAAAAACAAAGTAAAAAAAATTTTTTAAAAAGCTTTTATTTAATATTAATATAAAAATTTACTAAAAAGGAAAAAAATAATTTTTTTATATTTTTGAACAAGATTTATATTAGTCCTTAGTTCATTTGGATCTTAATTTCAATCTAAGCATACATTTAACGTATTTCTTCAAAGCATTTCTGTATATGTATCAACATAAATAAAAGCGCGGGTGCTCTTTACGTAATGCATATCTTACGTAATTGGAATTTAAAGTATTTATCGCTTCCTTACATTTCACCAATACTGTTTTATAACATGAATATCTAATGAGTATCCGCGCTTTTATTTATGTACATATACAGAAATGCTTTGAAGAAATACGTTAAATGTATGCTTAGATTGAAATTAAGATCCAAATGAACTAAGGACTAATATAAATCTTGTTCAAAAATATAAAAAAATTATTTTTTTCCTTTTTAGTAAATTTTTATATTAATATTAAATAAAAGCTTTTTAAAAAATTTTTTTTACTTTGTTTTATTTTTGCCTTTTTAGTTTTACAATGCATATTACATCTAATATTTGTCAACACTCCCACTATCAATATAGTCCAACAGTTTTTAATATGAAGTGCACTATATTTTACATTTTGATGGTTTCTGCTCAGCCAGTTTTTTTATTATCCAATTCCTGTGGAGTCTTTTAAGTGGTTTTACTATACTCTTTTGTGAATAGATTACTTCGTAATACGTGTTCAAAATAGGAACAAAATTGGTTCATAAATACTAATTTTCTAAATATCTTGACACTAGCGCCACCTAGCGGCGATTTATTTCCACGGATATATTTTCTTTCTCATAAGCAATATATATACCGAATATGAACAAATTCGGTCGGTAAATACGAATTTTACAAATAACTTGACACCAGCGCCACCTAGCGGCGATTTTTTTCCACAGATGTATTTACTTTCTCATAGGCAATATATATACCGAATATGAACAAATTCGGTCGGTAAATACGAATTTTACAAATATCTCGACACCAGCGCCATCTATCGGATTTTTTTTTATTTCACATTGCATTGTCTTCGGGTCCTGAACTATGTTCCAAATTTCAATTACCTAGCTCAACTAGAAGTATCTTAAATATTCGTTGCAAAATTCCACGACATACATACATACCCCCATACATACAAAAAGTGAAGTTAAATAAAAGCTTGTAAAAATAAAATATAACCTGGGCCTGTGCTCGTTAAATTAAATAAATTAAAAAGATACTTTTATTTTGTGATCTGCTTCGCCATCCTGATAAAACATATATTTTATTACTGCAAAGGTTTCTATTTTCAAAATATATTTTAAATATATTTCAAGGCAAATAGTGGCCACTGTGGTGTAGTGTGTGAAAGGCTCGCCTGCCATAAAAGAGGTCTCGGGTTTTATCCCCAGTCCGGACAAACACCAAAAAAAAATGTAATTAATTAGAAATCAGAAATAGCGGTCACCTCTCGGCGGTGGGCGGCATACCCTAATAGGGTATTTCTGCCATGAAAATGCTTCCCACAAAAAATGCATTCCGCGTTCGGAGCCGGCATAAACTGTAGGTCCACTCAATTAGTAGGAAAAAAGAAAAATTAAGGAATGCGCCTCAAATTAGGGAGATAAGCTCGTCCTTACAACTCGTTAGAGCTATTTCAGCGGCATTGTATTATACATACTATTATATTCTTGTCAAAGATATTATTAACAAACATTTTGTAACAATCCCTAAGTATGTACACATGTTTTTGGTATTCTCTATCTGCACACTAATAACCTTAATGGAACCCAATGAGATAAGATAGGTATACATATGTATATGTAAAGTCAAATTTTAAAAATAATTTTTCAATTTTAATTTCTGTTGTAAAAGAAAAATTATTTTTATTAAATTGTTTGAGTAGTTAAAAAGTTTATTCCGCACAAAGAATGTTACATGAGATTTATGTATATATATATATGTACGTAGATAGAGATATGTATGAATCTAAGGCCAGAGCACTCCAGAGGTTTTGGGTATGAAAAATTTGGTTGCAGATATACGTAAATAGATAAAAATAGGTACATATATACATATCTGAGGTCAAACTTTAAAAATAATTTTCCAATTTTCATTTCTGGTGTAAAAGAAAAATGATTGTTCATAATATTAGCAAAATACTTACCTTTCCAGATATTGTAAATAAATTGAAAAATAAATTGAAAAATAAAGTGAAATTCAAAAAACCAAAACATTTTAATGTTAATCGAACCTACCATTTGCACGCAAAACGAATCGAATCCGTTTGTATCATTTATACGGGTTGCTTTACGTTTGGTCGTATATACATATGTATGTATCTTCGTGTCATTTCTTTGCTTATGTAAATATGTACGTAGGTATGTATTGCTCTCGTTGTTTTGTCTTCTGCTTTACCGATTGCTTGTGGCGAACAACCATGCGCATGACTCTTTTTTTTTTTTTTTCAAAAATTGATACTATTCTTTATAATATTTATGTTATTTAAAAAGAGAATTTATTAATTTTTTGCATGCAGAACTTTAGTAAAAGGTTCAAAGTTTCATTTCCAAGAAGAAATATTTAAATCGGTTGATCCGGTTTTGATTTATGGCCGTATAAAGCTAATTTTGGTTGGTTTTTTACACATTTTTACATAAATTTACGCTGTTTGACCAAAAATTTAAATAAAAACTATTTGGCTACTCAATCGGAGCACACTTACATGTTATTACCAAATATTATCAGAATTGGTTCAGTAGTTTAAAAGTTTATTCCGCACAAAGAATGTTACATGAGATTTTTATATATATAGATGTACGTAGATAGAGATATGTATGAATCTAAGGCCAGAGCACTCCAGAGGTTTTGTGTATGAAAAATTCGGTTACAGATATACGTAAATAGATAAAAATAGGTATATACATATCTGAGGTCAAACTTTAAAAATAATTTTCCAATTTTCGTTTCTGGTGTAAAAGAAAAATGATTGTTCATAATATTACCAAAATACTTACCTTTCCAGATATTGTAAATAAATTGAAAAATAAAGTGAAATTCAAAAAACCAAAACATTTTAATGTTAATCGAACCTACCATTTGCACGCAAAACGAATCGAATCCCCTTGTATCATTTATACGGGTTGCTTTACGTTTGGTCGTATATACATATGTATGTATCTTCGTGTCATTTCTTTGCTTATGTAAATATGTACGTAGGTATGTATTGTTCTCGTTGTTTTGCCTTCTGCTTTACCGATTGCTTGTGGCGACCAACCATGCGCATGACTCTTTTTTTTCAAAAATTGATACTAATCTTTATAATATCTTTGTTATTTAAAAAGAGAATTTATTAATTTTTTGCATGCAGAACTTTAGTAAAAGGTTCAAAGTTTCATTTCCAAGAAGAAATATTTAAATCGGTTGATCCGGTTTTGATTTATGGCCGTATAAAGCTAATTTTGATTGGTTTTTTACACATTTTTACATAAATTTACGCTGTTTGACCAAAAATTGAAATAAAAACTATTTGGCTACTCAATCGGAGCACAATTACATGTTATTACCAAATATTATCAAAATTGGTTCAGTAGTTTAAAAGTTTATTCCGCACAAAGAATGTTACATGAGATTTTTATATATATAGATGTACGTAGATAGAGATATGTATGAATCTAAGGCCAGAGCACTCCAGAGGTTTTGTGTATGAAAAATTCGGTTACAGATATACGTAAATAGATAAAAATAGGTATATACATATCTGAGGTCAAACTTTAAAAATAATTTTCCAATTTTCGTTTCTGGTGTAAAAGAAAAATGATTGTTCATAATATTAGCAAAATAATTACCTTTCCAGATATTGTAAATAAATTGAAAAATAAAGTGAAATTCAAAAAACCAAAACATTTTAATGTTAATCGAACCTACCATTTGCACGCAAAACGAATCGAATCCCTTTGTATCATTTATACGGGTTGCTTTACGTTTGGTCGTATATACATATGTATGTATCTTCGTGTCATTTCTTTGCTTATGTAAATATGTACGTAGGTATGTATTGTTCTCGTTGTTTTGTCTTCTGCTTTACCGATTGCTTGTGGCGACCAACCATGCGCATGACTCTTTTTTTCAAAAATTGATACTATTCTTTATAATATTTTTGTTATTTAAAAAGAGAATTTATTAATTTTTTGCATGCAGAACTTTAGTAAAAGGTTCAAAGTTTCATTTCCAAGAAGAAATATTTAAATCGGTTGATCCGGTTTTGATTTATGGCCGTATAAAGCTAATTTTGGTTGGTTTTTTACACATTTTTACATAAATTTATGCTGTTTGACCAAAAATTTAAATAAAAACTATTCGGCTACTCAATCGGAGCACACTTACATGTTATTACCAAATATTATCAAAATTGGTTCAGTAGTTTAAAAGTTTATCCCGCACAAAGAATGTTACATGAGATTTTCATATATATAGATGTACGTAGATAGAGATATGTATGAATCTAAGGCCAGAGCACTCCAGAGGTTTTGTGTATGAAAAATTCGGTTACAGATATACGTAAATAGATAAAAATAGGTATATACATATCTGAGGTCAAACTTTAAAAATAATTTTCCAATTTTCGTTTCTGGTGTAAAAGAAAAATGATTGTTCATAATATTAGCAAAATACTTACCTTTCCAGATATTGTAAATAAATTGAAAAATAAATTGAAAAATAAAGTGAAATTCAAAAAACCAAAACATTTTAATGTTAATCGAACCTACCATTTGCACGCAAAACGAATCGAATCCGTTTGTATCATTTATACGGGTTGCTTTACGTTTGGTCGTATATACATATGTATGTATCTTCGTGTCATTTCTTTGCTTATGTAAATATGTACGTAGGTATGTATTGTTCTCGTTGTTTTGTCTTCTGCTTTACCGATTGCTTGTGGCGACCAACCATGCGCATGACTCTTTTTTTTTTCAAAAATTGATACTATTCTTTATAATATTTTTGTTATTTAAAAAGAGAATTTATTAATTTTTTGCATGCAGAACTTTAGTAAAAGGTTCAAAGTTTCATTTCCAAGAAGAAATATTTAAATCGGTTGATTCGGTTTTGATTTATGGCCGTATAAAGCTAATTTTGGTTGGTTTTTTACACATTTTTACATAAATTTACGCTGTTTGACCAAGAATTGAAATAAAAACTATTTGGCTACTCAATCGGAGCACAATTACATGTTATTACCAAATATTATCAAAATTGGTTCAGTAGTTTAAAAGTTTATCCCGCACAAAGAATGTTACATGAGATTTTTATATATATAGATATATGTACGTAGATAGAGATATGTATGAATCTAAGGCCAGAGCACTCCAGAGGTTTTGGGTATAAAAATTCGGTTGCAGATATACGTAAATAGATAAAAATAGGTACATATATACATATCTGAGGTCAAACTTTAAAAATAATTTTCCAATTTTCATTTCTGGTGTAAAAGAAAAATGATTGTTCATAATATTAGCAAAATACTTACCTTTCCAGATATTGTAAATAAATTGAAAAATAAATTGAAAAATAAAGTGAAATTCAAAAAACCAAAACATTTTAATGTTAATCGAACCTACCATTTGCACGCAAAACGAATCGAATCCGTTTGTATCATTTATACGGGTTGCTTTACGTTTGGTCGTATATACATATGTATGTATCTTCGTGTCATTTCTTTGCTTATGTAAATATGTACGTAGGTATGTATTGCTCTCGTTGTTTTGTCTTCTGCTTTACCGATTGCTTGTGGCGAACAACCATGCGCATGACTTTTTTTTTTTTTTTTCAAAAATTGATACTATTCTTTATAATATTTTTGTTATTTAAAAAGAGAATTTATTTATTTTTTGCATGCAGAACTTTAGTAAAAGGTTCAAAGTTTCATTTCCAAGAAGAAATATTTAAATCGGTTGATCCGGTTTTGATTTATGGCCGTATAAAGCTAATTTTGGTTGGTTTTTTACACATTTTTACATAAATTTACGCTGTTTGACCAAAAATTTAAATAAAAACTATTTGGCTACTCAATCGGAGCACACTTACATGTTATTACCAAATATTATCAGAATTGGTTCAGTAGTTTAAAAGTTTATCCCGCACAAAGAATGTTACATGAGATTTTTATATATATAGATGTACGTAGATAGAGATATGTATGAATCTAAGGCCAGAGCACTCCAGAGGTTTTGTGTATGAAAAATTCGGTTACAGATATACGTAAATAGATAAAAATAGGTATATACATATCTGAGGTCAAACTTTAAAAATAATTTTCCAATTTTCGTTTCTGGTGTAAAAGAAAAATGATTGTTCATAATATTACCAAAATACTTACCTTTCCAGATATTGTAAATAAATTGAAAAATAAAGTGAAATTCAAAAAACCAAAACATTTTAATGTTAATCGAACCTACCATTTGCACGCAAAACGAATCGAATCCCTTTGTATCATTTATACGGGTTGCTTTACGTTTGGTCGTATATACATATGTATGTATCTTCGTGTCATTTCTTTGCTTATGTAAATATGTACGTAGGTATGTATTGTTCTCGTTGTTTTGCCTTCTGCTTTACCGATTGCTTGTGGCGACCAACCATGCGCATGACTCTTTTTTTCTTCAAAAATTGATACTAATCTTTATAATATTTTTGTTATTTAAAAAGAGAATTTATTAATTTTTTGCATGCAGAACTTTAGTAAAAGGTTCAAAGTTTCATTTCCAAGAAGAAATATTTAAATCGGTTGATCCGGTTTTGATTTATGGCCGTATAAAGCTAATTTTGGTTGGTTTTTTACACATTTTTACATAAATTTATGCTGTTTGACCAAAAATTTAAATAAAAACTATTCGGCTACTCAATCGGAGCACACTTACATGTTATTACCAAATATTATCAAAATTGGTTCAGTAGTTTAAAAGTTTATCCCGCACAAAGAATGTTACATGAGATTTTCATATATATAGATGTACGTAGATAGAGATATGTATGAATCTAAGGCCAGAGCACTCCAGAGGTTTTGTGTATGAAAAATTCGGTTACAGATATACGTAAATAGATAAAAATAGGTATATACATATCTGAGGTCAAACTTTAAAAATAATTTTCCAATTTTCGTTTCTGGTGTAAAAGAAAAATGATTGTTCATAATATTAGCAAAATACTTACCTTTCCAGATATTGTAAATAAATTGAAAAATAAATTGAAAAATAAAGTGAAATTCAAAAAACCAAAACATTTTAATGTTAATCGAACCTACCATTTGCACGCAAAACGAATCGAATCCGTTTGTATCATTTATACGGGTTGCTTTACGTTTGGTCGTATATACATATGTATGTATCTTCGTGTCATTTCTTTGCTTATGTAAATATGTACGTAGGTATGTATTGTTCTCGTTGTTTTGTCTTCTGCTTTACCGATTGCTTGTGGCGACCAACCATGCGCATGACTCTTTTTTTTTTTTCAAAAATTGATACTATTCTTTATAATATTTTTGTTATTTAAAAAGAGAATTTATTAATTTTTTGCATGCAGAACTTTAGTAAAAGGTTCAAAGTTTCATTTCCAAGAAGAAATATTTAAATCGGTTGATTCGGTTTTGATTTATGGCCGTATAAAGCTAATTTTGGTTGGTTTTTTACACATTTTTACATAAATTTACGCTGTTTGACCAAGAATTGAAATAAAAACTATTTGGCTACTCAATCGGAGCACAATTACATGTTATTACCAAATATTATCAAAATTGGTTCAGTAGTTTAAAAGTTTATCCCGCACAAAGAATGTTACATGAGATTTTTATATATATAGATATATGTACGTAGATAGAGATATGTATGAATCTAAGGCCAGAGCACTCCAGAGGTTTTGGGTATAAAAATTCGGTTGCAGATATACGTAAATAGATAAAAATAGGTACATATATACATATCTGAGGTCAAACTTTAAAAATAATTTTCCAATTTTCATTTCTGGTGTAAAAGAAAAATGATTGTTCATAATATTAGCAAAATACTTACCTTTCCAGATATTGTAAATAAATTGAAAAATAAATTGAAAAATAAAGTGAAATTCAAAAAACCAAAACATTTTAATGTTAATCGAACCTACCATTTGCACGCAAAACGAATCGAATCCCTTTGTATCATTTATACGGGTTGCTTTACGTTTGGTCGTATATACATATGTATGTATCTTCGTGTCATTTCTTTGCTTATGTAAATATGTACGTAGGTATGTATTGCTCTCGTTGTTTTGTCTTCTGCTTTACCGATTGCTTGTGGCGAACAACCATGCGCATGACTTTTTTTTTTTTTTTTCAAAAATTGATACTATTCTTTATAATATTTTTGTTATTTAAAAAGAGAATTTATTTATTTTTTGCATGCAGAACTTTAGTAAAAGGTTCAAAGTTTCATTTCCAAGAAGAAATATTTAAATCGGTTGATCCGGTTTTGATTTATGGCCGTATAAAGCTAATTTTGGTTGGTTTTTTACACATTTTTACATAAATTTACGCTGTTTGACCAAAAATTTAAATAAAAACTATTTGGCTACTCAATCGGAGCACACTTACATGTTATTACCAAATATTATCAGAATTGGTTCAGTAGTTTAAAAGTTTATCCCGCACAAAGAATGTTACATGAGATTTTTATATATATAGATGTACGTAGATAGAGATATGTATGAATCTAAGGCCAGAGCACTCCAGAGGTTTTGTGTATGAAAAATTCGGTTACAGATATACGTAAATAGATAAAAATAGGTATATACATATCTGAGGTCAAACTTTAAAAATAATTTTCCAATTTTCGTTTCTGGTGTAAAAGAAAAATGATTGTTCATAATATTACCAAAATACTTACCTTTCCAGATATTGTAAATAAATTGAAAAATAAAGTGAAATTCAAAAAACCAAAACATTTTAATGTTAATCGAACCTACCATTTGCACGCAAAACGAATCGAATCCCTTTGTATCATTTATACGGGTTGCTTTACGTTTGGTCGTATATACATATGTATGTATCTTCGTGTCATTTCTTTGCTTATGTAAATATGTACGTAGGTATGTATTGTTCTCGTTGTTTTGCCTTCTGCTTTACCGATTGCTTGTGGCGACCAACCATGCGCATGACTCTTTTTTTCTTCAAAAATTGATACTAATCTTTATAATATTTTTGTTATTTAAAAAGAGAATTTATTAATTTTTTGCATGCAGAACTTTAGTAAAAGGTTCAAAGTTTCATTTCCAAGAAGAAATATTTAAATCGGTTGATCCGGTTTTGATTTATGGCCGTATAAAGCTAATTTTGATTGGTTTTTTACACATTTTTACATAAATTTACGCTGTTTGACCAAAAATTGAAATAAAAACTATTTGGCTACTCAATCGGAGCACAATTACATGTTATTACCAAATATTATCAAAATTGGTTCAGTAGTTTAAAAGTTTATTCCGCACAAAGAATGTTACATGAGATTTTTATATATATAGATGTACGTAGATAGAGATATGTATGAATCTAAGGCCAGAGCACTCCAGAGGTTTTGTGTATGAAAAATTCGGTTACAGATATACGTAAATAGATAAAAATAGGTATATACATATCTGAGGTCAAACTTTAAAAATAATTTTCCAATTTTCGTTTCTGGTGTAAAAGAAAAATGATTGTTCATAATATTAGCAAAATACTTACCTTTCCAGATATTGTAAACAAATTGAAAAATAAATTGAAAAATGAAGTGAAATTCAAAAAACCAAAACATTTTAATGTTAATCGAACCTACCATTTGCACGCAAAACGAATCGAATCCGTTTGTATCATTTATACGGGTTGCTTTACGTTTGGTCGTATATACATATGTATGTATCTTCGTGTCATTTCTTTGCTTATGTAAATATGTACGTAGGTATGTATTGTTCTCGTTGTTTTGTCTTCTGCTTTACCGATTGCTTGTGGCGACCAACCATGCGCATGACTCTTTTTTTTCAAAAATTGATACTATTCTTTATAATATTTTTGTTATTTAAAAAGAGAATTTATTAATTTTTTGCATGCAGAACTTTAGTAAAAGGTTCAAAGTTTCATTTCCAAGAAGAAATATTTAAATCGGTTGATCCGGTTTTGATTTATGGCCGTATAAAGCTAATTTTGGTTGGTTTTTTACACATTTTTACATAAATTTACGCTGTTTGACCAAGAATTGAAATAAAAACTATTTGGCTACTCAATCGGAGCACAATTACATGTTATTACCAAATATTATCAAAATTGGTTCAGTAGTTTAAAAGTTTATCCCGCACAAAGAATGTTACATGAGATTTTTATATATATAGATATATGTACGTAGATAGAGATATGTATGAATCTAAGGCCAGAGCACTCCAGAGGGTTTGGGTATGAAAAATTCGGTTGCAGATATACGTAAATAGATAAAAATAGGTACATATATACATATCTGAGGTCAAACTTTAAAAATAATTTTCCAATTTTCATTTCTGGTGTAAAAGAAAAATGATTGTTCATAATATTAGCAAAATACTTACCTTTCCAGATATTGTAAATAAATTGAAAAATAAAGTGAAATTCAAAAAACCAAAACATTTTAATGTTAATCGAACCTACCATTTGCACGCAAAACGAATCGAATCCCTTTGTATCATTTATACGGGTTGCTTTACGTTTGGTCGTATATACATATGTATGTATCTTCGTGTCATTTCTTTGCTTATGTAAATATGTACGTAGGTATGTATTGCTCTCGTTGTTTTGTCTTCTGCTTTAACGATTGCTTGTGGCGAACAACCATGCGCATGATTCTTTTTTTTTTTTATACTCAGCTGTACTAGTACACAGAGTATTATAATTTTGATTTCATAACGGTGGATTGTAACATAATGAAATAATCGAGATAGATATGGACTTATATATATCAAAATGATCAGGGTGAAAAGAGAAATAGATTGAGCCATGTCCGTCCGTCCGTCCGTCCGTCCGTCCGTCCGTCCGTCCGTCCGTCCGTCCGTCCGTCCGTACGCACGATAACTTGCGTAAAAATCGAGATATTTTGATGAAATTTGAAATGCAAGTTGGTATCGAGACTGGGACGGTTGGTATTGAAAATGGGCGAAATCGGACCATGACCACGCCCACTTTTCCTATATAGAAAAAATCGGATATTTGGTATCTCAGCCACTAATATAGCTAGAGTGATAAAATTTTACCCACGTATTGAGCTCAGGCCCTTATGAAGAAATTTGATGAAGTTTTGGAAAATGGGCGGTGCCACGCCCACTTATTAAGGGTCAAACATTGAAAGTTTTATATGTCATAACTCAGAAACCGTTGAAGATATATCGATGAAATTTGGTATGCGTAATTTGCTTACTTAGACAAATGTTTTGACGAAAAATTATCAAAATCGGTTGACGGCCACGCCCACTTTTATATATGGGAACTATAAAGGGGCCTAATAAAAACATTATAAGCGATATCTCTGTCAAATATAAAGATCTATCACTGAAATTTTGTGGCAGGAGTCCAACTATGGACGTAAAACAAAAAGTACAAAAATTTTGGAAAATGGGCGGTGCCACGCCCACTTATTAAGGGGCAAACATTGAAAGTTTTATATGTCATAACTCAGAAAGCGTTGAAGATATATCGATCAAATTTGGTATGCGTAATTTGCTTACTTAGACCAATGTTTTGGCGAAAAATTATCAAAATCGGTCGACGGCCACGCCCACTTTTATATATGGGAACTATAAAGGGGCCTAATAAAAACATTTTAAGCGATATCTCTGTCAAATATAAAGATCTATCACTGAAATTTTGTGGCAGGAGTCCAACTACGGACATAAAACAAAAAATACAAAAATTTTTGAAAATGGGCGGTACCACGCCCACTTATTAAGGGTCAAACATTGAAAGTTTTATATGTCATAACTCAGAAACCGTTAAAGATATATCGATGAAATTTGGTACGCGTAATATATATACTTAGCCAAATGTGTGGACGAAAAATTACCAAAATCGGTGGACGACCACGCCCACTTTTATATATGGGTATTATAAAGTGACCTAATGAAATAATTTTTAGCGATATCTCTGTGAAATATAAAGATAATTCATTGAAATTTTGTGACATGAGTTCTACAATAGACCGGAAACAAAAAATAAAAAAAGTTTATAAAATGGGCGTGGCACCGCCTCTTTTTATACAAAGAAATCTACGAGCCTATTACTCGACAAATAACTGAGATATTATGACGAAACTTGGTTTATGCACTTTTATAACTTGTGTTAATAGACACGCAAAAATGTATTGAAATCGGTTTATGACCACGCCTACTTTTTAACAAAGATATTTCTGGAACACCCATTTGGAATTTGTAACGTGAAGTCTTTGTAACTAAAAGTCATAGAGGGATGCAATTTTGCACTAACAATAATATTTATATGCTTATTTGGATGATTGATACAAATTTTGAAAATGGGCGTGGCTGCGCCCTGTTTATGCAGCACTCGTTTCATATAAAATACACCCTATATCGAACAAACGCAAACAAACAATGAAAGCATACAGCTGAGTATCTAATGTTCGATTCCACTCGAACTTAGGCTTCCTTACTTGTTTTTTCTAAATTGATACTATTCTTTATAATATTTTTGTTATTTAAAAAGAGAATTTATTTATTTTTTGCATGCAGAACTTTAGTAAAAGGTTCAAAGTTTCATTTCCAAGAAGAAATATTTAAATCGGTTGATCCGGTTTTGATTTATGGCCGTATAAAGCTAATTTTGGTTGGTTTTTTTACACATTTTTACATAAATTTACGCTGTTTGACCAAAAATTTAAATAAAAACTATTTGGCTACTCAATCGGAGCACACTTACATGTTATTACCAAATATTATCAGAATTGGTTCAGTAGTTTAAAAGTTTATCCCGCACAAAGAATGTTACATGAGATTTTTATATATATAGATGTACGTAGATAGAGATATGTATGAATCTAAGGCCAGAGCACTCCAGAGGTTTTGTGTATGAAAAATTCGGTTACAGATATACGTAAATAGATAAAAATAGGTATATACATATCTGAGGTCAAACTTTAAAAATAATTTTCCAATTTTCGTTTCTGGTGTAAAAGAAAAATGATTGTTCATAATATTAGCAAAATAATTACCTTTCCAGATATTGTAAATAAATTGAAAAATAAAGTGAAATTCAAAAAACCAAAACATTTTAATATTAATCGAACCTACCATTTGCACGCAAAACGAATCGAATCCCTTTGTATCATTTATACGGGTTGCTTTACGTTTGGTCGTATATACATATGTATGTATCTTCGTGTCATTTCTTTGCTTATGTAAATATGTACGTAGGTATGTATTGTTCTCGTTGTTTTGTCTTCTGCTTTACCGATTGCTTGTGGCGACCAACCATGCGCATGACTCTTTTTTTCAAAAATTGATACTATTCTTTATAATATTTTTGTTATTTAAAAAGAGAATTTATTAATTTTTTGCATGCAGAACTTTAGTAAAAGGTTCAAAGTTTCATTTCCAAGAAGAAATATTTAAATCGGTTGATTCGGTTTTGATTTATGGCCGTATAAAGCTAATTTTGGTTGGTTTTTTACACATTTTTACATAAATTTATGCTGTTTGACCAAAAATTTAAATAAAAACTATTTGGCTACTCAATCGGAGCACACTTACATGTTATTACCAAATATTATCAAAATTGGTTCAGTAGTTTAAAAGTTTATCCCGCACAAAGAATGTTACATGAGATTTTCATATATATAGATGTACGTAGATAGAGATATGTATGAATCTAAGGCCAGAGCACTCCAGAGGTTTTGTGTATGAAAAATTCGGTTACAGATATACGTAAATAGATAAAAATAGGTATATACATATCTGAGGTCAAACTTTAAAAATAATTTTCCAATTTTCGTTTCTGGTGTAAAAGAAAAATGATTGTTCATAATATTAGCAAAATACTTACCTTTCCAGATATTGTAAATAAATTGAAAAATAAATTGAAAAATAAAGTGAAATTCAAAAAACCAAAACATTTTAATGTTAATCGAACCTACCATTTGCACGCAAAACG
The DNA here is from genome assembly GCA_960531455.1 of Urophora cardui. Lineage (NCBI taxonomy): Eukaryota > Metazoa > Arthropoda > Insecta > Diptera > Tephritidae > Urophora > Urophora cardui. The sequence goes on along the minus strand of OY482675.1, from coordinate 42,752,540 downwards.
AATCGAATCCGTTTGTATCATTTATACGGGTTGCTTTACGTTTGGTCGTATATACATATGTATGTATCTTCGTGTCATTTCTTTGCTTATGTAAATATGTACGTAGGTATGTATTGTTCTCGTTGTTTTGTCTTCTGCTTTACCGATTGCTTGTGGCGACCAACCATGCGCATGACTCTTTTTTTTTTCAAAAATTTATACTATTCTTTATAATATTTTTGTTATTTAAAAAGAGAATTTATTAATTTTTTGCATGCAGAACTTTAGTAAAAGGTTCAAAGTTTCATTTCCAAGAAGAAATATTTAAATCGGTTGATCCGGTTTTGATTTATGGCCGTATAAAGCTAATTTTGGTTGGTTTTTTACACATTTTTACATAAATTTACGCTGTTTGACCAAGAATTGAAATAAAAACTATTTGGCTACTCAATCGGAGCACAATTACATGTTATTACCAAATATTATCAAAATTGGTTCAGTAGTTTAAAAGTTTATCCCGCACAAAGAATGTTACATGAGATTTTTATATATATAGATATATGTACGTAGATAGAGATATGTATGAATCTAAGGCCAGAGCACTCCAGAGGTTTTGGGTATGAAAAATTCGGTTGCAGATATACGTAAATAGATAAAAATAGGTACATATATACATATCTGAGGTCAAACTTTAAAAATAATTTTCCAATTTTCATTTCTGGTGTAAAAGAAAAATGATTGTTCATAATATTAGCAAAATACTTACCTTTCCAGATATTGTAAATAAATTGAAAAATAAAGTGAAATTCAAAAAACCAAAACATTTTAATGTTAATCGAACCTACCATTTGCACGCAAAACGAATCGAATCCCTTTGTATCATTTATACGGGTTGCTTTACGTTTGGTCGTATATACATATGTATGTATCTTCGTGTCATTTCTTTGCTTATGTAAATATGTACGTAGGTATGTATTGCTCTCGTTGTTTTGTCTTCTGCTTTACCGATTGCTTGTGGCAAACAACCATGCGCATGACTCTTTTTTTTTTTTTTTTCAAAAATTGATACTATTCTTTATAATATTTTTGTTATTTAAAAAGAGAATTTATTTATTTTTTGCATGCAGAACTTTAGTAAAAGGTTCAAAGTTTCATTTCCAAGAAGAAATATTTAAATCGGTTGATCCGGTTTTGATTTATGGCCGTATAAAGCTAATTTTGGTTGGTTTTTTACACATTTTTACATAAATTTACGCTGTTTGACCAAAAATTTAAATAAAAACTATTTGGCTACTCAATCGGAGCACACTTACATGTTATTACCAAATATTATCAGAATTGGTTCAGTAGTTTAAAAGTTTATCCCGCACAAAGAATGTTACATGAGATTTTTATATATATAGATGTACGTAGATAGAGATATGTATGAATCTAAGGCCAGAGCACTCCAGAGGTTTTGTGTATGAAAAATTCGGTTACAGATATACGTAAATAGATAAAAATAGGTATATACATATCTGAGGTCAAACTTTAAAAATAATTTTCCAATTTTCGTTTCTGGTGTAAAAGAAAAATGATTGTTCATAATATTAGCAAAATACTTACCTTTCCAGATATTGTAAATAAATTGAAAAATAAATTGAAAAATAAAGTGAAATTCAAAAAACCAAAACATTTTAATGTTAATCGAACCTACCATTTGCACGCAAAACGAATCGAATCCGTTTGTATCATTTATACGGGTTGCTTTACGTTTGGTCGTATATACATATGTATGTATCTTCGTGTCATTTCTTTGCTTATGTAAATATGTACGTAGGTATGTATTGTTCTCGTTGTTTTGTCTTCTGCTTTACCGATTGCTTGTGGCGACCAACCATGCGCATGACTCTTTTTTTTTTTTCAAAAATTGATACTATTCTTTATAATATTTTTGTTATTTAAAAAGAGAATTTATTAATTTTTTGCATGCAGAACTTTAGTAAAAGGTTCAAAGTTTCATTTCCAAGAAGAAATATTTAAATCGGTTGATTCGGTTTTGATTTATGGCCGTATAAAGCTAATTTTGGTTGGTTTTTTACACATTTTTACATAAATTTACGCTGTTTGACCAAGAATTGAAATAAAAACTATTTGGCTACTCAATCGGAGCACAATTACATGTTATTACCAAATATTATCAAAATTGGTTCAGTAGTTTAAAAGTTTATCCCGCACAAAGAATGTTACATGAGATTTTTATATATATAGATATATGTACGTAGATAGAGATATGTATGAATCTAAGGCCAGAGCACTCCAGAGGTTTTGGGTATGAAAAATTCGGTTGCAGATATACGTAAATAGATAAAAATAGGTACATATATACATATCTGAGGTCAAACTTTAAAAATAATTTTCCAATTTTCATTTCTGGTGTAAAAGAGAAATGATTGTTCATAATATTAGCAAAATACTTACCTTTCCAGATATTGTAAATAAATTGAAAAATAAATTGAAAAATAAAGTGAAATTCAAAAAACCAAAACATTTTAATGTTAATCGAACCTACCATTTGCACGCAAAACGAATCGAATCCCTTTGTATCATTTATACGGGTTGCTTTACGTTTGGTCGTATATACATATGTATGTATCTTCGTGTCATTTCTTTGCTTATGTAAATATGTACGTAGGTATGTATTGCTCTCGTTGTTTTGTCTTCTGCTTTACCGATTGCTTGTGGCGAACAACCATGCGCATGACTCTTTTTTTATACTCAGCTGTACTAGTACACAGAGTATTATAATTTTGATTTCATAACGGTGGATTGTAACATAATGAAATAATCGAGATAGATATGGACTTATATATATCAAAATGATCAGGGTGAAAAGAGAAATCGATTGAGCCATGTCCGTCCGTCCGTCCGTCCGTCCGTCCGTCCGTCCGTCCGTCCGTCCGTCCGTCCGTCCGTCCGTCCGTCCGTACGCACGATAACTTGCGTAAAAATCGAGATATTTTGATGAAATTTGAAATGCAAGTTGGTATCGAGACTGGGACGGTTGGTATTGAAAATGGGCGAAATCGGACCATGACCACGCCCACTTTTCCTATATAGAAAAAATCGGATATTTGGTATCTCAGCCACTAATATAGCTAGAGTGATAAAATTTTACCCACGTATTGAGCTCAGGCCCTTATGAAGAAATTTGATGAAGTTTTGGAAAATGGGCGGTGCCACGCCCACTTATTAAGGGTCAAACATTGAAAGTTTTATATGTCATAACTCAGAAACCGTTGAAGATATATCGATGAAATTTGGTATGCGTAATTTGCTTACTTAGACAAATGTTTTGACGAAAAATTATCAAAATCGGTTGACGGCCACGCCCACTTTTATATATGGGAACTATAAAGGGGCCTAATAAAAACATTATAAGCGATATCTCTGTCAAATATAAAGATCTATCACTGAAATTTTGTGGCAGGAGTCCAACTATGGACGTAAAACAAAAAGTACAAAAATTTTGGAAAATGGGCGGTGCCACGCCCACTTATTAAGGGGCAAACATTGAAAGTTTTATATGTCATAACTCAGAAAGCGTTGAAGATATATCGATCAAATTTGGTATGCGTAATTTGCTTACTTAGACCAATGTTTTGGCGAAAAATTATCAAAATCGGTCGACGGCCACGCCCACTTTTATATATGGGAACTATAAAGGGGCCTAATAAAAACATTTTAAGCGATATCTCTGTCAAATATAAAGATCTATCACTGAAATTTTGTGGCAGGAGTCCAACTACGGACATAAAACAAAAAATACAAAAATTTTTGAAAATGGGCGGTACCACGCCCACTTATTAAGGGTCAAACATTGAAAGTTTTATATGTCATAACTCAGAAACCGTTAAAGATATATCGATGAAATTTGGTACGCGTAATATATATACTTAGCCAAATGTGTGGACGAAAAATTACCAAAATCGGTGGACGACCACGCCCACTTTTATATATGGGTATTATAAAGTGACCTAATGAAATAATTTTTAGCGATATCTCTGTGAAATATAAAGATAATTCATTGAAATTTTGTGACATGAGTTCTACAATAGACCGGAAACAAAAAATAAAAAAAGTTTATAAAATGGGCGTGGCACCGCCTCTTTTTATACAAAGAAATCTACGAGCCTATTACTCGACAAATAACTGAGATATTATGACGAAACTTGGTTTATGCACTTTTATAACTTGTGTTAATAGACACGCAAAAATGTATTGAAATCGGTTTATGACCACGCCTACTTTTTAACAAAGATATTTCTGGAACACCCATTTGGAATTTGTAACGTGAAGTCTTTGTAACTAAAAGTCATAGAGGGATGCAATTTTGCACTAACAATAATATTTATATGCTTATTTGGATGATTGATACAAATTTTGAAAATGGGCGTGGCTGCGCCCTGTTTATGCAGCACTCGTTTCATATAAAATACACCCTATATCGAACAAACGCAAACAAACAATGAAAGCATACAGCTGAGTATCTAATGTTCGATTCCACTCGAACTTAGGCTTCCTTACTTGTTTTTTTCAAAAATTGATACTATTCTTTATAATATTTTTGTTATTTAAAAAGAGAATTTATTTATTTTTTGCATGCAGAACTTTAGTAAAAGGTTCAAAGTTTCATTTCCAAGAAGAAATATTTAAATCGGTTGATCCGGTTTTGATTTATGGCCGTATAAAGCTAATTTTGGTTGGTTTTTTACACATTTTTACATAAATTTACGCTGTTTGACCAAAAATTTAAATAAAAACTATTTGGCTACTCAATCGGAGCACACTTACATGTTATTACCAAATATTATCAGAATTGGTTCAGTAGTTTAAAAGTTTATCCCGCACAAAGAATGTTACATGAGATTTTTATATATATAGATGTACGTAGATAGAGATATGTATGAATCTAAGGCCAGAGCACTCCAGAGGTTTTGTGTATGAAAAATTCGGTTACAGATATATGTACGTAAATAGATAAAAATAGGTATATACATATCTGAGGTCAAACTTTAAAAATAATTTTCCAATTTTCGTTTCTGGTGTAAAAGAAAAATGATTGTTCATAATATTAGCAAAATACTTACCTTTCCAGATATTGTAAATAAATTGAAAAATAAAGTGAAATTCAAAAAACCAAAACATTTTAATGTTAATCGAACCTACCATTTGCACGCAAAACGAATCGAATCCCTTTGTATCATTTATACGGGTTGCTTTACGTTTGGTCGTATATACATATGTATGTATCTTCGTGTCATTTCTTTGCTTATGTAAATATGTACGTAGGTATGTATTGTTCTCGTTGTTTTTTCTTCTGCTTTACCGATTGCTTGTGGCGACCAACCATGCGCATGACTCTTTTTTTTTTTTTTCAAAAATTGATACTAATCTTTATAATATTTTTGTTATTTAAAAAGAGAATTTATTAATTTTTTGCATGCAGAACTTTAGTAAAAGGTTCAAAGTTTCATTTCCAAGAAGAAATATTTAAATCGGTTGATCCGGTTTTGATTTATGGCCGTATAAAGCTAATTTTGGTTGGTTTTTTACACATTTTTACATAAATTTACGCTGTTTGACCAAAACTTTAAATAAAAATTATTTGACTACTCAATCGGAGCACAATTACATGTTACTGCCAAATATTATCAAACTTGGTTCAGTAGTTTAAAAGTTTATCCCGCACAAAGAATGTTACATCAGATTTTTATATATATAGATGTACGTAGATAGAGATATGTATGAATCTAAGGCCAGAGCACTCCAGAGGTTTTGTGTATGAAAAATTCGGTTACAGATATACGTAAATAGATAAAAATAGGTATATACATATCTGAGGTCAAACTTTAAAAATAATTTTCCAATTTTCGTTTCTGGTGTAAAAGAAAAATGATTGTTCATAATATTAGCAAAATACTTATTGTAAATAAATTGAAAAATAAAGTGAAATTCAAAAAACCAAAACATTTTAATGTTAATCGAACCTACCATTTGCACGCAAAACGAATCGAATCCCTTTGTATCATTTATACGGGTTGCTTTACGTTTGGTCGTATATACATATGTATGTATCTTCGTGTCATTTCTTTGCTTATGTAAATATGTACGTAGGTATGTATTGTTCTCGTTGTTTTGTCTTCTGCTTTACCGATTGCTTGTGGCGACCAACCATGCGCATGACTCTTTTTTTCAAAAATTGATACTATTCTTTATAATATTTTTGTTATTTAAAAAGAGAATTTATTAATTTTTTGCATGCAGAACTTTAGTAAAAGGTTCAAAGTTTCATTTCCAAGAAGAAATATTTAAATCGGTTGATCCGGTTTTGATTTATGGCCGTATAAAGCTAATTTTGGTTGGTTTTTTACACATTTTTACATAAATTTACGCTGTTTGACCAAGAATTGAAATAAAAACTATTTGGCTACTCAATCGGAGCACAATTACATGTTATTACCAAATATTATCAAAATTGGTTCAGTAGTTTAAAAGTTTATCCCGCACAAAGAATGTTACATGAGATTTTTATATATATAGATATATGTACGTAGATAGAGATATGTATGAATCTAAGGCCAGAGCACTCCAGAGGTTTTGGGTATGAAAAATTCGGTTGCAGATATACGTAAATAGATAAAAATAGGTACATATATACATATCTGAGGTCAAACTTTAAAAATAATTTTCCAATTTTCATTTCTGGTGTAAAAGAAAAATGATTGTTCATAATATTAGCAAAATACTTACCTTTCCAGATATTGTAAATAAATTGAAAAATAAATTGAAAAATAAAGTGAAATTCAAAAAACCAAAACATTTTAATGTTAATCGAACCTACCATTTGCACGCAAAACGAATCGAATCCCTTTGTATCATTTATACGGGTTGCTTTACGTTTGGTCGTATATACATATGTATGTATCTTCGTGTCATTTCTTTGCTTATGTAAATATGTACGTAGGTATGTATTGCTCTCGTTGTTTTGTCTTCTGCTTTACCGATTGCTTGTGGCGAACAACCATGCGCATGACTCTTTTTTTTTTTTTTCAAAAATTGATACTATTCTTTATAATATTTTTGTTATTTAAAAAGAGAATTTATTTATTTTTTGCATGCAGAACTTTAGTAAAAGGTTCAAAGTTTCATTTCCAAGAAGAAATATTTAAATCGGTTGATCCGGTTTTGATTTATGGCCGTATAAAGCTAATTTTGGTTGGTTTTTTACACATTTTTACATAAATTTACGCTGTTTGACCAAAAATTTAAATAAAAACTATTTGGCTACTCAATCGGAGCACACTTACATGTTATTACCAAATATTATCAGAATTGGTTCAGTAGTTTAAAAGTTTATCCCGCACAAAGAATGTTACATGAGATTTTTATATATATAGATGTACGTAGATAGAGATATGTATGAATCTAAGGCCAGAGCACTCCAGAGGTTTTGTGTATGAAAAATTCGGTTACAGATATACGTAAATAGATAAAAATAGGTATATACATATCTGAGGTCAAACTTTAAAAATAATTTTCCAATTTTCGTTTCTGGTGTAAAAGAAAAATGATTGTTCATAATATTACCAAAATACTTACCTTTCCAGATATTGTAAATAAATTGAAAAATAAAGTGAAATTCAAAAAACCAAAACATTTTAATGTTAATCGAACCTACCATTTGCACGCAAAACGAATCGAATCCCTTTGTATCATTTATACGGGTTGCTTTACGTTTGGTCGTATATACATATGTATGTATCTTCGTGTCATTTCTTTGCTTATGTAAATATGTACGTAGGTATGTATTGTTCTCGTTGTTTTGCCTTCTGCTTTACCGATTGCTTGTGGCGACCAACCATGCGCATGACTCTTTTTTTTTTTTTCAAAAATTGATACTAATCTTTATAATATTTTTGTTATTTAAAAAGAGAATTTATTAATGTTTTGCATGCAGAACTTTAGTAAAAGGTTCAAAGTTTCATTTCCAAGAAGAAATATTTAAATCGGTTGATCCAGTTTTGATTTATGGCCGTATAAAGCTAATTTTGATTGGTTTTTTACACATTTTTACATAAATTTACGCTGTTTGACCAAAAATTGAAATAAAAACTATTTGGCTACTCAATCGGAGCACAATTACATGTTATTACCAAATATTATCAAAATTGGTTCAGTAGTTTAAAAGTTTATTCCGCACAAAGAATGTTACATGAGATTTTTATATATATAGATGTACGTAGATAGAGATATGTATGAATCTAAGGCCAGAGCACTCCAGAGGTTTGGTGTATGAAAAATTCGGTTACAGATATACGTAAATAGATAAAAATAGGTATATACATATCTGAGGTCAAACTTTAAAAATAATTTTCCAATTTTCGTTTCTGGTGTAAAAGAAAAATGATTGTTCATAATATTAGCAAAATACTTACCTTTCCAGATATTGTAAATAAATTGAAAAATAAAGTGAAATTCAAAAAACCAAAACATTTTAATGTTAATCGAACCTACCATTTGCACGCAAAACGAATCGAATCCCTTTGTATCATTTATACGGGTTGCTTTACGTTTGGTCGTATATACATATGTATGTATCTTCGTGTCATTTCTTTGCTTATGTAAATATGTACGTAGGTATGTATTGTTCTCGTTGTTTTGTCTTCTGCTTTACCGATTGCTTGTGGCGACCAACCATGCGCATGACCCTTTTTTTTCAAAAATTGATACTATTCTTTATAATATTTTTGTTATTTAAAAAGAGAATTTATTAATTTTTTGCATGCAGAACTTTAGTAAAAGGTTCAAAGTTTCATTTCCAAGAAGAAATATTTAAATCGGTTGATCCGGTTTTGATTTATGGCCGTATAAAGCTAATTTTGGTTGGTTTTTTACACATTTTTACATAAATTTACGCTGTTTGACCAAGAATTGAAATAAAAACTATTTGGCTACTCAATCGGAGCACAATTACATGTTATTACCAAATATTATCAAAATTGGTTCAGTAGTTTAAAAGTTTATCCCGCACAAAGAATGTTATATGAGATTTTTATATATATAGATATATGTACGTAGATAGAGATATGTATGAATCTAAGGCCAGAGCACTCCAGAGGTTTTGGGTATGAAAAATTCGGTTGCAGATATACGTAAATAGATAAAAATAGGTACATATATACATATCTGAGGTCAAACTTTAAAAATAATTTTCCAATTTTCATTTCTGGTGTAAAAGAAAAATGATTGTTCATAATATTAGCAAAATACTTACCTTTGTATCATTTATACGGGTTGCTTTACGTTTGGTCGTATATACATATGTATGTATCTTCGTGTCATTTCTTTGCTTATGTAAATATGTACGTAGGTATGTATTGCTATCGTTGTTTTGTCTTCTGCTTTACCGATTGCTTGTGGCGAACAACCATGCGCATGACTCTTTTTTTTTTTTTTTTCAAAAATTGATACTATTCTTTATAATATTTTTGTTATTTAAAAAGAGAATTTATTTATTTTTTGCATGCAGAACTTTAGTAAAAGGTTCAAAGTTTCATTTCCAAGAAGAAATATTTAAATCGGTTGATCCGGTTTTGATTTATGGCCGTATAAAGCTAATTTTGGTTGGTTTTTTACACATTTTTACATAAATTTACGCTGTTTGACCAAAAATTTAAATAAAAACTATTTGGCTACTCAATCGGAGCACACTTACATGTTATTACCAAATATTATCAGAATTGGTTCAGTAGTTTAAAAGTTTATCCCGCACAAAGAATGTTACATGAGATTTTTATATATATAGATGTACGTAGATAGAGATATGTATGAATCTAAGGCCAGAGCACTCCAGAGGTTTTGTGTATGAAAAATTCGGTTACAGATATATGTACGTAAATAGATAAAAATAGGTATATACATATCTGAGGTCAAACTTTAAAAATAATTTTCCAATTTTCGTTTCTGGTGTAAAAGAAAAATGATTGTTCATAATATTAGCAAAATACTTACCTTTCCAGATATTGTAAATAAATTGAAAAATAAAGTGAAATTCAAAAAACCAAAACATTTTAATGTTAATCGAACCTACCATTTGCACGCAAAACGAATCGAATCCCTTTGTATCATTTATACGGGTTGCTTTACGTTTGGTCGTATATACATATGTATGCATCTTCGTGTCATTTCTTTGCTTATGTAAATATGTACGTAGGTATGTATTGTTCTCGTTGTTTTGTCTTCTGCTTTACCGATTGCTTGTGGCGACCAACCATGCGCATGACTTTTTTTTCAAAAATTGATACTATTCTTTATAATATTTTTGTTATTTAAAAAGAGAATTTATTAATTTTTTGCATGCAGAACTTTAGTAAAAGGTTCAAAGTTTCATTTCCAAGAAGAAATATTTAAATCGGTTGATCCGGTTTTGATTTATGGCCGTATAAAGCTAATTTTGGTTGGTTTTTTACACATTTTTACATAAATTTACGCTGTTTGACCAAGAATTGAAATAAAAACTATTTGGCTACTCAATCGGAGCACAATTACATGTTATTACCAAATATTATCAAAATTGGTTCAGTAGTTTAAAAGTTTATCCCGCACAAAGAATGTTATATGAGATTTTTATATATATAGATATATGTACGTAGATAGAGATATGTATGAATCTAAGGCCAGAGCACTCCAGAGGTTTTGGGTATGAAAAATTCGGTTGCAGATGTACGTAAATAGATAAAAATAGGTACATATATACATATCTGAGGTCAAACTTTAAAAATAATTTTCCAATTTTCATTTCTGGTGTAAAAGAAAAATGATTGTTCATAATATTAGCAAAATACTTACCTTTCCAGATATTGTAAATAAATTGAAAAATAAATTGAAAAATAAAGTGAAATTCAAAAAACCAAAACATTTTAATGTTAATCGAACCTACCATTTGCACGCAAAACGAATCGAATCCCTTTGTATCATTTATACGGGTTGCTTTACGTTTGGTCGTATATACATATGTATGTATCTTCGTGTCATTTCTTTGCTTATGTAAATATGTACGTAGGTATGTATTGTTCTCGTTGTTTTGTCTTCTGCTTTACCGATTGCTTGTGGCGAACAACCATGCGCATGACTCTTTTTTTTTCAAAAATTGATACTATTCTTTATAATATTTTTGTTATTTAAAAAGAGAATTTATTTATTTTTTGCATGCAGAACTTTAGTAAAAGGTTCAAAGTTTCATTTCCAAGAAGAAATATTTAAATCGGTTGATCCGGTTTTGATTTATGGCCGTATAAAGCTAATTTTGGTTGGTTTTTTACACATTTTTACATAAATTTACGCTGTTTGACCAAAAATTTAAATAAAAACTATTTGGCTACTCTATCGGAGCACACTTACATGTTATTACCAAATATTATCAGAATTGGTTCAGTAGTTTAAAAGTTTATCCCGCACAAAGAATGTTACATGAGATTTTTATATATATAGATGTACGTAGATAGAGATATGTATGAATCTAAGGCCAGAGCACTCCAGAGGTTTTGTGTATGAAAAATTCGGTTACAGATATATGTACGTAAATAGATAAAAATAGGTATATACATATCTGAGGTCAAACTTTAAAAATAATTTTCCAATTTTCGTTTCTGGTGTAAAAGAAAAATGATTGTTCATAATATTAGCAAAATACTTACCTTTCCAGATATTGTAAATAAATTGAAAAATAAAGTGAAATTCAAAAAACCAAAACATTTTAATGTTAATCGAACCTACCATTTGCACGCAAAACGAATCGAATCCCTTTGTATCATTTATACGGGTTGCTTTACGTTTGGTCGTATATACATATGTATGTATCTTCGTGTCATTTCTTTGCTTATGTAAATATGTACGTAGGTATGTATTGTTCTCGTTGTTTTTTCTTCTGCTTTACCGATTGCTTGTGGCGACCAACCATGCGCATGACTCTTTTTTTTTTCAAAAATTGATACTAATCTTTATAATATTTTTGTTATTTAAAAAGAGAATTTATTAATTTTTTGCATGCAGAACTTTAGTAAAAGGTTCAAAGTTTCATTTCCAAGAAGAAATATTTAAATCGGTTGATCCGGTTTTGATTTATGACCGTATAAAGCTAATTTTGGTTGGTTTTTTACACATTTTTACATAAATTTACGCTGTTTGACCAAAACTTTAAATAAAAACTATTTGACTACTCAATCGGAGCACAATTACATGTTACTGCCAAATATTATCAAACTTGGTTCAGTAGTTTAAAAGTTTATCCCGCACAAAGAATGTTACATCAGATTTTTATATATATAGATGTACGTAGATAGAGATATGTATGAATCTAAGGCCAGAGCACTCCAGAGGTTTTGTGTATGAAAAATTCGGTTACAGATATACGTAAATAGATAAAAATAGATATATACATATCTGAGGTCAAACTTTAAAAATAATTTTCCAATTTTCGTTTCTGGTGTAAAAGAAAAATGATTGTTCATAATATTAGCAAAATACTTACCTTTCCAGATATTGTAAATAAATTGAAAAATAAAGTGAAATTCAAAAAACCAAAACATTTTAATGTTAATCGAACCTACCATTTGCACGCAAAACGAATCGAATCCCTTTGTATCATTTATACGGGTTGCTTTACGTTTGGTCGTATATACATATGTATGTATCTTCGTGTCATTTCTTTGCTTATGTAAATATGTACGTAGGTATGTATTGTTCTCGTTGTTTTGTCTTCTGCTTTACCGATTGCTTGTGGCGACCAACCATGCGCATGACTCTTTTTTTCAAAAATTGATACTATTCTTTATAATATTTTTGTTATTTAAAAAGAGAATTTATTAATTTTTTGCATGCAGAACTTTAGTAAAAGGTTCAAAGTTTCATTTCCAAGAAGAAATATTTAAATCGGTTGATCCGGTTTTGATTTATGGCCGTATAAAGCTAATTTTGGTTGGTTTTTTACACATTTTTCTTTAAATTTATGCTGTTTGACCAAAAATCTAAATAAAAACTATTTGGCTACTCAATCGGAGCACACTTACATGTTATTACCAAATATTATCAGAATTGGTTCAGTAGTTTAAAAGTTTATCCCGCACAAAGAATGTTACATGAGATTTTTATATATATAGATGTACGTAGATAGAGATATGTATGAATCTAAGGCCAGAGCACTCCAGAGGTTTTGTGTATGAAAAATTCGGTTACAGATATACGTAAATAGATAAAAATAGGTATATACATATCTGAGGTCAAACTTTAAAAATAATTTTCCAATTTTCGTTTCTGGTGTAAAAGAAAAATGATTGTTCATAATATTAGCAAAATACTTATTGTAAATAAATTGAAAAATAAAGTGAAATTCAAAAAACCAAAACATTTTAATGTTAATCGAACCTACCATTTGCACGCAAAACGAATCGAATCCCTTTGTATCATTTATACGGGTTGCTTTACGTTTGGTCGTATATACATATGTATGTATCTTCGTGTCATTTCTTTGCTTATGTAAATATGTACGTAGGTATGTATTGTTCTCGTTGTTTTGTCTTCTGCTTTACCGATTGCTTGTGGCGACCAACCATGCGCATGACTCTTTTTTTCAAAAATTGATACTATTCTTAATAATATTTTTGTTATTTAAAAAGAGAATTTATTAATTTTTTGCATGCAGAACTTTAGTAAAAGGTTCAAAGTTTCATTTCCAAGAAGAAATATTTAAATCGGTTGATCCGGTTTTGATTTATGGCCGTATAAAGCTAATTTTGGTTGGTTTTTTACACATTTTTACATAAATTTATGCTGTTTGACCAAAAATTTAAATAAAAACTATTTGGCTACTCAATCGGAGCACACTTACATGTTATTGCCAAATATTATCAAAATTGGTTCAGTAGTTTAAAAGTTTATCCAACACAAAGAATGTTTCATGAGATTTTCATATATATAGATGTACGTAGATAGAGATATGTATGAATCTAAGGCCAGAGCACTCCAGAGGTTTTGTGTATGAAAAATTCGGTTACAGATATACGTAAATAGATAAAAATAGGTATATACATATCTGAGGTCAAACTTTAAAAATAATTTTCCAATTTTCGTTTCTGGTGTAAAAGAAAAATGATTGTTCATAATATTAGCAAAATACTTACCTTTCCAGATATTGTAAATAAATTGAAAAATAAATTGAAAAATAAAGTGAAATTCAAAAAACCAAAACATTTTAATGTTAATCGAACCTACCATTTGCACGCAAAACGAATCGAATCCGTTTGTATCATTTATACGGGTTGCTTTACGTTTGGTCGTATATACATATGTATGTATCTTCGTGTCATTTCTTTGCTTATGTAAATATGTACGTAGGTATGTATTGTTGTAGTTGCTTTGTCTTCTGCTTTACCGATTGCTTGTGGCGACCAACCATGCGGATGACTCTTTTTTAAAAAATTGATACTATTCTTTATAATATTTTTGTTATTTAAAAAGAGAATTTATTAATTTTTTGCATGCAGAACTTTAGCAAAAAGTTCAAAGTTTCATTTCCAAGAAGAAATATTTAAATCGGTTGATCCGGCTTTGATTTATGGCCGTATAAAGCTAATTTTGGTTGGTTTTTTACACATTTTTACATAAATTTACGCTGTTTGACCAAAAATTTAAATAAAAACTATTTGGCTACTCAATCGGAGCACAATTACATGTTATTACCAAATATTATCAAAATTGGTTCAGTAGTTTAAAAGTTTATCCCGCACAAAGAATGTTACATGAGATTTTTATATATATAGATGTACGTAGATAGAGATATGTATGAATCTAAGGCCAGAGCACTCCAGAGGTTTTGTGTATGAAAAATTCAGATATACGTAAATAGATAAAAATTTAAAATTAAAAAATAAATTTAAAAATAATTTTCCAATTTTCGTTTCTGATGTAACAGAACAATGATAATATTAGCAAAATACTTACCTTTCCAGATGTTGTAAATAAATTGAAAAATAAAGTGAAATTCAAAAAACCAAAACATTTTAATGTTAATCGAACCTACCATTTGCACGCAAAACGAATCGAATCCCTTTGTATCATTTATACGGGTTGCTTTACGTTTGGTCGTATATACATATGTATGTATCTTCGTGTCATTTCTTTGCTTATGTAAATATGTACGTAGGTATGTATTGTTCTCGTTGTTTTGTCTTCACCTTTACCGTTTGCTTGTGGCGACCAACCATGCGCATGACTCTTTTTTTCAAAAATTGATACTATTCTTTATAATATTTTTGTTATTTAAAAAGAGAATTTATTAATTTTTTGCATGCAGAACTTTAGTAAAAGGTTCAAAGTTTCATTTCCAAGAAGAAATATTTAAATCGGTTTATCCGGTTTTGATTTATGGCCGTATAAAGCTAATTTTGGTTGGGTTTTTACACATTTTTACATAAATTTACGCTGTTTGACCAAGAATTGAAATAAAAACTATTTGGCTACTCAATCGGAGCACAATTACATGTTATTACCAAATATTATCAAAATTGGTTCAGTAGTTTAAAAGTTTATCCCGCACAAAGAATGTTACATGAGATTTTTATATATATAGATAGACTAGCATACCCGGCCAAGTTTCGCATTGGCTTTCAGTTATCAACAGTCATCATCATCTTATTAGTGATTTGATATTGAAAATAGAAGATACTTTTATTTTGTGATCTGCTTCGCCATCCTGATAAAACATATATTTTATTACTGCAAAGGTTTCTATTTTCAAAATATATTTTAAATATATTTCAAGGCAAATAGTGGCCACTGTGGTGTAGTGTGTGAAAGGCTCGCCTGCCATAAAAGAGGTCTCGGGTTTTATCCCCAGTCCGGACAAACACCAAAAAAAAATTTAATTAATTAGAAATCAGAAAGAGCGGTCACCTCTCGGCGGTGGGCGGCATACCCTAATAGGGTATTTCTGCCATGAAAATGCTTCCCACAAAAAATGCATTCCGCGTTCGGAGCCGGCATAAACTGTAGGTCCACTCAATTAGTAGGAAAAAAGAAAAATTAAGGAATGCGCCTCAAATTAGGGAGATAAGCTCGTCCTTACAACTCGTTAGAGCTATTTCAGCGGCATTGTATTATACATACTATTATATTCTTGTCAAAGATATTATTAACAAACATTTTGTAACAATTCCTAAGTATGTACACATGTTTTTGGTATTCTCTATCTGCACACTAATAACCTTAATGGAACCCAATGAGATAAGATAGGTATACATATGTATATATAAAGTCAAATTTTAAAAATAATTTTTCAATTTTAATTTCTGTTGTAAAAGAAAAATTATTTTTATTAAATTGTTTGAGTAGTTAAAAAGTTTATTCCGCACAAAGAATGTTACATGAGATTTATGTATATATATATATATGTACGTAGATAAAGATATGTATGAATCTAAGGCCAGAGCACTCCAGAGGTTTTGGGTATGAAAAATTCGGTTACAGATATACGTAAATAGATAAAAATAGGTACATATATACATATCTGAGGTCAAACTTTAAAAATAATTTTCCAATTTTCATTTCTGGTGTAAAAGAAAAATGATTGTTCATAATATTAGCAAAATACTTACCTTTCCATATCGCTAGCTTAGAGTGCAAACTGTGTAAGTCCATTTTTATGAAAAAGTGTTTTTAAGTGTAGAAAGCTAGAAAAATTAAATACGCACCACGCTAAACAAGTCTGTGATACTTGTCATATTTCTACTCGTTGTTATTCAGTGATACGCAAATTGTGTAAGTCCAAAAAGAGAAGAAAATTGTGTAAGTCCAAAATTTTTATATGAACAGAAATTTTTTTTTTCATTTTGAAATTTTTTTATTTTGTGTTTTTGTCTCTCCTACAAAGTCTGAAAAATGGACTTACACAATTTGCACTCTAAGCTAGCGATATATTGTAAATAAATTGAAAAATAAATTGAAAAATAAAGTGAAATTCAAGAAACCAAAACATTTTAATGTTAATCGAACCTACCATTTGCACGCAAAACGAATCGAATCCATTTGTATCATTTATACGGGTTGTTTTACGTTTGGTCGTATATACATATGAATGTATCTTCGTGTCATTTCTTTGCTTATGTACATATGTACGTAGGTATGTATTTTTCTGGTTGTTTTGTCTTCTGCTTTACCGATTGCTTGTGGCGACCAACCATGCGCATGACTCTTTTTTCAAAAATTGATATTATCCTTTATAATATTTTTGTTATTTAAAAAGAGAATTTATTCACAATTACACAATTTGCACTCTAAGCTAGCGATATATTGTAAATAAATTGAAAAATAAATTGAAAAATAAAGTGAAATTCAAGAAACCAAAACATTTTAATGTTAATCGAACCTACCATTTGCACGCAAAACGAATCGAATCCATTTGTATCATTTATACGGGTTGTTTTACGTTTGGTCGTATATACATATGAATGTATCTTCGTGTCATTTCTTTGCTTATGTACATATGTACGTAGGTATGTATTTTTCTGGTTGTTTTGTCTTCTGCTTTACCGATTGCTTGTGGCGACCAACCATGCGCATGACTCTTTTTTCAAAAATTGATATTATTCTTTATAATATTTTTGTTATTTAAAAAGAGAATTTATTCATTTTTTTTATGCAGAACTTTAGAAAAAGGTTCAAAGTTTAATTTCCAAGAAGAAATATTTAAATCGGTTGATCCGGTTTTGATTTATGGCCGTATAAAGCTAATTTTAGTTGGTTTTTTACACATTTTTACATAAATTTATGCTGTTTGACCAAAAATTTAAATAAAAACTATTTGGCTACTCAATCGGAGCACACTTACATGTTATTGCCAAATATTATCAAAATTGGTTCAGTAGTTTAAAAGTTTATCCCGCACAAAGAATGTTTCATGAGATTTTCATATATATAGATGTACGTAGATAGAGATATGTATGAATCTAAGGCCAGAGCACTCCAGAGGTTTTGTGTATGAAAAATTCGGTTACAGATATACGTAAATAGATAAAAATAGGTATATACATATCTGAGGTCAAACTTTAAAAATAATTTTCCAATTTTCGTTTCTGGTGTAAAAGAAAAATGATTGTTCATAATATTAGCAAAATACTTACCTTTCCAGATATTGTAAATAAATTGAAAAATAAATTGAAAAATAAAGTGAAATTCAAAAAACCAAAACATTTTAATGTTAATCGAACCTACCATTTGCACGCAAAACGAATCGAATCCGTTTGTATCATTTATACGGGTTGCTTTACGTTTGGTCGTATATACATATGTATGTATCTTCGTGTCATTTCTTTGCTTATGTAAATATGTACGTAGGTATGTATTGTTGTAGTTGCTTTGTCTTCTGCTTTACCGATTGCTTGTGGCGACCAACCATGCGGATGACTCTTTTTTAAAAAATTGATACTATTCTTTATAATATTTTTGTTATTTAAAAAGAGAATTTATTAATTTTTTGCATGCAGAACTTTAGTAAAAAGTTCAAAGTTTCATTTCCAAGAAGAAATATTTAAATCGGTTGATCCGGCTTTGATTTATGGCCGTATAAAGCTAATTTTGGTTGGTTTTTTACACATTTTTACATAAATTTACGCTGTTTGACCAAAAATTTAAATAAAAACTATTTGGCTACTCAATCGGAGCACAATTACATGTTATTACCAAATATTATCAAAATTGGTTCAGTAGTTTAAAAGTTTATCCCGCACAAAGAATGTTACATGAGATTTTTATATATATAGATGTACGTAGATAGAGATATGTATGAATCTAAGGCCAGAGCACTCCAGAGGTTTTGTGTATGAAAAATTCGGTTACAGATATACGTAAATAGATAAAAATTTAAAATTAAAAAATAAATTTAAAAATAATTTTCCAATTTTCGTTTCTGATGTAACAGAACAATGATTGTTCATAATATTAGCAAAATACTTACCTTTCCAGATGTTGTAAATAAATTGAAAAATAAAGTGAAATTCAAAAAACCAAAACATTTTAATGTTAATCGAACCTACCATTTGCACGCAAAACGAATCGAATCCCTTTGTATCATTTATACGGGTTGCTTTACGTTTGGTCGTATATACATATGTATGTATCTTCGTGTCATTTCTTTGCTTATGTAAATATGTACGTAGGTATGTATTGTTCTCGTTGTTTTGTCTTCACCTTTACCGTTTGCTTGTGGCGACCAACCATGCGCATGACTCTCTTTTTCAAAAATTGATACTATTCTTTATAATATTTTTGTTATTTAAAAAGAGAATTTATTAATTTTTTGCATGCAGAACTTTAGTAAAAGGTTCAAAGTTTCATTTCCAAGAAGAAATATTTAAATCGGTTTATCCGGTTTTGATTTATGGCCGTATAAAGCTAATTTTGGTTGGGTTTTTACACATTTTTACATAAATTTTCGCTGTTTGACCAAGAATTGAAATAAAAACTATTTGGCTACTCAATCGGAGCACAATTACATGTTATTACCAAATATTATCAAAATTGGTTCAGTAGTTTAAAAGTTTATCCCGCACAAAGAATGTTACATGAGATTTTTATATATATAGATAGACTAGCATACCCGGCCAAGTTTCGCATTGGCTTTCAGTTATCAACAGTCATCATCATCTTATTAGTGATTTGATATTGAAGATAAAAGATACTTTTATTTTGTGATCTGCTTCGCCATCCTGATAAAACATATATTTTATTACTGCAAAGGTTTCTATTTTCAAAATATATTTTAAATATATTTCAAGGCAAATAGTGGCCACTGTGGTGTAGTGTGTGAAAGGCTCGCCTGCCATAAAAGAGGTCTCGGGTTTTATCCCCAGTCCGGACAAACACCAAAAAAAAATTTAATTAATTAGAAATCAGAAATAGCGGTCACCTCTCGGCGGTGGGCGGCATACCCTAATAGGGTATTTCTGCCATGAAAATGCTTCCCACAAAAAATGCATTCCGCGTTCGGAGCCGGCATAAACTGTAGGTCCACTCAATTAGTAGGAAAAAAGAAAAATTAAGGAATGCGCCTCAAATTAGGGAGATAAGCTCGTCCTTACAACTCGTTAGAGCTATTTCAGCGGCATTGTATTATACATACTATTATATTCTTGTCAAAGATATTATTAACAAACATTTTGTAACAATTCCTAAGTATGTACACATGTTTTTGGTATTCTCTATCTGCACACTAATAACCTTAATGGAACCCAATGAGATAAGATAGGTATACATATGTATATGTAAAGTCAAATTTTAAAAATAATTTTTCAATTTTAATTTCTGTTGTAAAAGAAAAATTATTTTTATTAAATTGTTTGAGTAGTTAAAAAGTTTATTCCGCACAAAGAATGTTACATGAGATTTATGTATATATATATATATGTACGTAGATAAAGATATGTATGAATCTAAGGCCAGAGCACTCCAGAGGTTTTGGGTATGAAAAATTCGGTTACAGATATACGTAAATAGATAAAAATAGGTACATATATACATATCTGAGGTCAAACTTTAAAAATAATTTTCCAATTTTCATTTCTGGTGTAAAAGAAAAATGATTGTTCATAATATTAGCAAAATACTTACCTTTCCATATCGCTAGCTTAGAGTGCAAACTGTGTAAGTCCATTTTTATGAAAAAGTGTTTTTAAGTGTAGAAAGCTAGAAAAATTAAATACGCACCACGCTAAACAAGTCTGTGATACTTGTCATATTTCTACTCGTTGTTATTCAGTGATACGCAAATTGTGTAAGTCCAAAAAGAGAAGAAAATTGTGTAAGTCCAAAATTTTTATATGAACAGAAATTTTTTTTTTCATTTTGAAATTTTTTTATTTTGTGTTTTTGTCTCTCCTACAAAGTCTGAAAAATGGACTTACACAATTTGCACTCTAAGCTAGCGATATATTGTAAATAAATTGAAAAATAAATTGAAAAATAAAGTGAAATTCAAGAAACCAAAACATTTTAATGTTAATCGAACCTACCATTTGCACGCAAAACGAATCGAATCCATTTGTATCATTTATACGGGTTGTTTTACGTTTGGTCGTATATACATATGTATGTATCTTCGTGTCATTTCTTTGCTTATGTACATATGTACGTAGGTATGTATTTTTCTGGTTGTTTTGTCTTCTGCTTTACCGATTGCTTGTGGCGACCAACCATGCGCATGACTCTTTTTTCAAAAATTGATATTATTCTTTATAATATTTTTGTTATTTAAAAAGAGAATTTATTCATTTTTTTATGTAGAACTTTAGTAAAAGGTTCAAAGTTTAATTTCCAAGAAGAAATATTTAAATCGGTTGATCCGGTTTTGATTTATGGCCGTATAAAGCTAATTTTAGTTGGTTTTTTACACATTTTTACATAAATTTACGCTGTTTGACCAAAAATTTAAATAAAAACTATTTGACTACTCAATCGGAGCACAATTACATGTTACTGCCAAATATTATCAAACCTGGTTCAGTAGTTTAAAAGTTTATCCCGCACAAAGAATGTTACATGAGATTTTTATATATATAGATGTACGTAGATAGAGATATGTATGAATCTAAGGCCAGAGCACTCCAGAGGTTTTGTGTATGAAAAATTCGGTTACAGATATACGTAAATAGATAAAAATAGGTACATATATACATATCTGAGGTCAAACTTTAAAAATAATTTTCCAATTTTCATTTCTGGTGTAAAAGAAAAATGATTGTTCATAATATTAGCAAAATACTTACCTTTCCATATCGCTAGCTTAGAGTGCAAACTGTGTAAGTCCATTTTTATGAAAAAGTGTTTTTAAGTGTAGAAAGCTAGAAAAATTAAATACGCACCACGCTAAACAAGTCTGTGATACTTGTCATATTTCTACTCGTTGTTATTCAGTGATACGCAAATTGTGTAAGTCCAAAAAGAGAAGAAAATTGTGTAAGTCCAAAATTTTTATATGAACAGAAATTTTTTTTTTCATTTTGAAATTTTTTTATTTTGTGTTTTTTGTCTCTCCTACAAAGTCTGAAAAATGGACTTACACAATTTGCACTCTAAGCTAGCGATATATTGTAAATAAATTGAAAAATAAATTGAAAAATAAATTGAAAAATAAAGTGAAATTCAAGAAACCAAAACATTTTAATGTTAATCGAACCTACCATTTGCACGCAAAACGAATCGAATCCATTTGTATCATTTATACGGGTTGTTTTACGTTTGGTCGTATATACATATGTATGTATCTTCGTGTCATTTCTTTGCTTATGTACATATGTACGTAGGTATGTATTTTTCTGGTTGTTTTGTCTTCTGCTTTACCGATTGCTTGTGGCGACCAACCATGCGCATGACTCTTTTTTCAAAAATTGATATTATTCTTTATAATATTTTTGTTATTTAAAAAGAGAATTTATTCATTTTTTTTATGCAGAACTTTAGTAAAAGGTTCAAAGTTTAATTTCCAAGAAGAAATATTTAAATCGGTTGATCCGGTTTTGATTTATGGCCGTATAAAGCTAATTTTAGTTGGTTTTTTACACATTTTTACATAAATTTACGCTGTTTGACCAAAAATTTAAATAAAAACTATTTGACTACTCAATCGGAGCACAATTACATGTTACTGCCAAATATTATCAAACCTGGTTCAGTAGTTTAAAAGTTTATCCCGCACAAAGAATGATACATGAGATTTTTATATGTATAGATGTACGTAGATAGAGATATGTATGAATCTAAGGCCAGAGCACTCCAGAGGTTTTGTGTATGAAAAATTCGGTTACAGATATACGTAAATAGATAAAAATCTATATATATAAAAATCTCATGTAACATTCTTTGTGCGGGATAAACTTTTAAACTACTGAACCAATTTTGATAATATTTGGTAATAACATGTAATTGTGCTCCGATTGAGTAGCCAAATAGTTTTTATTTCAATTTTTGGTCAAACAGCGTAAATTTATGTAAAAATGTGTAAAAAACCAACCAAAATTAGCTTTATACGGCCATAAATCAAAACCGGATCAACCGATTTAAATATTTCTTCTTGGAAATGAAACTTTGAACCTTTTACTAAAGTTCTGCATGCAAAAAATTAATAAATTCTCTTTTTAAATAACAAAAATATTATAAAGAATAGTATCAATTTAAAAAAAAAAAAAAAGAGTCATCCGCATGGTTGGTCGCCACAAGCAATCGGTAAAGCAGAAGAAAAAACAACGAGAACAATACATACCTACGTACATATTTACATAAGCAAAGAAATGACACGAAGATACATACATATGTATATACGACCAAACGTAAAGCAACCCGTATAAATGATACAAAGGGATTCGATTCGTTTTGCGTGCAAATGGTAGGTTCGATTAACATTAAAATGTTTTGGTTTTTTGAATTTCACTTTATTTTTCAATTTATTTACAATATCTGGAAAGGTAAGTATTTTGCTAATATTATGAACAATCATTTTTCTTTTACACCAGAAACGAAAATTGGAAAATTATTTTTAAAGTTTGACCTCAGATATGTATATACCTATTTTTAACTATTTACGTATATCTGTAACCGAATTTTTCATACACAAAACCTCTGGAGTGCTCTGGCCTTAGATTCATACATATCTCTATCTACGTACATCTATATATATAAAAATCTCATGTAACATTCTTTGTGCGGGATAAACTTTTAAAATACTGAATCAATTCTGATAATATTTGGTAATAACATGTAAGTGTGCTCCGATTGAGTAGCCAAGTAGTTTTTATTTAGATTTTTGGTCAAACAGCATAAATTTATGTAAAAATGTGTAAAAAACCAACCAAAATTAGCTTTATACGGCCATAAATCAAAACCGGATCAACCGATTTAAATATTTCTTCTTGGAAATGAAACTTTGAACCTTTTACTAAAGTTCTGCATGCAAAAAATTAATAAATTCTCTTTTTAAATAACAAAAATATTATAAAGAATAGTATCAATTTTTGAAAAAAAGAGTCATGCGCATGGTTGGTCGCCACAAGCAATCGGTAAAGCAGAAGACAAAACAACGAGAACAATACATACCTACGTACATATTTACATAAGCAAAGAAATGACACGAAGATACATACATATGTATATACGACCAAACGTAAAGCAACCCGTATAAATGATACAAAGGGATTCGATTCGTTTTGCGTGCAAATGGTAGGTTCGATTAACATTAAAATGTTTTTGTTTTTTGAATTTCACTTTATTTTTCAATTTATTTACAATATCTGGAAAGGTAAGTATTTTGCTAATATTATGAACAATCATTTTTCTTTTACACCAGAAACGAAAATTGGAAAATTATTTTTAAAGTTTGACCTCAGATATGTATATACCTATTTTTATCTATTTACGTATATCTGTAACCGAATTTTTCATACACAAAACCTCTGGAGTGCTCTGGCCTTAGATTCATACATATCTCTATCTACGTACATCTATATATATAAAAATCTGATGTAACATTCTTTGTGCGGGATAAACTTTTAAACTACTGAACCAAGTTTGATAATATTTGGCAGTAACATGTAATTGTGCTCCGATTGAGTAGTCAAATAGTTTTTATTTAAAGTTTTGGTCAAACAGCGTAAATTTATGTAAAAATGTGTAAAAAACCAACTAAAATTAGCTTTATACGGCCATAAATCAAAAGCGGATCAACCGATTTAAATATTTCTTCTTGGAAATTAAACTTTGAACCTTTTACTAAAGTTCTGCATAAAAAAATGAATAAATTCTCTTTTTAAATAACAAAAATATTATAAAGAATAATATCAATTTTTGAAAAAAGAGTCATGCGCATGGTTGGTCGCCACAAGCAATCGGTAAAGCAGAAGACAAAACAACCAGAACAATACATACCTACGTACATATGTACATTAGCAAAGAAATGACACGAAGATACATACATATGTATATACGACCAAACGTAAAACAACCCGTATAAATGATACAAACGGATTCGATTCGTTTTGCGTGCAAATGGTAGGTTCGATTAACATTAAAATGTTTTGGTTTCTTGAATTTTACTTTATTTTTCAATTTATTTACAATATATCGCTAGCTTAGAGTGCAAATTGTGTAAGTCCATTTTTCAGACTTTGTAGGAGAGACAAAAAACACAAAATAAAAAAAATTTCAAAATGAAAAAAAAAAATTTCTGTTCATATACAAATTTTGGACTTACACAATTTTCTTCTCTTTTTGGACTTACACAATCTGCGTATCACTGAATAACAACGAGTAGAAATATGACAAGTATCACAGACTTGTTTAGCGTGGTGCGTATTTAATTTTTCTAGCTTTCTACACTTAAAAACACTTTTTCATAAAAATGGACTTACACAGTTTGCACTCTAAGCTAGCGATATGGAAAGGTAAGTATTTTGCTAATATTATGAACAATCATTTTTCTTTTACACCAGAAATGAAAATTGGAAAATTATTTTTAAAGTTTGACCTCAGATATGTATATATGTACCTATTTTTATCTATTTACGTATATCTGTAACCGAATTTTTCATACCCAAAACCTCTGGAGTGCTCTGGCCTTAGATTCATACATATCTCTATCTACGTACATATATATATATACATAAATCTTATGTAACATTCTTTGTGCGGAATAAACTTTTTAACTACTCAAACAATTTAATAAAAATAATTTTTCTTTTACAAAAGAAATTAAAATTGAAAAATTATTTTTAAAATTTGACTTTACATATACATATGTATACCTATCTTATCTCATTGGGTTCCAATAAGGTTATTAGTGTGCAGATAGAGAATACCAAAAACATGTGTACATACTTAGGAATTGTTACAAAATGTTTGTTAATAATATCTTTGACAAGAATATAATAGTATGTATAATACAATGCCGCTGAAATAGCTCTAACGAGTTGTAAGGACGAGCTTATCTCCCTAATTTGAGGCGCATTCCTTAATTTTTCTTTTTTCCTACTAATTGAGTGGACCTACAGTTTATGCCGGCTCCGAACGCGGAATGCATTTTTTGTGGGAAGCATTTTCATGGCAGAAATACCCTATTAGGGTATGCCGCCCACCGCCGAGAGGTGACCGCTATTTCTGATTTCTAATTAATTACATTTTTTTTGGTGTTTGTCCGGACTGGGGATAAAACCCGAGACTTCTTTTATGGCAGGCGAGCCTTTCACACACTGCACCACAGTGGCCACTATTTGCCTTGAAATATATTTAAAACATATTTTGAAAATAGAAACCTTTGCAGTAATAAAATATATGTTTTATCAGGATGGCGAAGCAGATCACAAAATAAAAGTATCTTTTATTTTCAATATCAAATCACTAATAAGATGATGATGACTGTTGATAACTGAAAGCCAATGCGAAGCTTGGCCGGGTATGCTAGTAGGTATATACATATCTGAGGTCAAACTTTAAAAATAATTTTCCAATTTTCGTTTCTGGTGTAAAAGAAAAATGATTGTTCATAATATTAGCAAAATACTTACCTTTCCAGATATTGTAAATAAATTGAAAAATAAAGTGAAATTCAAAAAACCAAAACATTTTAATGTTAATCGAACCTACCATTTGCACGCAAAACGAATCGAATCCCTTTGTATCATTTATACGGGTTGCTTTACGTTTGGTCGTATATACATATGTATGTATCTTCGTGTCATTTCTTTGCTTATGTAAATATGTACGTAGGTATGTATTGTTCTCGTTGTTTTGTCTTCTGCTTTACCGATTGCTTGTGGCGACCAACCATGCGCATGACTCTTTTTTTTCAAAAATTGATACTATTGTTTATAATATTTTTGTTATTTAAAAAGAGAATTTATTAATTTTTTGCATGCAGAACTTTAGTAAAAGGTTCAAAGTTTCATTTCCAAGAAGAAATATTTAAATCGGTTGATCCGGTTTTGATTTATGGCCGTATAAAGCTAATTTTGGTTGGTTTTTTACACATTTTTACATAAATTTATGCTGTTTGACCAACAATTTAAATAAAAACTATTTGGCTACTCAATCGGAGCACACTTACATATTATTACCAAATATTATCAGAATTGGTTCAGTAGTTTAAAAGTTTATCCCGCACAAAGAATGTTACATGAGATTTTTATATATATAGATGTACGTAGATAGAGATATGTATGAATCTAAGGCCAGAGCACTCCAGAGGTTTTGGGTATGAAAAATTCGGTTACAGATATACGTAAATAGATAAAAATAGGTATATGCATATCTGAGGTCAAACTTTAAAAATAATTTTCCAATTTTCGTTTCTGGTGTAAAAGAAAAATGATTGTTCATAATATTAGCAAAATACTTACCTTTCCAGATATTGTAAATAAATTGAAAAATAAATTGAAAAATAAAGTGAAATTCAAAAAACCAAAACATTTTAATGTTAATCGAACCTACCATTTGCACGCAAAACGAATCGAATCCGTTTGTATCATTTATACGGATTGCTTTACGTTTGGTCGTATATACATATGTATGTATCTTCGTGTCATTTCTTTGCTTATGTAAATATGTACGTAGGTATGTATTGTTCTCGTTGTTTTGTCTTCTGCTTTACCGATTGCTTGTGGCGACCAACCATGCGCATGACTCTTTTTTCAAAAATTGATACTATTCTTTATAATATTTTTGTTATTTAAAAAGAGAATTTATTAATTTTTTGCATGCAGAACTTTAGTAAAAAGTTCAAAGTTTCATTTCCAAGAAGAAATATTTAAATCGGTTGATCCGGTTTTGATTTATGGCCGTATAAAGCTAATTTTGGTTGGTTTTTTACACATTTTTACATAAATTTACGCTGTTTGACCAAAAATTTAAATAAAAACTATTTGGCTACTCAATCGGAGCACACTTACATGTTATTACCAAATATTATCAAAATTGGTTCAGTAGTTTAAAAGTTTATCCCGCACAAAGAATGTTACATGAGATTTTTATATATATAGATGTACATAAGTACATATCTATCTCGACTATTTCCACCGTTATGTGATTGAAACTATAATAATAATAATACAACAGATTATAATCTGTGTACTAGTACATCTGAGTATAAAAATGGGTACCAGGAAAACAAAAATAAATAAACATGTACATGTGAAGACAGAAAAAAAAATTAACAACAAAGCAAACTTCAAATACCCGAATTGTTCAAATGCCCTTACAAACATACGGGTAATAAACAAACAAACGAGCGTTCGAGAATTTCAACAGCATGTGTTCGGGCTACTCGAAAATGTTCAAAAAATTGAGCGGTCTAATTTTTACCACTTTTTATAAAAAACTTAATCTAAAAACAAAATTTTTTTCAAAAATCGCAAAAACTAGCAAAATGTTGATTGTGACTAGATGTCATTCAGTGAAGTTTGGTTCAATTACTACAAATTGTATATCGTTAGAAGCGCATTTTAATTGCCTTGAGGTATCGCTTGTGATTACCGCTTATGATGACTTCCGCGAAATAATTTTTGAATAAATAATAACCAAAAAAACACAAAATTACCCTTATCTCAAAAACTTAACCATACAAAAAATTTAAAAACATAGTTCCGAGTTCACATATAGCAGCCATACAACCGATTGCTCATATATAGACGTTTTGGGGTACAACTTCTCTATTTAGGGCCGTTTACTCAACCTCTGATTAACGCTAATCACGGTAAAAGTCCGGTTAAACATCATTATCGACTTCATCAAACCATGTATTTATCGTGTGGTCGATAACGCAGTCCATAAGTTAACCGGCCCTTTATCCTCCGGTTAGCATTAATCAGAGGTTGAGTAAACGGCCCTTAAACTGCTAAGCACATGAAATTTTGCAATATGGCACCAATTGATCTAAATAATGCTAGCGAAATGTATCAGCTCGCAACACTTTAACATATAGCTGCCATACAACCGATTGTTAATATATAGACGTTTTGGGTTATAACTTCTCCACTTAAACAGCTAAGTTTAGAGGTCGGAAAGTATCGATAGTCAGCACCATCGATAGTGTACGATAGTTTTTTGCAAACTATCGATAGTATATCGATAGTTGACGATAGTTTCGGGTGATTTGGGAGAGTCTACGGCTACGCTCACACTGTAACCGCCTTTTGCCGTCCGGCAGCAAACACATCCACAGACACATCTGTTTTAAATGAGCTCACCCGAATGTAAGCAAACTTTGCCCACCTGTCCTGGTCTTATTCTTACCAATACATGAAAGTAATAGAAGATAATCCAATAAAACTTTTTTCAGTACATTGTTTTGTTTTATTTATTTATTAGCCATTTTTTCTTGTTCAAAAAAATTAATATATTAACCAGAGACCATAACAATTATAACAAATAAATATAAAAATCACTTGATAACAATTATTGAGCAATGGAAAAAGTTTTCCATCATCAATAACAATTACTCAAAGATCGATAGTTTTTCGATCAGATCATAATTGTTATGAACAATTTATGTTTTTTCGATCTTCCAAATGAAACCTGGGGCCATCCCCTTTCGTTTGATGCCCATATTGTAGTGTAATTTTAATGTTTTTGGGCGATCACATTTTGACCGATAACTCAGTTATCGATAAATTTATAGAAATATATCGAAGTCCAAAGGAAACCTGGGGCCATCCCCTTTCGTTTGATACCCATATTGTAGTGTAACTTTAATGTTTTTGGGTAATCAGATTTTAAACGACCATGCGACTAGAACGCATAGTCGTATTTATGTTGCTTTGACTACTTGCTAATCAGCAATTCAAACCCTGCATGGAATAGTTACCGTTTGTTTTTTGCCTAGTGGTCACATTTCAAATTTTCAATAAACTATCGATAGTTCAAACGATAGTCGAAAACCATCGATAGTGTAAACGATGTTCAGAAACCATCGATAGTGACGATAGTGCCATCGATAGTTTCCGACCACTAGCTAAGTTTGTGACATTATTTTTATACCCAGCTGTACTAGTACACAGAGTATTATAGTTTTAATCACATAACGGTGGATTGTAACAGAATGAAGATAGATATGGACTTATATATATCAAAATGATCAGGGTGAAAAGAGAAATCGATTGAGCCATGTCGGTCCGTCCGTCTGTAAACACTCTAACTCGCGCAAAAATTGAGATATTTTGATGAAATTTGGAATGCAAATTGGTATCGAGACTGGGACGGTTGGTATTGAAAATGGGCGAAATCGGACCATGACCACGCCCACTTTTCCTATATAGAAAAAATCGGAAATTTGGTATCTCAGTTACTAATATAGCTGGAGCGATGAAATTTTACCTACGTGTTGAGCTCAGGCCCCTAGAAAGAAATTTGATGAAATTTTGGAAAATGGGCGGTGCCACGCCCACTTATTAAGGGTCAAACCTTGAAAGTTTTATATGTCATAACTCAGAAACCATTGAAGATATATCGATGAAATTTGCTACGCGTGATTTACTTACTTAGGCAAACGTTTGGAAGGAAAATAGTTAAAATCATTGAAATTTTGCCGCATGTGTTCAACTATGGACATAAAACAAATAAATAATAGCTTAAAAAAACTAAAAAAAAACACGCTTTAATCTTAAAAATCGTACTAAAAATTGAGAAATAATTTAATTAGAAACAAAATGATGAACGAAAATATAAGTATTTAAGGAAAGCGTAGGGTGCTCATTATGTCAAAAAATATTTAAAATCGCTGTTTTTTTACTAATATTTTTATTTTGACTTTTTTGAGATTTCATATAACGTACTCTTTAATTTCGCAACTAGGTATGTATGTATATTTTTGTACTAGTTGTATGAATCGAAATATTATTGAGCACCCGCACGCACGCTTTTCCTTAAATACTTATATTTTCGTTCATTTTGTTTCTAATTAAATTATTCCTCAATTTTTAATACGATTTTTAAGATTAAAGCGTGTTTTTTAGTTTTTTTAAGCTATTATTTATTTTTAACTTTTTAGTGAAATTTTTCATTAAAGGATGTTTTATGCGGACGCAAGAATAAAAGTAAAAAGAAGTCTGATGAAGAGATGTGGTGATCTCCGAAATAGATCTACATACATATGTATTTATAACTTCTACCCAAAATATTAATTTTTCACATACATTTTTTCCTTATAAAAAAAAAACATTGGTCATGAGAGCTCAAAAATGAAGCCTAAACGAAATAAAAGCGTGTTAAAAATAGTAAACAACTTCTTGAGAAAATAAAAATTGCCAAACACATATGAAAGTTACCAAGAAACCAGCAGCGAAAAAATAACCTATTTTGGTAATTACCAAGATCGGCAACCGTGCTATAATTGCTATAATTTATAGCCTATAAATAGAATTTGAACAAAGAAAAACCAAAAACCAGTTCTTTCTTTGCATACTTATGTATGTACGTGCGGTTGTTTTTATTGCAAACACAACAACAACAAAACAGAAAGCTTGTTTCTTATTGGCTTGCATACGGGAGTGAATTGAATGAAATTCATAGAGGCTATTTTGAAGAGAGGTAACTTAAAAGCCTCAATGAAGCATAGAATATAGTGTTGAATGTCCACTATATGATGTCGGTGGGCTGAATCTCATGTTGATGTCAGGTTTCGAATCCGGAGGAGAATAGAAATAATAGAAGAGAGAAAACAATAAAAGTAAAGTGAATGTTTCAAAAAAATAATGATTGAGTTAAACGTTGGAACTTTTAGAATGGGATGAAGTTACATACATACATACATACATAAATACATACATACATACATACAGGTGAAGCTAATAAAGGCGTGTTAAAAACACAAAAATTTTGGAAAATAGGCGGTGCCACGCCCACTTATTAAGGGGCAAACATTGAAAGTTTTATGAGTCATAACTCAGAAACCGTTGAAGATATATCGATGAAATTCGGTATGCGTGATATACTTACTTAGGCAAATGTTTGGACGAAAAATTTCCAAAATCGGTTTGCGGCCACGCCCACTTTTATATATGTGTATTATAAAGTGGCCTAATAAAAACATTTTAAGCGATATCTCTGTCAAATATAAAGATATATCTGAATATTTTAAAGAGCTTTTAGGCCGATTAAATTAAGAGGCAAAATTTATTAATTTTCCTTCATCCTCCTACGCGTTTCGACGGTATTCCCGTCTTCCTCAGGGAGTCTAATTTTATTTAAAAACATTAAAAGATACACAACAACATATTATTACAAAGAAATTATTACGAATTATACATACATTTTTAAATGTATACATAGAATTAAAAGACTTTTCACTTACACTTAAATTCATCTAAAAAACATCTAAAACCAATTTTCGTTACAACACATCTATCCACATCTTGGCACAATTACATATTTATACATATACTGTTTTTGACATTTGTTATTTGATTATATTTCTATATACGCAATTTATGCTGTCCACATCTTCCTTGTAGTTTATTGCGTCTTTTATTCTTTGTTGTATGCGGAGACTTTCCAACGTCAATCTTGTTTTTGTTCGTTTCTCTATGTCTAATATTTTCGCGTTGTCAAAGTCCGCTGTATGTATTGTAAAATAATATCAATCTGGCAACATCATTTATATTTTTCTCTATTTCATTATATCCTTTATACATACTAAATAAGGTCAGTCGCTATTATACTTTGTACTCACGCGCATGTGATTTATTACTGCACATTAGGTTATGGGCCTATTTGCTTAGAAACAATTAAAAATGGCGGCTAATACTCTAAATTTTCCCTTTGAAAAGCTTCGTGGACGTGAAAATTTTGACATGTGGAAAAGGCATGCAAAATCGTACCTGGTGCTGAAGAGCTGTTGGAAGATAACGGAAAATGGGGTTAAGGACGAGAAGGAACAGACTACAAATGAACGGGCATTGCCGAAATTACCCTTATGGTCGAGCCATGTAATTTCGCACATATAGCAAGTGCCACCACCGCAAAGGAAGCTTGGGACTCCCTCATGGCGGCGTATGAAGACAGTGGTCTAACACGAAAAGTTGATTTGCTGCAGTAATAAATCACATGCGCGTGAGTACAAAGTATAATAGCGACTGAATTTATTTAGTATGTATAAAGGATATAATGAAATAGAGAAAAATATAAATGATGTTGCCAGATTGATATTATTTTACAATACTCCACGTTAATAGCATATCTGGCAAGGAAACAAGATCGATTTTTAATATATTTGATTAATTTAACAAGCCCAGCCTTTTATTTATAAGTTGGTTCTTAGCAGCCGGAACGCCTTTTGTCAAAGCATCAGCTGACATTTCGGTTGTTGGTATGTATTCCAATTTGATTGACCCATCTTCAAGTTTTTCTCGCACAAACTTCAGTTTGATGTCAACATGCTTGGTTCGTGGCGAAAAGTTATTGTTACGTACAATGTTAATGGCGCTTTTATTGTCACAAAACAGCGTAGTCGTTTCATTACAGCCAGGAGTCAGTTCACCCTTTAGGCGTCTTAACCACATTATTTCTTGCAAGGCGCCCACAATGGACATCAGTTCCGCCTCTGTCGAAGATAAGGCCACTGTGCGTTGACGATGAGTGCCCCAAGATATGGCTCCACCTTGCATCGTAAATATGTAACCAGAAGTCGAACGCTTTTCATCAACGTCTGCCGCCCAATCGGCGTCACAAAAACCGGTGAGTCCCTCTGCGTTCTTGGCGTAAACAATGCCCTTCTCCATTGTCCCTTTTAAGTACCTCAACACACGTTTAACAGCGAGCCAATGTGCCTTACCAGGGTGTTTAGAAAATCGACTCAACAAATTGACTGCGTAACTTATATCGGGACGTGTATTTTGCGCCGCGAAAAGTAGACAACCGATGGCTTCCATGTAAGGAACTTTTTCCATTTCTTTCATAGCTTCATATGATTTTGCACACATATCTGCAGTTAACGTTTGCGACAGATCAAGCGGTATAGATACAGGATTGCAGTCATCCATTCCAAAGCGTTTGAGAACTCTAGATATATACTCTGACTGATCAATTTTAAAAGTTTTATTTACCTCATTGCGCTGAATACGCATGCCCAAGACTGAGTGCGCCAAACCCATGTCTACCATTTATTTATTTTATTTTTATTTATTTATTTATTTATTCTTTATTTATAGCCTTAGAGGCCAATAATCCATTTATAATCACATTGTTACTCAACTTATTGTTCAGTTTGACAATATGTAACAAATTTTTTTGTAAATTGTGCTAAACTACTAGAATTTTTTATATCCATTGGCAACTCGTTAAACATTTTGAGACCCTTGTAATACAAATCCTGTTTTAGATAGTCAGTTTGACATTGTGGAAGCTTATAATTATGCCTAAATATTGTTTGATATTCGTGGACTTCACAATTTAGCATAAAGTTTTCACTTAGGTAATTTGGGAAAAACCCATTTCTAATTTTATAAATAAATTTCATTGTATGACAAAAAATCATTTGTTTTACATTTAACCATTTTAGACTACTTAGCATCGACGAGATACTACTGTCATATCTTGCTTTTAGTACATGCCTCATAGCTCTATTTTGCAATTTTTGTAACTTGCTTATTTGTGTATCTGATGTTATGAATAATATTGTAGGACAATACAATAAACTTGGTTCTATTATGGATTAATATACTCGTATTTTATACCTTCTACTTACATATTTACATGTTCTTTTCATAAACCCAATTTTTTTTGATGTCTTATTCACTATATAGTTCACATAATCAGTGAATTTCAATTTATTATCAATAACAACGCCAAGATATTTAATATGATCTACTTCCGCAATTACTTCATCCTTAATTTTTAATTCTCGATGATCACTATTTCTATTTTTACGCATTGGTGCAATTACCATATAGTTCGTTTTTTTAAACGGTTTTATTTAGCTCACCCCGTTTGTTTTATTCTTTATTCTTGGGTCAAATTTAGTAATTCAAATTTCACCCTCTTCCTGTCAACCGATTAATCTGAAATTTTGCACGCATGTATAACCCCGATGACAATGCAATATTATGAAAAAAAAATTCCGCTAGGTGGCGCGTGGGTCGCTATATTTACAAAAATCGCATTTATGGTCCGATTTGGCTGAAATTCGGAACATGTATTACTACCTTGAAAAGAAATATTTTCTTAAAAAAAAAATTCCGCTAGGTGGCGCGTGGGTCGCTATATTTACAAAAATCGCATTTATGGTCCGATTTGGCTGAAATTCGGAACATGTATTACTATCTTGAAAAGAAATATTTTCTTAAAAAAAAATTCCGCTAGGTGGCGCGTGGGTCGCTATATTTACAAAAATCGCATTTATGGTCCGATTTGGCTGAAATTCGGAACATGTATTACTACCTTGAAAAGAAATATTTTCTTAGAAAAAAAATTCCGCTAGGTGGCGCGTGGGTCGCTATATTTACAAAAATCGCATTTATGGTCCGATTTGGCTGAAATTCGGAACATGTATTACTACTTTGAAAGGAAATATTTTCCTAAAAAAAACTTCCGATAGGTGGCGCGTGGGTCGCTATAGAGGCGTTGGACTGCAATAAACTAACGGGCAAGAAACCTTGCAATAATGAAGCACTAAATGAATTAAACAGAATGCGAAATAAAAACTAAAAACTAGAAAATAAAAATAGGTAAAAAAACTTTTTAAGTTAAACGGTTTTATGTTATACATACATTGCAATGTTTAAGATAAATGTACTAAAAACCAAAAAATAATAAAATAGATACAGTCGTGGGAATTATAAACATTTGCATAGACTAAAATAAAACCGGGGGGCACGTCAATTGTCTACAAATTATCGACTTAATGTGCGATAGAAGAATCGTTTAATTCGTCGTTAGGCAGTTGGCCCGCAGACGGTGAGGAAAATACTTACTATTTTCTTGCTCATGGAAATTCCAATAGTTATACACTCCATGTTAATAAAAGAGATGTTTCAACTAGTTTATCGTTGGACATTCACACGAGGAATCGTTTCACTGCTCGTAGTTTGTCTTTAATCGACAAAACATATGATAAAAGTACTACTCGCTCACCACTATGAAACCCTAAAACTCGCTTATAATCGAGCTTGCTAGCTTTTTTCCACATTCTAGCCCTACTTATCACACGTCCATCGTTGTCGGTTGAACAACTGCCTAATTATAGTGTAACATTACAAAACAAACATTTTAATCAACGATTGTAGACAATTGACGTGCCCCACGGTTTTATTTTAGTCTAGTCTATGCAAATGTTTATAATTCCCACGACTGTATCTATTTTATTATTTTTTGGTTTTTAGTACATTTATCTTAAACATTGCAATGTATGTATAACATAAAACCGTTTAACTTAAAAAGTTTTTTTACCTATTTTTATTTACATTCAACATCAGTTTGTTTTTGTATAACCACACATAAAGCAAGTCTAGTTCGTATTGCATTTTATTAAATGCATCTGTTACACTCTCTTCGCTTATCATTAGGAGGGCATCATCCGCAAATAGTCTAATATCACAGTTTCGCGTCGATAATATAATATCATTTATGTATATATTAAATAAAATCGGTGCCAGTACTGAACCTTGTGGGAGGCCAATATTAACTGCCACCTTCTCTGATACATCTTCATCAATTACTCTACACTGCGTTCTATTTGATAAATAATTTTCAAACCACTTAAGTTCTACCGATTTTATACCTATTTTCCTAAGTTTGCTTAACATTATGTGACGGTCCACTGTTTCAAATGCCCTTTTCAAATCGATGAAGACAGCCAGTATCACTTTTTTACTTCGGAGGTTGTCCTTCCACTGAGATATAACCCAATTAAGAGCCGTTTCGCAAGAGTGTTTAGCTCGAAATCCTGACTGCTCTCTGATGATTATATTATTTGTTTCGATGTAATCCACCAGCTGATTTTTAACCACGGATTCCAGTATTTTCTCGATGTTTGGTAACGTATTAATTGGCCTTAGTTCATCTGGTTTTGTAGTATTTTTCACTTTTTTTATTGGAATTATCGTTGAAATTTTCCATTCATCAGGTACGACCCCGGTTTTTAAGCTTTTATTTATGATTATCGAATAGAAATAGCTTAGATACGACATAGAGTCTTTAATTACGCCTTCGGAAAGTAGTTGTTTGCCACCAATCTTGTATTTAAAACTATTTGCAGCTTTCTCTACTTCCAAACTTGTTACTTCATTGAATTTAAATACGCTGTTGATCTCAGGGTTACGACTTTCGGTTGTGCTGAACTGTTCAATGCTCTCGTTTATTTCCACAATGCTTTCAACGAAGTATACATTTAACACATTTGCTATCTCCCTTTTATCTTCAATACACCGACCGTTATGATGTACCATTGCTATATTATGCTTTGTGCTTTGATAGCATATGGTTTGTTTCAAATATCTCCACATCAACTTGCTGTCCGAACTATTCGCTTTGATTTTATTTTCCATGTATTTAACCTTTTTTATTTTTATTAATCGTTTGTATTGTCTTTTAATACAGTAGTAATCAGACCAATCACCATTCTCTTTTGCTATGTTGTAGGTTGTTAGTTTTCTTTTATATAACTGGACAAGTTCTGAGTCATACCATTTATTTTTAACTTTAACCATTATATGTTTTACAACTGTTAGTTGGTTCATGCATGTTAGTAGACACGAATTAATATATGACACCATGTTTTCCACAGTCATTCCATTAATGATTGAAAAATTATAATTTCTAATCAGACTAATTAAATTATCACAGCTATATTGGTCCCACGAGATTATTTTAGTCATCGCCCTAAGCGGTATATTACGTTTTGTATCGATATTAAATTGTATTGTTTCATGCAGGCCCGACGAGATTGGGGGGGCTGAGGGGGTCAATTGCCCCGGGCCCGGGCTTTAGAGGGCCCGGGAATCTCAAAATGATATCGAAGTTTTTGCTACAGAAAATAAACAAACAACACCTTTAATCACCTTTCGTAGATAGCAATCATTTTAAATTTCAACAAATTTTATAAATCTCTTAACGTGTCTGCATCCCACTTAAGGAATTGTTGGTTTTTGGCGTCGACTTTGCAGCATAAATTTGAATTCGTTTTCTGTTGCAACAGAAAAATTCGGTATGATGCAAATTCTTATACAGCGATATGGGTATTTGCTGTGCGTTTCGGACGGTATGTTCGCACGATGTTTTGAACTTTTAAGGCAGAAATATCGCGAAATATTGTATCGTTTTATGATAAAAGGAAAGATTTAGGTCACAGCTAATGACTAAAGTATGTTACCGACAGAAATTTAGTTTAATGCCTCTGTGTAAGCCACTTAAACTGCGTTCCGGACGCTACAAAAACACGTCCATATTATAAAAGTAGCTAAAACAGAGGCATTAAACTAAATTTCTGTCGCTAACATACTTTAATCATTATCCGTGGCGTAAATCTTTCCCTTTATCATAAAACTATACAATATTTCGCGATATTTCCGCCTCAAAAGTTCAAAAAATCGTGCGAACATACCGTCCGAAACGCCCAGGAAATGCTCATATACATATGTACGTGTATGTATGTATGCAAACAGCGATACGCCGAAAACAAACAAAGCTTGCGAAGCTAAAATTTGCTTTGGTGCTTCGTACAGTTGAATGCGATTGCTGTTTCACTAAAGCGTTCAGCAGAATCAGTCTTTTGATATACTAAATTATTACCAACAAATATTTGTATTCCAATTTAAAGAAATTTATTTCATACAAATAAAGCAATATGTATTTAAACAGAATTCATTCAGACCTATGGTCCCTTGGACAATATTACTCAGTATGACCCATGGATTCGGAAACTGGATGTGCCTTTTGACAATACATTTAACCCACCCTAATATGTATATTTCTATGTAAACATATTTACTTGATCTGTATTAATGTATAGATAAATTAAAGTTCGTAACTATATATTCATTGAATTTTGATTTTAAGAATTTGTTCATTTAGTATAGGGGCCCGTAGTTATTTTGACCCCGGGCCCGGATTTTCTCTCGGCGGCCCTGGTTTCATGATCCGAGATTTGGTACCGATCAAGTCTTGTGCACATCATTTGTTTATCATTTGAGTATAGGAGATCAATTTTTGTTTCGGATCCGTCTGCTATTCGTGTGTTAAAATTAACGATTTGGTTCATAGAAAAGGTATTAAACATCTCGTTGAGCTTCACATTATATGTAGATATTTTATTCATGTTGATATTGAAGTCGCCAATTATGGCATTGTTGTACGAACTATCACATACTTCCGTTAATATACTTTCTAAATTTTTGAATTTCGATGACAGTTCCAACTTGATACGCTTGGCAAGATTTTCGTCGTTTGAAAACACCAAAACGTCGTCGACATAAATGGCTACATACACCATGCGTTGATTATTTACGTGATAATAAATAC
>OY482675.1:42102985-42107985 GCA_960531455.1 Urophora cardui | reverse complement strand
ATTATTATTATTATTATTATTATTATTATTATTATTATTATTATTATTATTATTATTATTATTATTATTATTATTATTATTATTATTATTATTATTATTATTATTATTATTATTATTATTATTATTATTATCATTATTATTATTATTATTATTATTATTATTATAATTATTATTATTATTATTATTATTATTATTATTATTATTATTATTATTATTATTATTATTATTATTATTATTATTATTATTATTATTATTATTATTATTATTATTATTATTATTATACTCAGCTGTACTAGTACACAGAGTATTATAGTTTTGATTTCCTAACGGTGGATTGTAACAGAATGAAATAATCGAGATAGATATAGACTTATATATATCAAAATGATCAGGGGTGAAAAGAGAAATCGATTGAGCCATGTCCGTCCGTCTGTCCGTCTGTCCGTCTGTCCGTCTGTCCGTCTGTCCGTCTGTCCGTCTGTCCGTCTGTGAGCACGATAACTCGCGCAAAAATTGAGATATTTTGATGAAATTTGAAATGTAAGTTGGTATCAAGACAGGAACGGATGGTATTGAAAATGGGTGAAATCGGACCATGACCACGCCCACCTCCCTATATAGTAAAAATCGGAAATTTTTTATCTCGGTCACTAATAGAGCTAGAGTGATAAAATTTCACACACGTATTGAGCTCAGGCCCTTATGAAGAAATATGGTGAAATTTTGGAAAATGGGCGGTGCCACGCCCACTTATTAAGGGGCAAACATTGAAAGTTTTATGAGTCATAACTCAGAAACCGTTGAAGATATATCGATGAAATTTGATAGGCGTGATATACTTACTTAGGCAAATGTTTGGACGAAAAATTGCCAAAATCGGTTGACGACCACGCCCACTTTTATATATGGGTATTATAAAGTGACCTAATAAAAGCATTTTAAGCGATATCTCTGTCAAATATAAAGATATATCATTGAAATTTTATGGAAGGTGTCCAATTATGGACATAAAACAAAAAATACAAAAATTTTAGAAAATGGGCGTGGCACCGCCTCCTTTTAGAAGCAGGAATATACGAGATTTCTGAGCCCATAACTCGACAAATAATCGATATATTATGACGAAACTTGGTCTATACACTTTCACTACTTGTAGTAATACATGTTCGAAATTTTAGCGAAATCGGTTGACGACCACGCCCACTTTTATATATGGGTATCATAAAGTGGCCTAATAAAAACATTTTAAGCGATATCTTTGTCAAATATAAAGATAATTCATTGAAATTTTGTGGCATGAGTTCTACAATAGATCGGAAACAAAAAATAGAAAAATTTCGGAAATGGGCGTGGCACCGCCTCTTTTCAGACAAAGGAATCAACGAGATTTCAGAGCCCACAACTCGACAAATAATTGAGATATTATGACGAAACTTGGTTTATACACTTTTATAACTTGTGTTAATAGACACGCAAAAATTTATTGAAATCGGTTTATGACCACGCCTACTTTTTAACAAAGATATTTCTGGAACACCCTTTGGGAATTTGTAACAAGACTTCTTTGTAACTAGAAGTCATAAAGGAATGAAATTTTGCACAAAGAATAATATTCATATGCTTAGTTGGATGACTGATAAAAATGTTGAAAATGGGCGTGGCTACGCCCACTTTATGCAGCACTCGCTTTATATAAAATACAACGTGTTTTCATCAAACGCAAACAAACAATGAAAGCATACAGCTGAGTATCTAATGTTCGATTCCACTCGAACTTAGGCTTCCTTACTTGTTATTATTATTATTATTATTATTATTATTATTATTATTATTATTATTATTATTATTATTATTATTATTATTTTTATTATTATTATTATTATTATTATTATTATTATCATTATTATTATTATTATTATTATTATTATTATTATTATTATTATTATTATTATTATTATTATTATTATTATTATTATTATTATTATTATTATTATTATTATTATTATTATTATTATTATTATTATTATTATTATTATTATTATTATTATTATTATTATTATTATTATTATTATTATTATTATTATTATTATTATTATTATTATTATTATTATTATTATTATTATTATTATTATTATTATTATTATTATTATTATTATTATTATTATTATTATTATTATTATTATTATTATTATTATTATTATTATTATTATTATTATTATTATTATTATTATTATTATTATTATTATTATTATTATATTATTATTATTATTATTATTATTATTATTATTATTATTATTATTATTATTATTATTATTATTATTATTATTATTATTATTATTATTATTATTATTATTATTATTATTATTATTATTATTATTATTATTATTATTATTATTATTATTATTATTATTATTATTATTATTATTATTATTATTATTATTATTATTATTATTATTATTATTATTATTATTATTATTATTATTATTATTATTATTATTATTATTATTATTATTATTATTATTATTATTATTATTATTATTATTATTATTATTATTATTATTATTATTATTATTATTATTATTATTATTATTATTATTATTATTATATTATTATTATTATTATTATTATTATTATTATTATTATTATTATTATTATTATTATTATTATTATTATTATTATTATTATTATTATTATTATTATTATTATTATTATTATTATTATTATTATTATTATTATTATTATTATTATTATTATTATTATTATTATTATTATTATTATTATTATTATTATTATTATTATTATTATTATTATTATTATTATTATTATTATTATTATTATTATTATTATTATTATTATTATTATTATTATTATTATTATTATTATTATTATTATTATTATATTATTATTATTATTATTATTATTATTATTATTATTATTATTATTATTATTATTATTATTATTATTATTATTATTATTATTATTATTATTATTATTATTATTATTATTATTATTATTATTATTATTATTATTATTATTATTATTATATTATTATTATTATTATTATTATTATTATTATTATTATTATTATTATTATTATTATTATTATTATTATTATTATTATTATTATTATTATTATTATTATTATTATTATTATTATTATTATTATTATTATTATTATTATTATTATTATTATTATTATTATTATTATTATTATTATTATTATTATTATTATTATTATTATTATTATTATTATTATTATTATTATTATTATTATTATTATTATTATTATTATTATTATTATTATTATTATTATTATTATTATTATTATTATTATTATTATTATTATTATTATTATTATTATTATTATTATTATTATTATATTATTATTATTATTATTATTATTATTATTATATTATTATTATTATTATTATTATTATTATTATTATTATTATTATTATTATTATTATTATTATTATTATTATTATTATTATTATTATTATTATTATTATTATTATTATTATTATTATTATTATTATTATTATTATTATTATTATTATTATATTATTATTATTATTATTATTATTATTATTATTATTATTATTATTATTATTATTATTATTATTATTATTATTATTATTATTATTATTATTATTATTATTATTATTATTATTATTATTATTATTATTATTATTATTATTATTA
This sequence comes from Urophora cardui, assembly GCA_960531455.1. Taxonomy (NCBI): domain Eukaryota; kingdom Metazoa; phylum Arthropoda; class Insecta; order Diptera; family Tephritidae; genus Urophora; species Urophora cardui. Next base: position 42,104,283 of record OY482675.1, on the reverse strand, counting down.
TTATTATTATTATTATTATTATTATTATTATTATTATTATTATTATTATTATTATTATTATTATTATTATTATTATTATTATTATTATTATTATTATTATTATTATTATTATTATTATTATTATTATTATTATTATTATTATTATTATTATTATTATTATTATTATTATTATTATTATTATTATTATTATTATTATTATTATTATTATTATTATTATTATTATTATTATTATTATTATTATTATTATTATTATTATTATTATTATTATTATTATTATTATTATTATTATTATTATTATTATTATTATTATTATTATTATTATTATTATTATTATTATTATTATTATTATTATTATTATTATTATTATTATTATTATTATTATTATTATTATTATTATTATTATTATTATTATTATTATTATTATTATTATTATTATTATTATTATTATTATTATTATTATTATTATTATTATTATTATTATTATTATTATTATTATTATTATTATTATTATTATTATTATTATTATTATTATTTTATTATTATTATTATTATTATTATTATTATTATTATTATTATTATTATTATTATTATTATTATTATTATTATTATTATTATTATTATTATTATTATTATTATTATTATTATTATTATTATTATTATTATTATTATTATTATTATTATTATTATTATTATTATTATTATTATTATTATTATTATTATTATTATTATTATTATTATTATTATTATTATTATTATTATTATTATTATTATTATTATTATTATTATTATTATTATTATTATTATTATTATTATTATTATTATTATTATTATTATTATTATTATTATTATTATTATTATTATTATTATTATTATTATTATTATTATTATTATTATTATTATTATTATTATTATTATTATTATTATTATTATTATTATTATTATTATTATTATTATTATTATTATTATTATTATTATTATTATTATTATTATTATTATTATTATTATTATTATTATTATTATTATTATTATTATTATTATTATTATTATTATTATTATTATTATTATTATTATTATTATTATTATTTATTATTATTATTATTATTATTATTATTATTATTATTATTATTATTATTATTATTATTATTATTATTATTATTATTATTATTATTATTATTATTATTATTATTATTATTATTATTATTATTATTATTATTATTATTATTATTATTATTATTATTATTATTATTATTATTATTATTATTATTATTATTATTATTATTATTATTATTATTATTATT
>OY482675.1:42096285-42102785 GCA_960531455.1 Urophora cardui | reverse complement strand
AATTATTATTATTATTACCATCATCATCATCATCATCATCATCATCATCATCACATCATCATCATCATCATTATATTAATTAAAATATATTATATAATATATTAATTATTAATTATTAATAATATCTATTATATAATAATATATTATATATTCATATTATTATATTATTATTAATTATTATTATTATTATTATTATTATTATTATTATTATTATTATTATTATTATTATTATTATTAATATTATATTATTATTAATATAATTATTATTATATTATTATTATTATTATCTTATTATTATAATTATTATTATTATTATTATTATTATTATTATTATTATTTATTATTATTATTATTATTATTATTATTATTATTATTATTATTAATTATTAATTATTATTATTAATATTATTATTATTATTATATATTATTATTAAATTATTATTATTATTATTATTATTATTATTAATTATTATTATTATTATTATTATTATTATTATTATTATTATTATTATTATTATTATTATATTATTATATATTATTATTATTATTATTAATATTATTATTATTATTATTATTATTATTATTATTATTATTATTAATATTATTATTATTATTATTATTATTATTTATTATTATTATTATATTATTATTATTATTATTATTATTATTATTATTATTATTATTATTAATATTATTATTAATATTATTATTATTATTATTATTATTATTATTATTAATTATTATTATTAATTATTATTATTATTATTATTATTATTATTATTATTATTATTATTATTATTATATTATTATTATTATTATTATTATTATATTATTATTATTATTATTATTATTATTATTATTATTATTATTATTATTAATATTATTATTATTATTATTATTATTATTATTATTATTATTAATATTATTATTATTATTATTATTATTATTATTATTATTATTATTATTATTATTATTATTATTATTATTATTATTATTATTATTATTATTATTATTATTATTATTATTATTATTATTATTATTATATTATTATTATTATTATTATTATTATTATTATTATTATATTATTATTATTATTATTATTATTATTATTATTATTATTATTATATTATTATTATTATTATATTATTATTATTATTATTATTATTATTATTATTATTATTATTATTATATTATTATTATTATTATTATTATTATTATTATTATTATTATTATTATTATTATTATTATTATTATTATTATTATTATTATTATTATTATTATTATTATTATTATTATTATTATTATTATTATTATTATTATTATTATTATTATTATTATTATTATTATTATTATTATTATTATTATTATTATTATTATTATTATTATTATTATTATTATTATTATTATTATTATTATTATTATTATTATTATTATTATTATTATTATTATTATTATTATTATTATTATTATTATTATTATTATTATTATTATTATTATTATTATTATTATTATTATTATTATTATTATTATTATTATTATTATTATTATTATTATTATTATTATTATTATTATTATTATTATTATTATTATTATTATTATTATTATTATTATTATTATTATTATTATTATTATTATTATTATTATTATTATTATTATTATTATTATTATTATTATTATTATTATTATTTATTATTATTATATTATTATTATTATTATTATTATTATTATTATTATTATTATTATTATTATTATTATTATTATTATTATTATTATTATTATTATTATTATTAATATTATTATTATTATTATTATTATTATTATTATTATTATTATTATTATTATTATTATATTATTATTATTATTATTATTATTATTATTATTATTATTATTATTATTATTATTATATTATTATTATTATTATTATTATTATTATTATTATTATTATTATTATTATTATTATTATTATTATTATTATATTATTATTATTATTATATTATTATTATTATTATTATTATTATTATTATTATTATTATTATTATTATTATTATTATTATTATTATTATTATTATTATTATTATTATTATTATTATTATTATTATTATTATTATTATTATTATTATTATTATTATTATTATTATTATTATTATTATTATTATTATTATTATTATTATTATTATTATTATTATTATTATTATTATTATTATTATTATATTATTATTATTATTATTATTATTATTATTATTATATTAATTATTATATTATTATTATTATTATTATTATTATTATTATTATTATTATTATTATTATTATTATTATTATTATTATTATTATTATTATTATTATTATTATTATTATTATTATTATTATTATTATTATTATTATTATTATTATTATTATTATTATTATTATTATTATTATTATTATTATTATTATTATTATTATTATTATTATTATTATTATTATTATTATTATTATTATTATTATTATTATTATTATTATTATTATTATATTATTATTATTATTATTATTATTATTATTATTATTATTATTATTATTATTATTATTATTATTATTATTATTATTATTATTATTATTATTATTATTATTATTATTATTATTATTATTATTATTATTATTATTATTATTATTATTATTATTATTATTATTATTATTATTATTATTATTATTATTATTATTATTATTATTATTATTATTATTATTATTATTATTATTATTATTATTATTATTATTATTATTATTATTATTATTATTATTATTATTATTATTATTATTATTATTATTATTATTATTATTATTATTATTATTATTATTATTATTATTATTATTATTATTATTATTATTATTATTATTATTATTATTATTATTATTATTATTATTATTATTATTATTATTATTATTATTATTATTATTATTATTATTATTATTATTATTATTATTATTATATTATTATTATTATTATTATTATTATTATTATTATTATTATTATTATTATTATTATTATTATTATTATTATTATTATTATTATTATTATTATTATTATTATTATTATTATTATTATTATTATTATTATTATTATTATTATTATTATTATTATTATTATTATTATTATTATTATTATTATTATTATTATTATTATTATTATTATTATTATTATTATTATTATTATTATTATTATTATTATTATTATTATTATTATTATTATTATTATTATTATTATTATTATTATTATTATTATTATTATTATTATTATTATTATTATTATTATTATTATTATTATTATTATTATTATTATTATTATTATTATTATTATTATTATTATTATTATTATTATTATTATTATTATTATTATTATTATTATTATTATTATTATTATTATTATTATTATTATTATTATTATTATTATTATTATTATTATTATTATTATTATTATTATTATTATTATTATTATTATTATTATTATTATTATTATTATTATTATTATTATTATTATTATTATTATTATTATTATTATTATTATTATTATTATTATTATTATTATTATTATTATTATTATTATTATTATTATTATTATTATTATTATTATTATTATTATTATTATTATTATTATTATTATTATTATTATTATTATTATTATTATTATTATTATTATTATTATTATTATTATATTATTATTATTATTATTATTATTATTATTATTATTATTATTATTATTATTATTATTATTATTATTATTATTATTTTTATTATTATTATTATTATTATTATTATTATTATTATTATTATTATTATTATTATTATTATTATTATTATTATTATTATTATTATTATTATTATTATTATTATTATTATTATTATTATTATTATTATTATTATTATTATTATTATTATTATTATTATTATTATTATTATTATTATTATTATTATTATTATTTTTATTATTATTATTATTATTATTATTATTATTATTATTATTATTATTATTATTATTATTATTATTATTATTATTATTTTTATTATTATTATTATTATTATTATTATTATTATTATTATTATTATTATTATTATTATTATTATTATTATTATTATTATTATTATTATTATTATTATTATTATTATTATTATTATTATTATTATTATTATTATTATTATTATTATTATTATTATTATTATTATTATTATTATTATTATTATTATTATTATTATTATTATTATTATTATTATTATTATTATTATTATTATTATTATTGTTATTATTATTATTATTATTATTATTATTATTATTATTATTATTATTATTATTATTATTATTATTATTATTATTATTATTATTATTATTATTATTATTATTATTATTATTATTATTATTATTATTATTATTATTATTATTATTATTATTATTATTATTATTATTGTAGAGTATCCAGCGCGCCACTTTATGTGGTCAATGCAGCCTCCTAGTTATGTTCAAATGTGTGTATGCATTAGGTGAATTAGTGTGTAAGAAATGTAATAAAGAACAGAATTAATAAACGACTTGAACTGAAAGCACGCGTTTTACTTCGGGATGCAAAACATCACAATGGCGACGAGATAAAAAAAAAAAAATATATATAAAAGTTTTTAGTTCTCAGTGTAATTACACACAGTACATACTGTTCCAGTTTAAATACATACAAAAATAAATAATTGTTAATTTTTGCACATAAGCCAAGTGCAAGCAAATAAATATACTGAATATAGTGCAAATGGCTCCCCCTGCAGTGCCACCAGTAAGTGTAATCCAGTCTCAAGCAGTGTCGGAGTTTTGCCCAAGCTCCGACAAATGGACACTATGGAAAGAAAGACTGGATATATACTTCAGTGAAATAAGCTGCCAAGACGACAACACAAAAAAGGCCATATTATTAAAACTCATTGGAAGTGAAGCATATGGTGTATTACATAGCCTATGCAGTCCAGAATCACCAATTTCAAAAGCATATAAAGATTTATGCGAAATATTAGCAACGCAATATACGCCACCTACTATCGTTTACCAGCAACGTCGAATTTTTCATATGGCTTCCAAGCGCGATGACGAAACTATAGCTGGATGGTTCGCCAGAGTTAAAAAGCTGGCGCTAGACTGCAAGTTTGGTGGTAACCTAGAGGCGTTTGTGACAAATCAGTTTATCGTGGGCATGCCGGAGAAGATCTTCGACAAATTTTGTGAAGAGGACGAAAAACTAACCTCAGCAGAGGCATTACGTAAGGCGATAATATTCGAAGCCAAGTTCCAATTGAAAACACGTACGGCAGAGAAGGACAACATCAATTATGTCGGCAATAAACCACGTGGCCAAGTGAAATTAGGCGATGACAAAGCATGCAGTGGGAGCAAAAACAACTCTAATAAAGGGAAGTAAAAGAGTAGTGGCGGAAATAAAGGAAAAACCAAGAAGAAAGCTTACGCGCATTGTGGTTGGCACAACCATGAGACCACGGATTGCAAGTACAAAAGCAGTTGCAGGTATTCTATCGCATAGATTCTCTGATAACTCGTTGAAACCAGTCGCATTCGTGTCAAGGGCACTTACGATCAGCGAGAAAAATTATAGTACGCTAGAAAAAGAAGCTCTAGCAATTATATTCTGTGTGACAAAACTTAAACAATATTTAATAGGAAACAAGTTTACCTTGCGTACTGATCACAAACCCTTGACTTCACTCTTTGGAGAAAACAAAGCTCTACCTTTAATGGCATCGGCTCGCGTTCAGAGATGGGCTTTAATTTTATCGGGGTTTAACTACAATATCGAATATGTCAAAGGGGTTGTGAATGACGCAGATAAACTTTCGCGAATTCCGCAGCTTGTTGCGTCAGAAGATCACGTTGAGTACAACTAGGAGAAACATTTTCTCAATTTAGATTTTAAAGTTATTGCAAAGGAAACCTTACGCGATCCCATTTTGTCCAAGGTAACAGAGGCTGTAAATACAGGCACTATTAGTAATTTGCATGGAGATGAATTTGCTCCATTTCGCGAGAAAGCTCTTGAACTTTCTATAGAATATGACTGCATATTGTGGGGTTACCGAACGGTCATACCAAGGAAGCTAAGAAAGCAAGTTTTGGAAGAACTGCACCGATCACATTTTGGTATAGTTAAAACTAAGGCACTTGCACGCTCATTCGTATGGTGGCCTGCCATTGATAAAGATATTGAAAAGCTGATTCGCGGTTGCTATTTGCAACCTGACCCAGAAAAAAGTGAATTGAGGCCTTGGACTCCATCTGAATCCGCTTGGAGTCGTATTCACATCGATTTTGCTGGGCCCATAAGAAATTATTATTTTCTTATACTAGTTGACTCCTACTCGAAATGGGTGGAAGTTTTCAAAACTAAAACTATCACATCTTCGTTTACAATTGACAAACTCAGAGAAGTATTTTGCCGATACGGTTTAGTAAATACGTTAGTTAGCGACAATGGACGTCA
>OY482675.1:42071285-42093785 GCA_960531455.1 Urophora cardui | reverse complement strand
AATTTCTTTATAATTAATAAATAAAGTTTTTAGTTTTGTACCATTTTTGATTTACTTCGTTTTTGCTTCGTTGGCAAATGTGCCCACTATCTATATATTAATAGGCTAACATTTTTCCCATACAAACAATTGCCAGGCTGTTTAGCACATTCAACATACTCATATCCACATAAAATTGATATGGATGTGTTCGTATGAGTCAGGAGCAGTGCATAGGCATATAATTTTTTCTATAAATTATTTAATTTCTTTATAATTAATAAATAAAGTTTTTAGTTTTGTACCATTTTTGATTTACTTCGTTTTTGCTTCGTTGGCAAATGTGCCCACTATCTATATATTAATAGGCTAACATTTTTCCCATACAAACAATTGCCAGGCTGTTTAGCACATTCAACATACTCATATCCACATAAAATTGATATGGATGTGTTCGTATGAGTCAGGAGCAGTGCATAGGCATATATTTTTTTCTATAAATTATTTAATTTCTTTATAATTAATAAATAAAGTTTTTAGTTTTGTACCATTTTTGATTTACTTCGTTTTTGCTTCGTTGGCAAATGTGCCCACTATCTATATATTAATAGGCTAACATTTTTCCCATACAAACAATTGCCAGGCTGTTTAGCACATTCAACATACTCATATCCATATTAAGATAAATAGATATCGTAAACACAGTTGAAGAGTCGCTTTAATTTAAAAGCGCTCAACACCGGGCCTACCTTCCTAGATCTGCCTTGATTTTGACCATGATTTCGCGTCGGACCGTGATCAAAAGGGCAAATCAGTGTTGCGGTACAACTGGAATTTGGAAAGTGTTTCTTATCTCAGCGAAAAGGAATAATTTTTGTACCAATACAAAGTTGAAAAAATAAATTGCATGGTCGAATTTCGAGCACCGGCGATACTAGTTATTATTATTATTATTATTATTATTATTGTTATTATTATTATTATTATTATTATTATTATTATTATTATTATTATTATTATTATTATTATTATTATTATTATTATTATTATTATTATTATTATTATTATTATTATTATTATTATTATTATTATTATTATTATTATTATTATTATTATTATTATTATTATTATTATTATTATTATTATTATTATTATTATTATTATTATTATTATTATTATTATTATTATTATTATTATTATTATTATTATTATTATTATTATTATTATTATTATTATTATTATTATTATTTTTATTATTATTATTATTATTATTATTATTATTATTATTATTATTATTATTATTATTATTATTATTATTATTATTATTATTATTATTATTATTATTATTATTATTATTATTATTATTATTATTATTATTATTATTATTATTATTATTATTATTATTATTATTATTATTATTATTATTATTATTATTATTATTATTATTATTATTATTATTATTATTATTATTATTATTATTATTATTATTATTATTATTATTATTATTATTATTATTATTATTATTATTATTATTATTATTATTATTATTATTATTATTATTATTATTATTATTATTATTATTATTATTATTATTATTATTATTATTATTATTATTATTATTGTTATTATTATTATTATTATTATTATTATTATTATTATTATTATTATTATTATTATTATTATTATTATTATTATTATTATTATTATTATTATTATTATTATTATTATTATTATTATTATTATTATTATTATTATTATTATTATTATTATTATTATTATTATTATTATTATTATTATTATTATTATTATTATTATTATTATTATTATTATTATTATTATTATTATTATTATTATTATTATTATTATTATTATTATTATTATTATTATTATTATTATTATTATTATTATTATTATTATTATTATTATTATTATTATTATTATTATTATTATTATTATTATTATTATTATTATTATTATTATTATTATTATTATTATTATTATTATTATTATTATTATTATTATTATTATTATTATTATTATTATTATTATTATTATTATTATTATTATTATTATTATTATTATTATTATTATTATTATTATTATTATTATTATTATTATTATTATTATTATTATTATTATTATTATTATTATTATTATTATTATTATTATTATTATTATTATTATTATTATTATTATTATTATTATTATTATTATTATTATTATTATTATTATTATTATTATTATTATTATTATTATTATTATTATTATTATTATTATTATTATTATTATTATTATTATTATTATTATTATTATTATTATTATTATTATTATTATTATTATTATTATTATTATTATTATTATTATTATTATTATTATTATTATTATTATTATTATTATTATTATTATTATTATTATTATTATTATTATTATTATTATTATTATTATTATTATTATTATTATTATTATTATTATTATTATTATTATTATTATTATTATTATTATTATTATTATTATTATTATTATTATTATTATTATTATTATTATTATTATTATTATTATTATTATTATTATTATTATTATTATTATTATTATTATTATTATTATTATTATTATTATTATTATTATTATTATTATTATTATTATTATTATTATTATTATTATTATTATTATTATTATTATTATTATTATTATTATTATTATTATTATTATTATTATTATTGTTATTATTATTATTATTATTATTATTATTATTATTATTATTATTATTATTATTATTATTATTATTATTATTATTATTATTATTATTATTATTATTATTATTATTATTATTATTATTATTATTATTATTATTATTATTATTATTATTATTATTATTATTGTAGAGTATCCAGCGCGCCACTTTATGTGGTCAATGCAGCCTCCAAGTTATGTTCAAATGTGTGTATGCATTAGGTGAATTAGTGTGTAAGAAATGTAATAAAGAACAGAATTAATAAACGACTTGAACTGAAAGCACGCGTTTTACTTCGGGATGCAAAACATCACAATGGCGACGAGATAAAAAAAAAAAATATATATAAAAGTTTTTAGTTCTCAGTGTAATTACACACAGTACATACTGTTCCAGTTTAAATACATACAAAAATAAATAATTTGTTAATTTTTGCACATAAGCCAAGTGCAAGCAAATAAATATACTGAATATAGTGCAAATGGCTCCCCCTGCAGTGCAACCAGTAAGTGTAATCCAGTCTCAAGCAGTGTCGGAGTTTTGCCCAAGCTCCGATGAATGGACACTATGGAAAGAAAGACTGGATATATACTTCAGTGAAATAAGCTGCCAAGACGACAACACAAAAAAGGCCATATTATTAAAACTCATTGGAAGTGAAGCATATGGTGTATTACATAGCCTATGCAGTCCAGAATCACCAATTTCAAAAGCATATAAAGATTTATGCGAAATATTAGCAACGCAATATACGCCACCTACTATCGTTTACCAGCAACGTCGAATTTTTCATATGGCTTCCAAGCGCGAAACTATAGCTGGATGGTTCGCCAGAGTTAAAAAGCTGGCGCTAGACTGCAAGTTTGGTGGTAACCTAGAGGCGTTTGTGACAAATCAGTTTATCGTGGGCATGCCGGAGAAGATCTTCGACAAATTTTGTGAAGAGGACGAAAAACTAACCTCAGCAGAGGCATTACGTAAGGCGATAATATTCGAAGCCAAGTTCCAATTGAAAACACGTACGGCAGAGAAGGACAGCATCAATTATGTCGGCAATAAACCACGTGGCCAAGTGAAATTAGGCGATGACAAAGCATGCAGTGGGAGCAAAAACAACTCTAATAAAGGGAAGTAAAAGAGTAGTGGCGGAAATAAAGGAAAAACCAAGAAGAAAGCTTACGCGCATTGTGGTTGGCACAACCATGAGACCACGGATTGCAAGTACAAAAGCAGTTGCAGGTATTCTATCGCATAGATTCTCTGATAACTCGTTGAAACCAGTCGCATTCGTGTCAAGGGCACTTACGATCAGCGAGAAAAATTATAGTACGCTAGAAAAAGAAGCTCTAGCAATTATATTCTGTGTGACAAAACTTAAACAATATTTAATAGGAAACAAGTTTACCTTGCGTACTGATCACAAACCCTTGACTTCACTCTTTGGAGAAAACAAAGCTCTACCTTTAATGGCATCGGCTCGCGTTCAGAGATGGGCTTTAATTTTATCGGGGTTTAACTACAATATCGAATATGTCAAAGGGGTTGTGAATGACGCAGATAAACTTTCGCGAATTCCGCAGCTTGTTGCGTCAGAAGATCACGTTGAGTACAACTAGGAGAAACATTTTCTCAATTTAGATTTTAAAGTTATTGCAAAGGAAACCTTACGCGATCCCATTTTGTCCAAGGTAACAGAGGCTGTAAATACAGGCACTATTAGTAATTTGCATGGAGATGAATTTGCTCCATTTCGCGAGAAAGCTCTTGAACTTTCTATAGAATATGACTGCATATTGTGGGGTTACCGAACGGTCATACCAAGGAAGCTAAGAAAGCAAGTTTTGGAAGAACTGCACCGATCACATTTTGGTATAGTTAAAACTAAGGCACTTGCACGCTCATTCGTATGGTGGCCTGCCATTGATAAAGATATTGAAAAGCTGATTCGCGGTTGCAGTTCTTGCCAGTATTTGCAACCTGACCCAGAAAAAAGTGAATTGAGGCCTTGGACTCCATCTGAATCCGCTTGGAGTCGTATTCACATCGATTTTGCTGGGCCCATAAGAAATTATTATTTTCTTATACTAGTTGACTCCTACTCGAAATGGGTGGAAGTTTTCAAAACTAAAACTATCACATCTTCGTTTACAATTGACAAACTCAGAGAAGTATTTTGCCGATACGGTTTAGTAAATACGTTAGTTAGCGACAATGGACGTCAATTTACGTCCCATGAATTCCAAAAATTTCTAAAATTGAATTATTATTATTATTATCATCATCATCATCATCATCATCATCATCATCATCATCATCATCATCATCATCATCATTATTATTATTATTATTATTATTATTATTATTATTATTATTATTATTATTATTATTATTATTATTATTATTATTATTATTATTATTATTATTATTATTATTATTATTATTATTATTATTATTATTATTATTATTATTATTATTATTATTATTATTATTATTATTATTATTATTATTATTATTATTATTATTATTATTATTATTATTATTATTATTATTATTATTATTATTATTATTATTATTATTATTATTATTATTATTATTATTATTATTATTATTATTATTATTATTATTATTATTATTATTATTATTATTATTATTATTATTATTATTATTATTATTATTATTATTATTATTATTATTATTATTATTATTATTATTATTATTATTATTATTATTATTATTATTATTATTATTATTATTATTATTATTATTATTATTATTATTATTATTATTATTATTATTATTATTATTATTATTATTATTATTATTATTATTATTATTATTTTTATTATTATTATTATTATTATTATTATTATTATTATTATTATTATTATTATTATTATTATTATTATTATTATTATTATTATTATTATTATTATTATTATTATTATTATTATTATTATTATTATTATTATTATTATTATTATTATTATTATTATTATTATTATTATTATTATTATTATTATTATTATTATTATTATTATTATTATTATTATTATTATTATTATTATTATTATTATTATTATTATTATTATTATTATTATTATTATTATTATTATTATTATTATTATTATTATTATTATTATTATTATTATTATTATTATTATGATTATTATTATTATTATTATTATTATTATTATTATTATTATTATTATTATTATTATTATTATTATTATTATTATTATTATTATTATTGTTATTATTATTATTATTATTATTATTATTATTATTATTATTATTATTATTATTATTATTATTATTATTATTATTATTATTATTATTATTATTATTATTATTATTATTATTATTATTATTATTATTATTATTATTATTATTATTATTATTATTGTAGAGTATCCAGCGCGCCACTTTATGTGGTCAATGCAGCCTCCTAGTTATGTTCAAATGTGTGTATGCATTAGGTGAATTAGTGTGTAAGAAATGTAATAAAGAACAGAATTAATAAACGACTTGAACTGAAAGCACGCGTTTTACTTCGGGATGCAAAACATCACAATGGCGACGAGATAAAAAAAAAAAAAATATATATAAAAGTTTTTAGTTCTCAGTGTAATTACACACAGTACATACTGTTCCAGTTTAAATACATACAAAAATAAATAATTTGTTAATTTTTGCACATAAGCCAAGTGCAAGCAAATAAATATACTGAATATAGTGCAAATGGCTCCCCCTGCAGTGCCACCAGTAAGTGTAATCCAGTCTCAAGCAGTGTCGGAGTTTTGCCCAAGCTCCGATAAATGGACACTATGGAAAGAAAGACTGGATATATACTTCAGTGAAATAAGCTGCCAAGACGACAACACAAAAAAGGCCATATTATTAAAACTCATTGGAAGTGAAGCATATGGTGTATTACATAGCCTATGCAGTCCAGAATCACCAATTTCAAAAGCATATAAAGATTTATGCGAAATATTAGCAACGCAATATACGCCACCTACTATCGTTTACCAGCAACGTCGAATTTTTCATATGGCTTCCAAGCGCGATGACGAAACTATAGCTGGATGGTTCGCCAGAGTTAAAAAGCTGGCGCTAGACTGCAAGTTTGGTGGTAACCTAGAGGCGTTTGTGACAAATCAGTTTATCGTGGGCATGCCGGAGAAGATCTTCGACAAATTTTGTGAAGAGGACGAAAAACTAACCTCAGCAGAGGCATTACGTAAGGCGATAATATTCGAAGCCAAGTTCCAATTGAAAACACGTACGGCAGAGAAGGACAGCAGCAATTATGTCGGCAATAAACCACGTGGCCAAGTGAAATTAGGCGATGACAAAGCATGCAGTGGGAGCAAAAACAACTCTAATAAAGGGAAGTAAAAGAGTAGTGGCGGAAATAAAGGAAAAACCAAGAAGAAAGCTTACGCGCATTGTGGTTGGCACAACCATGAGACCACGGATTGCAAGTACAAAAGCAGTTGCAGGTATTCTATCGCATAGATTCTCTGATAACTCGTTGAAACCAGTCGCATTCGTGTCAAGGGCACTTACGATCAGCGAGAAAAATTATAGTACGCTAGAAAAAGAAGCTCTAGCAATTATATTCTGTGTGACAAAACTTAAACAATATTTAATAGGAAACAAGTTTACCTTGCGTACTGATCACAAACCCTTGACTTCACTCTTTGGAGAAAACAAAGCTCTACCTTTAATGGCATCGGCTCGCGTTCAGAGATGGGCTTTAATTTTATCGGGGTTTAACTACAATATCGAATATGTCAAAGGGGTTGTGAATGACGCAGATAAACTTTCGCGAATTCCGCAGCTTGTTGCGTCAGAAGATCACGTTGAGTACAACTAGGAGAAACATTTTCTCAATTTAGATTTTAAAGTGATTGCAAAGGAAACCTTACGCGATCCCATTTTGTCCAAGGTAACAGAGGCTGTAAATACAGGCACTATTAGTAATTTGCATGGAGATGAATTTGCTCCATTTCGCGAGAAAGCTCTTGAACTTTCTATAGAATATGACTGCATATTGTGGGGTTACCGAACGGTCATACCAAGGAAGCTAAGAAAGCAAGTTTTGGAAGAACTGCACCGATCACATTTTGGTATAGTTAAAACTAAGGCACTTGCACGCTCATTCGTATGGTGGCCTGCCATTGATAAAGATATTGAAAAGCTGATTCGCGGTTGCAGTTCTCAGTATATGCAACCTGACCCAGAAAAAAGTGAATTGAGGCCTTGGACTCCATCTGAATCCGCTTGGAGTCGTATTCACATCGATTTTGCTGGGCCCATAAGAAATTATTATTTTCTTATACTAGTTGACTCCTACTCGAAATGGGTGGAAGTTTTCAAAACTAAAACTATCACATCTTCGTTTACAATTGACAAACTCAGAGAAGTATTTTGCCGATACGGTTTAGTAAATACGTTAGTTAGCGACAATGGACGTCAATTTACGTCCCATGAATTCCAAAAATTTCTAAAATTGAATTATTATTATTATCATCATCATCATCATCATCATCATCATCATCATCATCATCATCATCATCATCATTATTATTATTATTATTATTATTATTATTATTATTATTATTATTATTATTATTATTATTATTATTATTATTATTATTATTATTATTATTATTATTATTATTATTATTATTATTATTATTATTATTATTATTATTATTATTATTATTATTACTATTATTATTATTATTATTATTATTATTATTATTATTATTATTATTATTATTATTATTATTATTATTATTATTATTATTATTATTATTATTATTATTATTATTATTATTATTATTATTATTATTATTATTATTATTATTATTATTATTATTATTATTATTATTATTATTATTATTATTATTATTATTATTATTATTATTATTATTATTATTATTATTATTATTATTATTATTATTATTATTATTATTATTATTATTATTATTATTATTATTATTATTATTATTATTATTATTATTATTATTATTATTATTATTATTATTATTATTATTATTATTATTATTATTATTATTATTATTATTATTATTATTATTATTATTATTATTATTATTATTATTATTATTATTATTATTATTATTATTATTATTATTATTATTATTATTATTATTTTTATTATTATTATTATTATTATTATTATTATTATTATTATTATTATTATTATTATTATTATTATTATTATTATTATTATTATTATTATTATTATTATTATTATTATTATTATTATTATTATTATTATTATTATTATTATTATTATTATTATTATTATTATTATTATTATTATTATTATTATTATTATTATTATTATTATTATTATTATTATTATTATTATTATTATTATTATTATTATTATTATTATTATTATTATTATTATTATTATTATTATTATTATGATTATTATTATTATTATTATTATTATTATTATTATTATTATTATTATTATTATTATTATTATTATTATTATTATTATTATTATTATTATTGTTATTATTATTATTATTATTATTATTATTATTATTATTATTATTATTATTATTATTATTATTATTATTATTATTATTATTATTATTATTATTATTATTATTATTATTATTATTATTATTATTATTATTATTATTATTATTATTATTATTATTATTGTAGAGTATCCAGCGCGCCACTTTATGTGGTCAATGCAGCCTCCTAGTTATGTTCAAATGTGTGTATGCATTAGGTGAATTAGTGTGTAAGAAATGTAATAAAGAACAGAATTAATAAACGACTTGAACTGAAAGCACGCGTTTTACTTCGGGATGCAAAACATCACAATGGCGACGAGATAAAAAAAAAAAAAATATATATAAAAGTTTTTAGTTCTCAGTGTAATTACACACAGTACATACTGTTCCAGTTTAAATACATACAAAAATAAATAATTTGTTAATTTTTGCACATAAGCCAAGTGCAAGCAAATAAATATACTGAATATAGTGCAAATGGCTCCCCCTGCAGTGCCACCAGTAAGTGTAATCCAGTCTCAAGCAGTGTCGGAGTTTTGCCCAAGCTCCGATAAATGGACACTATGGAAAGAAAGACTGGATATATACTTCAGTGAAATAAGCTGCCAAGACGACAACACAAAAAAGGCCATATTATTAAAACTCATTGGAAGTGAAGCATATGGTGTATTACATAGCCTATGCAGTCCAGAATCACCAATTTCAAAAGCATATAAAGATTTATGCGAAATATTAGCAACGCAATATACGCCACCTACTATCGTTTACCAGCAACGTCGAATTTTTCATATGGCTTCCAAGCGCGATGACGAAACTATAGCTGGATGGTTCGCCAGAGTTAAAAAGCTGGCGCTAGACTGCAAGTTTGGTGGTAACCTAGAGGCGTTTGTGACAAATCAGTTTATCGTGGGCATGCCGGAGAAGATCTTCGACAAATTTTGTGAAGAGGACGAAAAACTAACCTCAGCAGAGGCATTACGTAAGGCGATAATATTCGAAGCCAAGTTCCAATTGAAAACACGTACGGCAGAGAAGGACAGCATCAATTATGTCGGCAATAAACCACGTGGCCAAGTGAAATTAGGCGATGACAAAGCATGCAGTGGGAGCAAAAACAACTCTAATAAAGGGAAGTAAAAGAGTAGTGGCGGAAATAAAGGAAAAACCAAGAAGAAAGCTTACGCGCATTGTGGTTGGCACAACCATGAGACCACGGATTGCAAGTACAAAAGCAGTTGCAGGTATTCTATCGCATAGATTCTCTGATAACTCGTTGAAACCAGTCGCATTCGTGTCAAGGGCACTTACGATCAGCGAGAAAAATTATAGTACGCTAGAAAAAGAAGCTCTAGCAATTATATTCTGTGTGACAAAACTTAAACAATATTTAATAGGAAACAAGTTTACCTTGCGTACTGATCACAAACCCTTGACTTCACTCTTTGGAGAAAACAAAGCTCTACCTTTAATGGCATCGGCTCGCGTTCAGAGATGGGCTTTAATTTTATCGGGGTTTAACTACAATATCGAATATGTCAAAGGGGTTGTGAATGACGCAGATAAACTTTCGCGAATTCCGCAGCTTGTTGCGTCAGAAGATCACGTTGAGTACAACTAGGAGAAACATTTTCTCAATTTAGATTTTAAAGTTATTGCAAAGGAAACCTTACGCGATCCCATTTTGTCCAAGGTAACAGAGGCTGTAAATACAGGCACTATTAGTAATTTGCATGGAGATGAATTTGCTCCATTTCGCGAGAAAGCTCTTGAACTTTCTATAGAATATGACTGCATATTGTGGGGTTACCGAACGGTCATACCAAGGAAGCTAAGAAAGCAAGTTTTGGAAGAACTGCACCGATCACATTTTGGTATAGTTAAAACTAAGGCACTTGCACGCTCATTCGTATGGTGGCCTGCCATTGATAAAGATATTGAAAAGCTGATTCGCGGTTGCAGTTCTTGCCAGTATTTGCAACCTGACCCAGAAAAAAGTGAATTGAGGCCTTGGACTCCATCTGAATCCGCTTGGAGTCGTATTCACATCGATTTTGCTGGGCCCATAAGAAATTATTATTTTCTTATACTAGTTGACTCCTACTCGAAATGGGTGGAAGTTTTCAAAACTAAAACTATCACATCTTCGTTTACAATTGACAAACTCAGAGAAGTATTTTGCCGATACGGTTTAGTAAATACGTTAGTTAGCGACAATGGACGTCAATTTACGTCCCATGAATTCCAAAAATTTCTAAAATTGAATTATTATTATTATTATTATTATCATCATCATCATCATCATCATCATCATCATCATCATCATCATCATCATCATCATCATCATCATCATCATCATCATCATCATCATCATCATCATCATCATCATCATCATCATCATCATCATCATCATCATCATCATCATCATCATCATCATCATTATTATTATTATTATTATTATTATTATTATTATTATTATTATTATTATTATTATTATTATTATTATTATTATTATTATTATTATTATTATTATTATTATTATTATTATTATTATTATTATTATTATTATTATTATTATTATTATTATTATTATTATTATTATTATTATTATTATTATTATTATTATTATTATTATTATTATTATTATTATTATTATTATTATTATTATTATTATTATTATTATTATTATTATTATTATTATTATTATTATTATTATTATTATTATTATTATTATTATTATTATTATTATTATTATTATTATTATTATTATTATTATTATTATTATTATTATTATTATTATTATTATTATTATTATTATTATTATTATTATTATTATTATTATTATTATTATTATTATTATTATTATTATTATTATTATTATTATTATTATTATTATTATTATTATTATTATTATTATTATTATTATTATTATTATTATTATTATTATTATTATTATTATTATTATTATTATTATTATTATTATTATTATTATTATTATTATTATTATTATTATTATTATTATTATTATTATTATTATTATTATTATTATTATTATTATTATTATTATTATACTCAGCTGTACTAGTACACAGAGTATTATAGTTTTGATTTCCTAACGGTGGATTGTAACAGAATGAAATAATCGAGATAGATATAGACTTATATATATCAAAATGATCAGGGTGAAAAGAGAAATCGATTGAGCCATGTCCGTCCGTCTGTCCGTCTGTCCGTCTGTCCGTCTGTCCGTCTGTGAGCACGATAACTCGCGCAAAAATTGAGATATTTTGATGAAATTTGAAATGTAAGTTGGTATCAAGGCAGGAACGGATGGTATTGAAAATGGGCGAAATCGGACCATGACCACGCCCACCTCCCCTATATAGTAAAAATCGGAAATTTTGTATCTCAGTCACTAATAGAGCTGGAGTGATAAAATTTTACCCACGTATTGAGCTCAGGCCCTTATGAAGAAATATGGTGAAATTTTGGAAAATGGGCGGTGCCACGCCCACTTATTAAGGGGCAAACATTTCAAGTTTTATGAGTCATAACTCAGAAACCGTTGAAGATATATCGATGAAATTTGGTACGCGTGATATAATTACTTAGGCAAATGTTTGGATTAAAAATTGCCAAGATCGGTTGACGACCACGCCCACTTTTATATATGGGTATTATAAAGTGGCATAATAAAAACATTTTAAGCCATATCTCTGTCAAATATAAAGATATATCATTGAAATTTTATGGCAGGAGTCCAACTGCGGACATAAAACGAAAAATACAAAAATTTTGGAAAATGGGCGTGGCACCGCCTACTTTTAGAAGCAGGAATATACGAGATTTCTGAGCCCATAACTCGACAAATAATTGAGATATAACGACGAAACTTGGTGTGTACACTTTTATTACCTGTGGTAATATATGTTAAAAATTTTATCGAAATCGGTTGCCGACCACGCCCACTTTTATATATGGGTATTATAAAGTGGCCTAATAAAAACATTGTAAGCGATATCTTTGTCAAATATAAAGATAATTCATTGAAATTTTGTGGCATGAGTTCCACAATAGACCGGAAACAAAAAATATAAAAATTTTGGAAAATGGGCGTGGCACCGCCTCTTTTTAGACAAAGGAATATACGAGATTTCGGAGCCCATACCTCGACAACTAATTGAGATATTATGACGAAACTTGGTTTATACACTTTTATAACTTGTGTTAATAGACACGCAAAAATTTATTGAAATCGGTTATGACCACGCCTACTTTTTAACAAAGATATTTCTGGAACACCCTTTGGGAATTTGTAACGTGACATCTTTGTAACTAGATGTCATAAAGGAATGAAATTTTGCACAAATAATATTCATATGCTTAGTTGGATGACTGATTTTGAAAATGGGCGTGGCTACGCCCACTATATGCAGCACTCGCTTTATATAAAGTGCACCGTGTTTCCATCAAACGCAAACAAACAATGAAAGCATGCAGCTGAGTATCTAATGTTCGATTCCACTCGAACTTAGGCTTCCTTACTTGTTATTATTATTATTATTATTATTATTATTATTATTATTATTATTATTATTATTATTATTATTATTATTATTATTATTATTATTATTATTATTATTATTATTATTATTATTATTATTATTATTATTATTATTATTATTATTATTATTATTATTATTATTATTATTATTATTATTATTATTATTATTATTATTATTATTATTATTATTATTATTATTATTATTATTATTATTATTATTATTATTATTATTATTATTATTATTATTATTATTATTATTATTATTATTATTATTATTATTATTATTATTATTATTATTATTATTATTATTATTATGATTATTATTATTATTATTATTATTATTATTATTATTATTATTATTATTATTATTATTATTATTATTATTATTATTATTATTATTGTTATTATTATTATTATTATTATTATTATTATTATTATTATTATTATTATTATTATTATTATTATTATTATTATTATTGTAGAGTATCCAGCGCGCCACTTTATGTGGTCAATGCAGCCTCCTAGTTATGTTCAAATGTGTGTATGCATTAGGTGAATTAGTGTGTAAGAAATGTAATAAAGAACAGAATTAATAAACGACTTGAACTGAAAGCACGCGTTTTACTTCGGGATGCAAAACATCACAATGGCGACGAGATAAAAAAAAAAAAAATATATATAAAAGTTTTTAGTTCTCAGTGTAATTACACACAGTACATACTGTTCCAGTTTAAATACATACAAAAATAAATAATTTGTTAATTTTTGCACATAAGCCAAGTGCAAGCAAATAAATATACTGAATATAGTGCAAATGGCTCCCCCTGCAGTGCCACCAGTAAGTGTAATCCAGTCTCAAGCAGTGTCGGAGTTTTGCCCAAGCTCCGATAAATGGACACTATGGAAAGAAAGACTGGATATATACTTCAGTGAAATAAGCTGCCAAGACGACAACACAAAAAAGGCCATATTATTAAAACTCATTGGAAGTGAAGCATATGGTGTATTACATAGCCTATGCAGTCCAGAATCACCAATTTCAAAAGCATATAAAGATTTATGCGAAATATTAGCAACGCAATATACACCACCTACTATCGTTTACCAGCAACGTCGAATTTTTCATATGGCTTCCAAGCGCGATGACGAAACTATAGCTGGATGGTTCGCCAGAGTTAAAAAGCTGGCGCTAGACTGCAAGTTTGGTGGTAACCTAGAGGCGTTTGTGACAAATCAGTTTATCGTGGGCATGCCGGAGAAGATCTTCGACAAATTTTGTGAAGAGGACGAAAAACTAACCTCAGCAGAGGCATTACGTAAGGCGATAATATTCGAAGCCAAGTTCCAATTGAAAACACGTACGGCAGAGAAGGACAGCATCAATTATGTCGGCAATAAACCACGTGGCCAAGTGAAATTAGGCGATGACAAAGCATGCAGTGGGAGCAAAAACAACTCTAATAAAGGGAAGTAAAAGAGTAGTGGCGGAAATAAAGGAAAAACCAAGAAGAAAGCTTACGCGCATTGTGGTTGGCACAACCATGAGACCACGGATTGCAAGTACAAAAGCAGTTGCAGGTATTCTATCGCATAGATTCTCTGATAACTCGTTGAAACCAGTCGCATTCGTGTCAAGGGCACTTACGATCAGCGAGAAAAATTATAGTACGCTAGAAAAAGAAGCTCTAGCAATTATATTCTGTGTGACAAAACTTAAACAATATTTAATAGGAAACAAGTTTACCTTGCGTACTGATCACAAACCCTTGACTTCACTCTTTGGAAAAACAAAGCTCTACCTTTAATGGCATCGGCTCGCGTTCAGGAGATGGGCTTTAATTTTATCGGGGTTTAACTACAATATCGAATATGTCAAAGGGGTTGTGAATGACGCAGATAAACTTTCGCGAATTCCGCAGCTTGTTGCGTCAGAAGATCACGTTGAGTAAAACTAGGAGAAACATTTTCTCAATTTAGATTTTAAAGTTATTGCAAAGGAAACCTTACGCGATCCCATTTTGTCCCAAGGTAACAGAGGCTGTAAATACAGGCACTATTAGTAATTTGCATGGAGATGAATTTGCTCCATTTCGCGAGAAAGCTCTTGAACTTTCTATAGAATATGACTGCATATTGTGGGGTTACCGAACGGTCATACCAAGGAAGCTAAGAAAGCAAGTTTTGGAAGAACTGCACCGATCACATTTTGGTATAGTTAAAAACTAAGGCACTTGCACGCTCATTCGTATGGTGGCCTGCCATTGATAAAGATATTGAAAAGCTGATTCGCGGTTGCAGTTCTTGCCAGTATTTGCAACCTGACCCAGAAAAAAGTGAATTGAGGCCTTGGACTCCATCTGAATCCGCTTGGAGTCGTATTCACATCGATTTTGCTGGGCCCATAAGAAATTATTATTTTCTTATACTAGTTGACTCCTACTCGAAATGGGTGGAAGTTTTCAAACTAAAACTATCACATCTTCGCTTACAATTGACAAACTCAGAGAAGTATTTTGCCGATACGGTTTAGTAAATACGTTAGTTAGCGACAATGGACGTCAATTTACGTCCCATGAATTCCAAAAATTTCTAAATTAAATTATTATTATTATTATTATTATCATCATCATCATCATCATCATCATCATCATCATCATCATCATCATCATCATCATCATCATCACATCATCATCATCATCATCATCATCATCATCATCATCATCATCATCATCATCATCATCATCATCATCATCATCATCATCATCATCATCATCATCATCATCATCATCATCATCATCATCATCATCATCATCATCATCATCATCATCATCATCATCATTATTATTATTATTATTATTATTATTATTATTATTATTATTATTATTATTATTATTATTATTATTATTATTATTATTATTATTATTATTATTATTATTATTATTATATTATTATTATTATTATTATTATTATTATTATTATTATTTGTAATCTTTTTTATTTGATTCTCTTTATTTTTTTTCGATTTAGTTTGCTCATACCTTTTCTTTTTCTCTCATTACAATATATATACCGGAAACAGGTCTTCTTCTTCCTAACCAATCTCGATAATGGTGTTGCCATATTTTAAAAACATTACATCTCGGTCAACCTGACAATCAATCGACCTCGATTGAGTTAAATGATAATTAACTTAATCTAGATATTCATAGTCAGTACAATCATAACTTGACATATTGTCATTTTCTCTATTATCACACTCATATTCTTCATCTAGGTATTCATAATCTGTATAATGATCATTTGACATATGGTCGTATGAAATATCTGTGTTGCCTTCTGAGCCCTTATAATCTACCATTTCATCTTTCTCCAACCACTTTTTCATTCGACTTGAATCAATAACATTATTATATGGCATTTGAGTGACTTGACAATTTTCAACATCTGTAAGTACATATCGGTCGAAACCTAATTGCTTACGTACTACATATGGCCCTTTATACTTAGGAATCAATTTCTTATTTTTACCCACAGTGTTATCAACATTTTTTAATTACTACCAAATCCCCTACTTGAAACTCTTTTGGTGGTCTATAATTCCGTTCAAAGTTTTTCTGATTATGCAACTGAGACTTCTGAATGGCAACGTCAGCCTCATTTCTCAGCCCCTCAAGATTATCAATGGGTTTGTGATAAACATCATGCAAGTATTCAGTAAACTCATCAATTTGTTCTCCCCTTTGTTCAACCCCAAACAATAACTGACTTGGAGTTTGTTTGGTAGCACAGTGTACAGTGTTATTTATACCAAACTCTACCATAGATAATTTCCTCTTCCAGTCAGAATGACATATAGGGTCAGTGACCTTTGACAACATAGCTTTTAACACGCGATTTACTCGCTCCACCTGACCGTTAGATTGAGGCGAAGCTACTGCATTCAAAATATGACTGATATTGCACTCTTTACAGAAATTCTCAAACTCATTCGAAGTAAAGGCAGTTCCCCGGTCACTTATAATCCTTCTAGGGCGACTATAGTCTATAAAATACTTTTTAAGCACACATATAGTTTCTTTTGAGCTAGTGTTCACCGCATATAACTTCACAAATTTAGTAAACGCATCAACTATTACAAGAACATGCTTATGTTTCGAATTCAAAGATTCCAGTGGCCCAAAATGGTCAATATGTATTGTATCAAATGGCTCCTGCTTCTTCGGAATGCTGTAAAGGTTTCGTTCCTTGCTGCTTGACGAGCTTGCATAATATATACATTTTAAACAATTGCGGATAAACTTATTTAACTTTTGCCGCATCGAAGGAAACCAGTAATGCTTCTGTATTTGATTCGTACACTTTTCGACCCCTTGGTGGCCATAGTTCTCATGTACAGTCCTCATTATACTTTCCTCCATTTCTGCTGGCACATACAACTGTTGATACCGACCATTAACATGAAATACTAAACCGTTCTCAAGCTCATATCCCTGCACTTCCTTATTTTCTAACTTTTCTCTTAACTCGCGAATATTTTTGTCACGGGATTGCGCAATTTGAATATTCAAATCAACCTCGCTTTCCTGAATGGAGCATACTACTTCAACTCTGCTTAGAGCGTCTACATGGCACATCTGATCCCCTCCCGATGTTTAACAATGAAATCAAAGTTTGAAAACCCTAGAGTCCACCGTGCAATGCGAGGATTCACCCTTTTTTTTTCTATTGCCAATACCAAAGAATTGCAATCGGTGACAAGCGTGAACCTGATACCATCCAAAAATGTACGAAACCGCTCCAGTGCATTTACTATAGCAAGCGTTTCTAACTCGAAACTATGATATCTCGATTCCGCATCAGTAGTCGTCTTTGAAAAATATGCAACTGGATGAAATTTTTCACTGTGTTTTTTGCAATAACACTGCACCATACCCACGTGAGCTTGCATCCGTATGCAGCTCTGTCTCCCGTTGTGGGTCAAATATACACAACACAGGTGGTTCCGTCAGCTTATCTCTTAATGCTACAAAACTGCTCATGCACTCATTCGTCACTCAAAATTTGCATCTTTACGTGTCAACCGATTCAAAGGAGCGGCAATTCTAGAGAAATCTTGAATAAAGCGCCTAAAATAAGAAACAAGCCATACACTGCTTTACCTCCTTCGTATTTTTAGGGACGGGATAATTTTTTATTGCCTTAAGATGAGCCTCATTTGGACTTATGCCATTCTTGCTAACACAATAACCCAAGTACTCAACCTCTTTATATGCAAATCGACACTTGGAAAGATTTAATTTCAGTCCAGCCGTTCTTAGTAAATCTAATGTTTCTGATAAAATCTCAACGTGTTCACTAAAAGTTCTGGTAGCCACATTAATATCATCTAAATACACTACAATCTTACCTGAATCTATAAGTGGTTTTAAAATTTTGTTAATTAAGCGCTGAAAAACGGGAGGTGCATTCGTTAGTCCAAATGGCATATAACAATACTCGTACTGACCCATTGGGGTAACAAAGGCTGTTAAAGGTATTGACTCCTCACTCATAGGTACCTGATGAAACCCGTTTTTTAAATCAAGAGTACTAAAATACATTTTTCCACCTAAATACCCTAAACAATCCTCAATAAGAGGCAACGGGTAATGGTCACGTACTGTCAAGTTATTAAGCGCACGATAATCGACACACATTCTCAAAGAGCCATCTTTTTTTCTTACCAATACTATGGGCGAAGCGTAAGGTGACTCACTTTGTCTTATGATTCCTTGAGCCAATAATTCATCTATGGTCTTTTGAACCTCGATTTTCTCCTTGAAAGATAATCTTCTTGGACTACTATACACTGGCGTACTATCCTTTAATTTAATCTTCATTGAATACTCTTTAACACTTGCCCCATTGATACTCTTACATTTTTCAAGAATTATCGAACGAATGACATCTGCATCCGTTTTACTTAGTTGCATATCTATATTTATTGAGTTAATAATATTACTCTCCTCAGTTGCATTAACAGCCAAAATAACCTCTCTATAATCAATTACATCGTTTCGATTACTCGGTTCTACTACATCAATGTTATTATGGGAACAGGTATCGCTCATCTCTAATCGCAATGTATTCCTTATATTTACAATGTTTTGTTTCTTGGTTGGAGCAGAATTATTAATAACTTTCGGGCTTTTAAGTAAATTAAAGTAACGAAGTGCACTGATAACATTTTCTGAGACGTATGATTTATTTTCCAATTTCAACAATTCATTTGACTTATAACTAAGTTTATTAACTTGGCACAATGCTATTTGCATTCTTTTTAAAAGATCACACCCAACCAAAACTGGAACAACTGCATCCGTATCTGATAAAATGACAAAATTGTGATCAAGTTCGTGTTCGCGAAATACAAATTTACATTTTATAATTCCATACATTTTTAATTGTTTATTACCAACTCCACGATATTTTGTTAATAAGCGATTACTGCTCAGTTGAACTGATTTCGGAATAAGGGATCGTGTAATGAAACTAATCGGACTTCCCGTATCAAACAAAGCAAAAAGAGAAATTAAATCAGTGCACTTTTCTTTAATATAGAAGGCAACACTCACCATATTGTTAGAAGCTAAGCGTTCGTTGTACTGACGAACACCATGAGTTCCATCATCAGCCATAGCAGCTACTGCATTAATCCCTGGTGATGTACGACGAGGACAATTGTGGCGCGTGTGGCCGATCTCAGAGCAAACAAAACACGAATTCGGTGGACGCCTAGGTGCTGTACATGCACTTTGATAATGGCCATACTGGAAACAATTGAAGCAGCGTACACTGTTTACATCCACATTTACACCTGTTTTATCCTTAACAGCAGCAATTGTCGCACCGGAAAAAATTTTCCGCTTCTTTTCATACCGTTCCATTAGCGTTTTCAAATCTCTGATTGTTGTTGCCGCATATAGCATCGACACGTGCATGGATTTATCATTGAGTCCCTCTGTTATTATATCTACTAAATCGGCCTCTGGTATTTCCGCTCGACTAGCAATTAACTGCATTTCCACAACATATTGCCTAGGTGTTTCGCCAGGTTTAATACTACGAGCTTTCAATTGATTAAACACATCTTGTAGCGAAAATGTACGTCGGTACTCTATCAATAAAGCATTTTTAAGGTCGTCATACGACCGCATTACCGCAACGTCAATAAATCTCTTGGCATGGCCAATAATCAAATGCCTTGCTGCAATCAATTTATCCCTGTCATTATACGCTAAAAATTTAAATACTGCCTCTAAATCTGCGATCCACTTGGTGATATCTTGAAACTCAGAACCGTCGAATTTATTCATCAATGCGTCAAGTTCTGGTAAATCGATTCTACGTTTTTCTTTTTGACTGATCTCTTGTTGTAACTCAATTAATTCGCGTTTTTTCCGAGCGATTGCTAACATGCGATCTAGTTCCTGTTCTTGAGACATTAGGTCAACTGCTCCTTTCGAACACGGTTGCTCTGCCCGCTGATTTCCAACAACTACTGGCATCTGTAAGCCCTTACCAATCTGTGGTTCCACCGTACATCTGGCATCTGTCTGATTTTCTTCTGGCACGTTCTTTCCTAACCCACTCACCACCTCAACGATTCCTTCCTTCTCGGAAGCAGAGTCGTCCGTCGGTTTTGGTGGACTGCTGACCACCTCGTCATACAGAGCACGCAATTGCACCAGCGTTGCCTCGTGGTCGAACGTAATGCCACCAGCCACCAATGTATTTAGCATCTGTTGCCGCGTTAGCATGTTTGCCATTATGACTGTTTTAATTAATCTCAACCTTCGTGTGTAATTTCCACACCTGATATGTAATCTTTTTTATTTGATTCTCTTTATTTTTTTCGATTTAGTTTGCTCATACCTTTTCTTTTTCTCTCATTACAATATATATACCGGAAACAGGTCTTCTTCTTCCTAACCAATCTCGATAATGGTGTTGCCATATTTTAAAACATTACATATTATTATTATTATTATTATTATTATTATTATTATTATTATTATTATTATTATTATTATTATTATTATTATTATTATTATTATTATTATTATTATTATTATTATTATTATTATTATTATTATTATTATTATTATTATTATTATTATTATTATTATTATTATTATTATTATTATTATTATTATTATTATTATTATTATTATTATTATTATTATTATTATTATTATTATTATTATTATTATTATTATTATTATTATTATTATTATTATTATTATTATTATTATTATTATTATTATTATTATTATTATTATTATTATTATTATTATTATTATTATTATTATTATTATTATTATTATTATTATTATTATTATTATTATTATTATTATTATTATTTTATTATTATTATTATTATTATTATTATTATTATTATTATTATTATTATTATTATTATTATTATTATTATTATTATTATTATTATTATTATTATTATTATTATTATTATTATTATTATTATTATTATTATTATTATTATTATTATTATTATTATTATTATTATTATTATTATTATTATTATTATTATTATTACTATTATTATTATTATTATTATTATTATTATTATTATTATTATTATTATTATTATTATTATTATT